>PVKB01002051.1:168507-326449 GCA_004027205.1 Ctenodactylus gundi
CCCCGCCTGCTTTTAATCTCATGTTCATCTCCTGTGGTTTCAATGGACTGATCGCTTGCCTGCGGCCATAAGAATATTTGAAGTAAACAAAAGATGTCACCTGGAAACCTGAGTTTAAAACTGAGAGTCTGGCAGCACTCTGGCAGGGCAGTGATAGAGTAGCAGCTCCGGGTGGGAACATGCAGGTGCTTTCTGCTTCACTTAGCCCCACGCACTGGCCTCAGACACCAGCCTCAAAGTGTTTCGCACCAGGGCTACAATATCTGATCTTTAAGCCCTAAATTCCTACCATGACTCCTGGCTTTCTTGAAGTGTCCTTAAATACAGAGAACAGCATTTGTTCTCCCTACCCCGTCCCAACCTCAGTGTCTGATCAGGGATAAGAGTAGGAAGGGACAGTTGAGAAGACGCTCTTTTGACATGGCTCCCTAGAGCCCAACCGACCCTTCTCCACCACGTCCTGTCGGATGACAACTGCTGGTGTGGAATGAGTGCAGCTAGTGAGCCCAGCCCTGGCCCAAGCATCGTTTGATCCACTTTAGCACCTTGCTCTCACAAGTCCCCAGTGACACGACGGGCAGAGTCCAGGGTGTGTCCAACACTTGCTCAAGACTGCACTCCGTCTTGCAGCTAGGTGTGGCGTGGTAACTCACTTCTTGTCCATCGTCTACAAGTGTTCTGCCCTCTCTCCTGCTGGCATCCTGAAGAGCAGGACGTGGGCTTATACTTGCCTTCCTACAGACAGAATGCAGACTGGACCATCTTGAGCCATGAGAGAACTTCAGAATAGACACTGAACTATGTGTCCCCGAGTACGTGATGCCATGGACTGCCACACCAGCTATGGGCCACTTAACCTCTGAGAGCTTCCCAGTTATTAAAGAAACAGGTCTCTCTTTAAGCTACAGTTACCATGGGCTCTCTTGCACGTGAGCCGAACCCTGAATGGCACAGAAGTGTCATGTCCCTATCTTAAAGATGAAAAACCCAGGCACAGAGACTCAGCCATTGGTCTACATTTACTCAGCTAAGAGCTGCAAATCTGAGCTCTCCACTCAGGTCAGGTCCCCCCTCCAGCGTGCTCCAGTACCACCTGATGGCACTGATGTTTCTCAGACTCAATCCAGTGGTTCTACTTTGTCACTGTAAGGCAGAACTTTGGAACTTTTAAAATTTAGAAATATCTACCCCTCTGTGATGTATTAAGAACACAGAAGCAGAAACATCAATTTAGTATTTATGTCTGGATAAAATCTACAAGTCACTTGAGGATTTTAGATATGTCTCTAGAAATAACTGTTTTTTTTAAAAAGAATTAAATGACATGTATCAAGAAAACTAAGTACAAAACCAAGAACCTGGTCTAAATGCTTTTCTTATATAACGTATTGTGTGTGTGTGGTGTGTGTCTGTATGTGTGTGGGTTCCATGATGGCAAAGAATGAAATCACAGATGAAGGTAACAAGATAGAGCAAGAATCACTTAGCAGTGAAGGATGGAGGTGTAAAAACTCCTATTTCAAGGTGGCGGGGGGGGGGGGGGGGCTCATGTGGGGTTGCCCCTGATTTAAATATATTTTAATTGCTAACTCTGGACCATTTTCACAAGAACACTAAATTCAGAAGAAAGGCTCTGAAATATAAAACTCTCTGGAAAAATGCACCGATTTCATTTTTTATCTATTGTCAAAAATAGTTTCCTAAAAAGATACATATTCACCTACATACATGCAGCAGCTATATATCTTCAAAGTGAATATACCATACACATCAATTTCTAGTTGATAATTAAATAACTTGGTGCGCACAAATCCTTAAGAACAAAACTAAGATATGCCAATTCTGTAAAAATTAAAAGTGAGCCCAGTCTAGGACGTTTGCTCTTTGCTCCTCTGAACTCTCCCCTGAACAGCACTGGCCTGAAGTCGGCCTTGACTCAGCCTCTCTGGCACTAGTAGTCCTGACCTTCTAGAACCTGCCCACTGACATTGCTGTCAGCCCTTCTGACTTTGGAGCAGCACTCCCCTCCACCACAGCGCTCATGGCTGTGTCTGACTCCCTACCTCACGTTCTCTTCTTGCTTTTTAAATTATAATTATTGCTCCCCTTTGGGTGCCCTTTTCCTCTGGAAAGATAAGAGGCAAGGTCTCAGGAGATGAGTCAGCTGATTGGGTCTGTTGGCTTCCTCACGGCACTTCCTGGTCTTTCGGAGGCAGGAGAGTAACCAGGTAGAAAGTCACTTTTATTCCCAGGGGCCTGCGCGGCTGACCCCAAGGTAGGAGAGGGTAGTGGGTTTCAGGTGTCCTGGAGCTGACGCACACGGGGACAAGCTGGCCCATCCACACACCTCTCAGGTTTGTATCTGAGGGGACTGTGCTCTTCCTCTCAGAACAGTGTGGCCGCCGCCACCCCTGGGGGTATCAGAAGTGAGGTGACATTCTTTCTGGAAGCAGGTAAGGCGCTGGCAAAGAAGGGGCAGGCAAAGCCCGGGGTGGCAGATGGGCTGAAGCACCAAGGATGGTGGCTTCTTGGGAAAGCTGGGACAGTGTCAAGGCCTTTGTCAGGAGCTCTGCCCTTTAGGCTTTGATATGGTTGACTCATTGTGCAAAACAAAGGTGTAAAGATGCTGTCAAGTTAATCCAAACCTCCATCTTGCCAGAAGCAGTGCCTACAACACCCATAGCAAGAGTATGTGGCGTGTGGCTGGCTTCACACACCGTGGCTGTGTGGACGGAATTCAGGATCACCCTGAGTGTCATCTGTGGACAGGCAGCACATCTAATTTTGTAGAAGGCAGAGGCGGAAGGAAGACACCGGGCAAAGGAGAGGCAATGCGCAGTCCCTCACACATCCAAGCAGGCACAGAGGGGCCCGCTCTTTTTTATCAGCCCCTGTGATCTGCCCCCTGACGCACAGCTGCCAGCTGAGACTCAGGAATGCTGTCGGTTCTTTCCTTGTCACTTTTCTCTCTTCATTCCTCACACTGCTTCCAAAATCTCAAAATGCAAGGCACGGCACTTTTCTGCTTAAAATCTGTCACTCTTTAACATCTACACGCAAAGCAAATTGCTGCCTGGTTGCTGAGCAGGCACAATGCTTCTTGTTTCCGTTCTCACTGTTCCTGCTCTAAGGCACTCTTTCCTCCAGCAGAGCACACTTGCCCTTGGCTGGCTCTGTCTCTGGGTGGGCTCTCTCGCACAGCGTCTTCCCCCCTTGGCAAGTGGGTGCCCTCCCGCTCTGGCTCCTGCGGCCCTGAACATTCCTCCCAGCAGACCCGCGGTCCAGCAGCGCCTAGCAGCTGTCTGGCCTTTCCTCGTGGGTTTGGGGCTCTCTGAAGACAGGGCGTGCCTTTTCCCACAGGATTTTATGCAACTGTTGGACAACAGTCAAGGCACAGGACAGGCGTGGTGACACTGCAGAATTCATGCCTCAAAACAGGTAACAGTGGGGAAAGCCACACTGTCAAAACCACAGAGGACGTAAGACGTCCAGACACAGAAACGCCTCCTCCAGGTTAGAGGCAAGAAGAGCTAAAGGATCTAGAAGGTGGGGCTCATCCTTGGGGAAACTCCTTCCTCACCCGGTAGAGCCTGCGTCTCCTCTGCACACCTCAGGCTGCTCCCTCCTGTCAACGGTCAGTCCCGAGATGGCCAGGCTGCCTGGTGCCCTCCTCTGGAATGTGCTTCCTGTTGGCTCACCAAGGCTTCTCTCAGATAGCTGCCCTGTGGGGGTGCCCTCCTACCTCGCCTCAGAGTCCAGTTTCTGCATCTTGAGGTTCCTATAGCATTTTTATATCCTTTCTTCTCCAACAGGGATGTGTGGGAGATCAGGATTCCAGATCACCTCTTCTATATGACAGTCTCTAAGCTTTCCAGGGCCCACAGTCTCTGGGGAATCAAGGACACGCCAGGCAATCCTACAGCCTCTTAGAACATGTTGAGATGTGGCTGGTTCTATTTGGAAGCAAGACCCATTTGATTATCTCAAGAATAAAGCTGATGATGCCTTTACACCAGCCCTGGGCCTCAAAAGCTGCCAGGGATGGGACCATGCCACAGTCTTAGGCCCTCCTCTTCCCCTTCCCTTTATAGACTTTGGCTTCATTAAGTAGCTTTCCAGGACTCCCTGGGCACACCCTCATTCCTCTCCCTTCTTTCTCTCCAGTCCTTTCAACTTATACCTTGGCTCATTCTTCATTGCAAAACTCATCAAAGACTCACCCGAAGCCCTGTTCTTCAAGGGGCCCTCAGGGCTGTCCCCAGAAGACCTCCTCCCTTGCACAACGGCTCTCAACTATCCCCTCCTGCCTCTCAGTGTCTCTCAACACCAGAGGGCTTCTTACAGCATCTGCTGGGGACAAGCACATACTGTGTCACATTCCTCAGCCAGGAGAAGGCTTCCTGTTGGACTCCACAAATCAAGATGACCTGTTGCTACATAGTTGGGCTGGGAACCTATTTGTAGGAGTCTGGACAAAACTGCAACTGGAAGTCCATATGTGGAATGTTCAGGTACATAAAGTTACACACCAAGAGAATGAACTGCTAAATATATTTATGCCTTTGCCTTAGTAAGAACATTTTCATAAACTCCATGACATCCCACCATAGACACCAACTCCCTTTAGTGATGACAGCGTCCCTGGTAATGCAGTGTTGCCAGGCCTATCATGGGGGCTGTAGTCCAGAAGCTCCCATCATCTGGGCATTGGATCTGGGGCAGAAGCCCTCTGGCCTTGGGCGCGGGCTTTGGCCAGAGAATATCAGGGTTTCTGCATGTGGACTATCATGTCCTTTGTCTCTGAAAATACTGTGAACTCTGGAAGAGTGCCATTAAAGTAGTTTGACAGTGGAGCCCATTAAAGACCCAGGCTTCTCTAACTGCGACCACAGGGAAGTTCCTTTTTTCTCTCGGGTCAGGATCAGGTCTTAATCAGCCAGGCCAGGATCTATTAATATAAATAACAACAAAGCACCAGGATGAAGCTCTGTGGTGCAGCACCTGCTTACTGGGTTCCAGGCACCAGAAAACAGCAAAAAACATCTGAACATTGTTGAATATTAACTACATGGTAGATATTTTAACCACTTTGCATATATAACCAGATTAAATTCTCAAAATAATTTGGAGACAGGTAATAACTTGGGTACAGATAATTTAAGAAAGTACTCAAGACCTCAAAGGTAGTAAGCGGTGCAAGCACACTAAATCCAGCCGGCCTGTGCTCAGAGCCCTGGGTTCTTACCCACCACAGCACATGCAGATTCACAGATGCAATGCATGAACAACAACTACACTTCATCACCGTCATTAGCTGCATTTGCAAAATGGAAAAATTAGGGTGGTCAGGTCAAATCAATAGATGAGGAAAGGGAATCTTAAACATCTGTGAAGGAAAAAGTTCTGGCAAAACTAAGTTGCATATCATCTGAAAACAGAATGTAACCTTAGGAAGATTATTTTGCCAAAAACTAACACAGACATCCTTATATTTAATGGTTAAAAAGTTGCATATTTTCTCTTAGATAAGGAATAGGTCAGCATGTCCACTCACTCTATTTCTACTTCACAATGCACTGAGGTTTCTGGTCACTGCATTGAGGGAAAAACCATGCAGGAAAGCAAAAAGTAGAAACAGTCCATGTGCCAATTGTGTGATTATGTAAAAAATTGAATGATCTAAGTACTGTTACTAAAATATGTACACTCTCAGGAGACAAAGCCCATATATGAAAATAAAGCCCTATGTGATGGCCTATGGCCACAATCCCAGTTTTCTCAGAGCCTGAAGCAAGAGGACCACAAATTCAGGCCCAGGCTGGTCAATTTAGTGACTTAGTTTCTATCTCTAAAAAAAAGGGGACGTAGGGGTATAGCTCTTTATTAAAGTTCTATGTTCAATCCCCAGTACTACCAGAAAAAAATTACATAAAAATTATACATATAGTTCAATTTTTTAAAATATCTGCAGTAGCATCAACACATATAAATCTGACTAAAAGCTATTAAAGACTTACATAGCATAAAAACATTGTTGAATTTAAAGAACATCTTAATAAATGGCGAGATGTATCTTTGCTTATGCGTCAAAAGACCTACTGTGCTAAGGTATTAACTCCTCCCAAATTGATCTCTATATTTTGTGTAATCCCAATAAAGATCCAAGATTTTATCATAAAATTGTCACGCTAATCCTAAAATTCACATGGTAATGCAAAAGACCCAAATTTGCCAGAACAACGTTTACAATGAATGAATTTGGAAGATTACTACTACCTATTTTCAAGAGTCATGATGCTGTTGGAAACAAAGGATGGCATTTATGTAGACAAATAGAACAATGGGGCAAAGCCAAGTCCAGAAACAGAACCACACATAGATACGTGGTCAATCAGATTTTGACACAGACCAAAAGCATCTCAGGGGAAACTTCTCAACAAATAATCCTGGAACAAGTAGGATTATACAAACATTGCAGAACAAGACTTTGATCCATATTTCACACCATATTAAAAGGTTAATGTGGGGGCTGTGGGAATAGCTCAGTGGTTACAGCACTTGCCTAGCATTCTCGAAGGCCCTGGGTTCAATTCCCCAGCACCACATAAGCTGGGCACTGTGGCACACGCCCATAATTCCAGCACTGGGGAGGCTCAGACAGGAGAATTGCCATGACTTCGAGATCAGCCTGGGCTCCATAGTGAGTTTAGGACTAGCCTGAACTACATAGCAAGATCCTACCTCAAAAAAATAAAAAGTTAATTCCGAGTATACCAGACTTATATGTGATTACTGAAACTATAAAATCTTACAAAAGTAAATATAAGGGGAAAATCTGTGATTAGGAATTAATCATTTCCTAACTGTGGCACCAAAAGCACAATCTTTATGAGGAAAAGATAAATTCGACTTCAGCAAAATTTAGAATTTCTACCCTTCCAAAGGCAATGTGCAGAGAAAACTGCAGATTGGGAGAAAGTATTTTCAAAGCTAATTAAAAATTTTAAAATCTAATTTCTAAAAATCTAGCATACCTAAATTTAAAAAGACAACAATATGGTGAACTCAAAAGCAGTGTGAAAGGTTTTTAGCACACACTGGACCGAAGATGTACAAGTTACAAATAAGCATGTGAAGCTATGCTGCCATTGTTATTAAGAAAATATGAAAAACGGTGATACTCATGAGAACGGCTGAAATTTAAGAAGACCAACAGCACTGATAGATGATGAGGTAGAAGAACAAAAAGCGCTCACACACTGAAATGTAGAACATGGAAAACAGGCTGGCAATTCCTCAACAATCTAGTGCAAACTTAAACAGAATTAACAGGCTCGGCACTCCTAAGTATTTGCCCAAAGGGAATGAAAGCTTATGTCCAAAGAAAAACTACTCACTGCGAATATTCACAATGTCTTTGTCATAACCCAAACCATGAAATAAGCCACGCTGACCAACAGATAAGCAGTTGGGCAAATTATGCCATATCCCCCCTGCAATGAAACACTACTTTGCCATAAAACTACTGATAAACAGAAATACATGAATGAATCTAAAATAAGATCAATGAAAGAAAACAGGCTAAAAATAAAAGTAGAGGATCCACTTACATAAAACTCTAGAACACTCAAGCCTATCAATAATCACAACAAGCAGATCAGTTCTTACGGAAGGCAGGCATGGGAAAGGAGGCTCCCAAAGGAACTGGAAGAAAGTTTTGGTGGTAACGAGTGTGGTCACCATCTTTATTGTTGTGGTTTTGTGGGAACTGAAGCTTATTACAAATATCTGCAGTTTACTGTACGTCAATTTTATTCAATGTTGTGAGTAAAGTTTAAGGTAGCCTCCAGTGATTCCTGCCTTGTCTACTCCTCTGTTCTGGAAAAGTTTGGTCCAACCAGTACACTACAGCAACGTTAAGGGGATCTTAGTTCTGTAGTCAGAGTACGTACGATGACGATGGTAACTTTCATCTCATCAGCTTGCCATGTTCAACAATGGCATTTTTGTGGTGCTAAGACTAGAACCGAGGGATTCATGCATGCAAGCCCAAGTTCTACTATTGAATTATACCCCTAGATTGTCTTGCTGGCTTTAATGAATCCAGTTGCTGTTCCAAGGGAACTGAGAAGGGCCTCTAGCAGACAGCCTGCAAGGAAGAGAATCCTGCTAACCACTTATGCTTGAAAGCTGATCCCATTCCAGTCCCAGCTGATACCTTGCTTGCAGTCCGAAGGCAAACTCAGCATCAGATAACCTGGCTATAATGCTCAACCCCTGACCCACAGAAACTACACGCTGTTTAAGCCACTAGGTCTTTGCGTTTATTACTGAATCAGAAGATCAATGAATAAAAGAAAACCAAACACCTGTAACGATGGGCCTCATGTAGCCACCAGAGTTGGCCAAAATTAATGACTGATAATACTAAATGCTTACAAGGGCAGAATCAGAGCTTTCCCACACTGGAATATAATTTGGTGCTGCCATTTTGGAAAATGGTAGGACCTGGTAATTCCCTTCCTAGAAACAGACCCAGAAAAATGCAGGCATATATGCATTGCAAGTATACGCTTGAGCTCAAAGAAGTTAATGATTGTATCAAACTGGAAACAAGCCAAGTTCTGATCAACAATAAAATGGATTGTAAAATATTTGTTCAATGAAATTCTATACAAGAAGAAATGTGATGAGCAACCCCTTGGCTGAATGTTACAACCATAAATGAAGGAAAGAACCAAGAATTTAATGTTTCTTGACTTGGGGAAGGAGTTATCCCAGACATGTTATTTTGCAATAATTGTAAACTTCTACTTTGTGTGTTTTTGTGTATGTCACACTTCATCAATACCTGATGAAAAGGCAATATAAAAATACCCTTTGTTGCTACAGGGGATTTTAAAGTTTATAAAGCACTTGTGTCAGTCCACTGGACTAATGTGACAAAATATTGTGATCAAGTAGCTCATAAAACAAGAATTTCCCATTGTTCTGGGAAGTGGGAGTTCAAGATGAAGGCAACAGCAGATCCAGTTCTGGTTAGGGCCCTCTCCTTGGTTCATTGATTGAGGCCATCTTCTGGATGGGTCTTCAGCCAGTGAAAGGGAAAAATGACTTCTTTAAGGTTCCTTTTATAGGGCACTAATCTCATTCATGAGGACTCCATCCTCATGACCTACTCACTTCCCAAAGGCTTCGTTTCCTATTACCATCTCATTGGACTTAGAATTCTCACATACAAGTTTAGGGTGGGGAGAACACAAACATTTCTCAGGAAACATTTATATCCTACAGGAAGTTCTGTTCTTTTAAAACAGGTAGGTAAGCTGGGTGTGGTGTCACAGAATTGTAACCCCAGCAGTTTGTGAGGAGACTGACATGGGAGGATCATAATTTGAGTCCTGCCTTGGCAACTTAGCTCTGTGCTAAGGCCCTGGGTACCTTAAAACCATGGTCTTGAGCCTTTTGGACACCAGGAACCATTTTAGTTGAAGACTCTTCTCTCAAGAAGTTGGGGATTTATAGGGGAATGACTTGTGACACAGTATGCTGTTACAAGAGAGCTTTGAAATAACAGCAGTGGGAGGGGAGCAGGAGAGAAGCTCCTCCTGTCAATCAGCAGCTTCATTACAACCCGATAGGAGCACACTGACAGGAGGCGGAGCTTCTTTCCCGGGCTCAACTTCTGCTTGCTGTTCATCTGCCCCAGTAGGCCTTTGTCCAAGGCCCTGAGGGCTGGGGACCCCTGCGAAGGATCTGCTAAGGAGATAACGAGCTTTGTGAGTGTTAACTGCTGGGACAGGACCTAGGACATGTCTTTTCTAATCAAATCTAAAATACCGCAGATATTTTGAAAATTAGAACTAAATGAAAGCCTATCTTCACAGTGACTCATAATTGCATCACATTGGAACTAATAATCCTGAACGTGCCTAAAAAAAAAAAAAGGGTCAAATTATTCAGATAAGTTCTTTGGAGGAAAGGACACAGAGACAGAGGTGAGCTCTGCTTTCTGGCTCTTCTGTCTTCCTGCCACCATCTGGTTCACCCTTTTGGGGAGTGTACTTGGAAATTAAACCATACTCTTAGCTTGGAGGGGGGAATACGAGTACATCCCAGAAGGCCTCAGGGGAGGACCTGTTCCCTTCAAAAGGTTCTTGGAGCTATGGCCCTGGAAGGGTTAGATCCCCTCTCTGTAGGGGAGCCAGTTACAGTCTCACACCGGCAGCCCCTGGTGGCTTTCAAATATCAGGGCAGCTTTATGTCAACTAAGTGGTCCCTTACCCTGAATAAGATTTAGAAGCCCCTGGTGGGAGCCAGGCAATGGTGTCACCTGACCTCAGTGGAAGCCTGAGGCAGGAGATCCCAAGTTTGAGCCCAGCCTGGGCAACTTTATGAGACCTTATCTCAAAAACAAAAAAAGTGGGGGAAAAAGAAGGGCTGGGGACACGTTAGCATAAGGGACCTGGGTTCAACCCTGAGTGCCACCAAACCAAGCAAAGTAACAAAAACAGGCCAGCTCTGCCTACTCAACTTCCTGAGACTCTGTCAAAAACCAACCAAAAAAAAAAAAAAAAAAACAGGATAGTGACATAGCTTAGTATTCCCCGAATTCAATTCCCACTACTACGAATGAAAGAAAAACAACAAAAAATTGCAATTAAGAGCAAAAAGCCACCTTGCTAGGCTTTTCTCCCCAGGCCAAGGACGTTTTAAAGCCCACAGTCAATTCTTGTGGCTGGTCATGGCTGAGCATCAGTGCATAGCCTGGCTGTCTCGTGCTAAGCTGGCTGGGAGGGGCCATCCTGGTGCATGCTGGGACCTCAGGGAATTTACACAGCCTTATCTCTCCTGTCACAGTCCTGTTTGTCCCAAGGCAACTCATACTAATGTAAACAACAAAGGGGAAGAGTGTGAAAGGACAAAATTGTGAGAGCAAGACGATGCCAAAATGAAATCCCTTCGGTTTAGCAGCACACATCCCTTGGTTAGAGATGAGTTCCATGTAGTATCCCCAGCATGGTTTGGGGGAGACCCTCCCCAAGCTCAAAGTCCAGCTCCACAGAGGCAATGTCACTGCACTCCTTCACCTGACGGAGTCTCTGTGGCGTGGGAGGCCCCAAGTGGAGGGTGCCGTCCCGAGTCCTAGTAGCAGAGCTCCGAGGGGCCTAGCGAAGGCATCAGGCATTGCAGTGCACCCACCACGAGCTGTAGACTAACAGGTAGAAACCAGATAGGAATACATGCAAATGTGTCCTTGGGGCCAAAGTACCAACTGTGCCACCTCACTAAGTCACTGAGGCTGGGCTCGAATTTGCAGTCCTCCGCTCTCCACCGCTAATGCCCACCATCGCCAGGGTTGGACTACAGGCGTGTGCCACATGCCCAGCTCTACAACGTACATTTCACAGCTTCTAGTTCCTGGGCCCGGTGACAGACGGGCAAAACTTCCTCCAGAAATCCCACCGGTAGATACAAAAGCAGAGCCAGCTCAGAGCACTCTGCAGGCAGGCGGGGCGGCCCACCGACACTGGTGTTCCTGCCGGTGGGGTGTCTAATTTCATGCAAGGCCAGCTCAGATTCGCCCTTTGACACTCAGGATTTCAACACTGGGCCTATTACCCTTCAATTAAAGCTTGCTCGCTTCCTGCAATCCTGAAGTGCTCGGAGGAATATGAGTTTTCTATTTTTTAACCCCTCTCTTCCCCCAAAATAGCAATGGTGGAACGTAGTGGGCAGCTATGCAAGCGGCGATACCCCAAGATGAACAAATGCTATCTCCCTCAAGACTTTGTCCAGGGCCACAGCTGTGTGCACTGGTTGGGTTTGCATTTTTCTCACCGCAGCAAAAACTAAAGAATTTAGACTTAACAGGGAGACGACCAGGAGGTGGCAGCAGATGAGCACTTTTTCTAAAATGCTGTTCATTCAAAAGATCTTTACAGGTCAAGACCTACGTCAACTGGATGTGGTGTTACGTGCCTGTAATTTCACCATAAATTCAAAACTAGACTGGGCAATTTAATGAGATCCTATCTCAAAAAATTAATGTTCTGGGGATACTACTCAGTGTGAAAGCCTTGAGGTTTAATTCCCAGTTGGGGAGGGAAAAAAAAATCATTTCAAGCAGATCCCGAATTTGAGCCCAGCCTGAGTGATTTCGTGACTCAGCAAGACCTCGTTTCAAAATAAAACAATCATTTAAAAAAAGACTGTGCAGAGGTCCTGCTTCAACCCCGGCGCTGGGGGAAAGGTGGGCGAGAACTGGGTCAGGACGAAGGCACAACTTGTCTTTTCCTGGATCTCCGAGGCTCAGATCTCTAATCCACCTATAATCTGTCCAATCTGTAATCTTAGACAAAACCTCTTCGAGGGTCAAGCCTGGTAGCACTTGTAATACCGGCTCAAGCGGAAAGTGATTAAGCAGCTGTGCTCTGGAGGGGTGGTGGGTGCCCTCCACAGAAAGGGGGCACAGCTGCCGCCTGCCAGCATTTGGGATCTCTGCATGCCAAGTGCTCTGTAGAAACATGCCGGCTGGCAAGGCTACCCCCAGGGATGGGTTCCTACTGCCCCAGGTCTGCAGAAAGGGCTTCCGTCTTCTTAGCTATGGAACAATTTCAGGCAAGGACCTTAAATAAAGCCAAAGATGGGGACTGAAAAACATGTGTGGCATGGAGACGCTGGTGACACCACAGGTGATTGTTTCAGGCAAGGTGGCAGCAGGCGCTCAGCCAACTGACTGAGGAACAAGGCAGAGGCGGGCAGAGAAACTGAGGAAGAGCTGGGCTGGAGCAGGAGCTGAAGGAATGTGGCTCCCTCATGTCCCCAGGCCTGACATGCACGGGGAGACTGAAGATGAGAGCAGAGGCTAAGTGACAGAGCTGACTCTGTGACAAGCTGGTAAGCGACCGCGAGCTCCTGGAGGGAGGAAGCCTCTTGCTTTGGGCCTGATGCCACTTGCGGTTCTAGTGCTCCTGTCCCGACATTGGCCCACAAGCCAACGCGTAAGCCAGACTTCCCTCCTGCCCACCACAGCACCCATTTCTCAATTCTCCTGTGCCGTCCCACCTCTCACATGGCCTCTCCTTGAGTCCCCTCCCTGAAGCAGTGGGGTGCTTCTGTGCTCAGTACACTTACCCTATGTTACCAAGACTCCTAGAGGCAACACGGGAAGCTCTGCACAAAAATAACCACCACCTAGTGTGACCTCTGAAACGAACGACTAGAAACGTCTCACCAACCAAGTATGAAGAACCATCCTGGGGGCTTTCAGAATTTCCAGAGGCTAAGGAAGCAGCCACATTTGTCTTTAAGTCAAATCCTTCAATTATTCCAACCCGAAAGGCACTTGACACTCTAAACACTGTGCCCCATGAACACAGGAAGCTTCAGTAAAGCTTGGGAAGACGGTCACAACACGGGAGTGTCAAAACCCAAGTGAGACAACACAGCACTAAGCACCAAGAGCTTCTGGGAGGAAAAACATAGGGCTCCAGGATTTTGACTTTAAAAAAAAAAAAAAAGCAGCTGGAAACTCGCAGAAAAAAAGTGTCCAGGAAGTGGCTGAGTCGTCCACTTTCCATGTGAATCTGCCGCTGGGTGGCAACAGACAACTTTTTTTTAGCAACAGCATGCTGGTTGTTCACGGCTGCTTTGGGATACTGTGGTACTCAGTCCCGCTGCAGTGTTGGAAATCATCCGGGAGGAGGTGCTGAGGGTGAGCCTCGGTGACTAGTGTTCTTGCCTAGGAAGCACAAGGCCCAGGTTCCATCTCAGCAGCACATAATAACTGGGTGGGGGCACATGCCTGTAATACCAGCACTCAGGAGGCTGAGTCAGGAGGACTGTTGTGGGTTTGAGGCCAGCCTAGGCTACATAGTGAGTCCAGGACCAGCTGAGAGTACAGAGAGGAAACCCTATCTGGGGAAAAACAAACATCACCTGCTGAGGTTTAATAAAAGTCCCCCCACTGCTCCACACACACAGGTCGCTCTTCCCAACCCTTGACTGTTGTTGAGCAGGGGAAGGGAAAGGCCTCCAGCAGACCTCCCAGGTGACCTCAGTTTGCAGCCGGGCCTAAAAACCTGCACATGAGCCACAGCTGTGGCAAGCGCACGCCTGAGTTTTCTTGGGTTCGTCCTTATTGAAGTATACCCCACTACTTGTCTCTTCCCCTGAGGTCAGTCCGGGCACAGTGTCTACTACCATGGTCCTCAGTGACCCAGCCCCTTCATGCCCAGAGGCTCCGGCCATCTCCACAACGTTCTGAACACTTCTAGTCACTTCTGTCCTCACAACTGCAAACACAGTTTGTGTTTATTCTGGTGTTAAGCATTTGTTCTTCCAGGCACAAGTAGCAAGAACACAAACAGATGCAAACTGCCTACAGAAGTCCCAGGAATGGTGATGGGAGCTCCCCACATGTCTGGAACACTGCTCTGAAGTGCCCAGGGGCTGCCAGACCGATGCCTCTGCTTGTTACTTATGCCAGGGGCTCTCATCAAAGCACCTTTGAGGAGGTTCAGGAATTTGTAGAGTTCTAGCTGTCATGGTGATGGAGGTAAAACTGGCATTCAGTGGGTATGGGTCAGGGAGGCTTGATACCTGCCCAGAACAGTCTCCATTCCTAGCAGGATGTCCACAGGCACCCTGGGAAGACAAGACCTTGCTTAGAATTACCCGTGCCTAGAGGTCAAAACCAATTTACTCCTTAAAGTTTGCAGCGGCATTTCAGAAATGTTCAAAATGACAGGCTCACGCAGTGCTTTGTAGCTTTACACAGCACCGTCGCTATTCGGGAAAAATTCACGTCACCAAAGAACACTCATTGTGTTCGAGTCCCCAGATCTTGTTTTGAACCTGTCTTGTCACAGAATTATACTGATCAGTGTGTGCCTGTTACAGCTGCGATTGCAGCCTTAGATGTTACCCTTTGGTCTTTACATTGAGCTTTGAAAACTAGCTGAACACATCAAGAATATGATCTCACTCAAAAGATTTGTAATTTAAAAAGGAGCCTTTAAGGCTTGCTTGGTATGTCCAAGTCTCTCTCCCCAAGGGGCTGAAAGGTCCCTCTACAAGTCCGTGTTCCACTAGTCCCACAAGCTTAGCACCCAAGGAATCATTTTAAGGAGGCAATTGGGAGGGCAAATTCTGGCAGGTGCAAGAAGTTATCAGGCTAATTGATGGCCAAGGGCAAGACCAGGGCCTTGTGGAGAGTGACCTGCAAGGGGGCAGGACGTAGGCACGGCGGGGGCTTGGGCCCCAGTGCAGGCAGGGTTACATACGCTGGATCTACCTGTGGCAAGGCCGGGAGGGGGTGTGGTCCTGGGGCATGCAATGTCACTTGGATGGAGGAAGATATGGTCAGACCAAGAACCAGAGACTGGACTGAAAGGTACAGCTTTCCTGGTGGAAGGGGATTCGGCCTGCCATGCAGTTTTAGTGCCTCACCTGGAGCTTAGGAGAAAAACAGCCAGGATCCCAGGAACTCATTTAGCACACCTTCCAAACGTGAGCTGAGGACTTTAGCTTGCTCAACAGCGCTCCTTACTACCACCAACCCATCTTACGAAGGGGAAGCAGCCACAATTTGCATTTTTGGCAATGCGCTCAGTTTCTTTGATCGGGAATGAAAACCGCCTATTAACACTGCTTTCTTTCAAAGGGTCACCCCAGGCAGCACCAACCCCAAGCTGCACAGTCCAGCCCCAGCTGTTCAGCATCCGGCATCGCTGGCCTTACCAGCCTCCACATTTTCTACAGTGAGACGGGAAGGGGGGACCACACTGTTCTTAAGCAGGTGTGTGAGGGTTAAAAGGCAATAGATAAACACCCTAGTTTTAGACCCAGCCCCCTATAGACAACAACAGCCTTTATTGCTGATGTGCTCACAGACTCAAGGGCTCAGGAATTTCCGTAAATTCTGGCTAATCAAGAAATTAGGATTTTTATGTGTACTGAAGGCCGAGCCTGGTACCCTCCTCTGAATTTTTGGCAGAGGTGAGGTGCCTAATTTAATATTCCTGCTGCAGGATCCTCCAGGTATGCACTGGATTCTAAGCAACAGACTCTGGCAGAGGGGTGACATTTTTGCTGCGGCCAGTGGGGCGTTTTCCTGAACAATGTTATCTGGCTACTTTTGCATAATTGTTTTTGAGCTGTTGGATAAAGAAGTCATCACTTCTCCCCCCCAAAACCATCCTGGTTGCTCTCAAATGTCTTTGCACTTAGGGAGTCTTGGAGAGGAGAGGAAATGGGTTAGAAAGACAGGGTGGGGCATTTGGGAAGAGCAGTAGGTATGCCTTTGAATTTGGGGCAGCTAAACATACTTTCAGTGACAGAGTGGATGTGTCTTTTTTTTTTCCATAGGTCTTGTGCTGGCACTGAGCCCAGGATGGGCACCATCCCAGGCCTGGGTGGGAAGCACCTTCTCCCCAGCCTGAGAATGCAACTTCACAAAAGGACACTTTTCCACTGCCATGATTCCTGAGGCCTTGGCCTTAACTGTCTGGAAATGTCTATGTTGGAAGAATTTCGGTCACAACAGTATTAAAAGACAAACAGCATCTTTAGCATTGTAGCACTACTAAAAATTCTGTCTCGTACCCCTGACGCTGCCACCTCCAGGCAACATTACAGAAGGCCTACGCCCAGGCCCCTGCCAGCCCACTGTTAGGACTTTGACTCCCCGCAGGCCTCCTGTGACCTTTCCTCCACTGTTTGTGCGCCTCCCTTCTGAATTAAACCAGAGGACAAAAGTGTCACAATCATCTTTGTAGCTGTGGTAATGATAATTCTAACTAACCAAAGTGATAATAGGTATGAGGCTCATGCTAGAGTTCCAGATACCTGGTACTTAATATTCTGAATAATCCTGGGAGGAAGGCTTCATCATTACTCATTCACCCTTAACAGATGAGGGCCCCAAAACCACTCAGTTTCAGAGCAGGAAGCAAGGCCAACGTCACACACCCTTGTTGTCCCCACCTGTTGCCCTGCCTTATGTGCAGGGGCTCAGCCAGCATGGTTCGGGGGATAACTGAACTCTCAAGACGCCTATGATTGACTGCAAGAATCTTTCAGAAGAAAAGATACTGATAGACTTAAAGGACTGTTTTCGTTCCCCCCTTTTAGCTGTTCTGGGGATTGAACTCAGTCTTTGCACTAAGCTACAGCCCCCTTCTCTCATTTTTTGAGATAGGTCTTGCTTAGTCACTACATTGCCCACTCTGGGCTTGCATCTGCAGTTATCCTCCAACTTTCGAGAGTGCCGGGATTGTAAGCGTGGGCCGCCCATGTCCAGAGGAAAGGCAGTCTTGTTAGCCTGTTAATAACAGCTTAACAAAAAAGTCTGAAAACCTAGTTACTCATCCTACCTAACATCAAGTACTTCTGCTGTGCCGGTGGTCTACTGAGACAATTTCTAAATTTGACTTTGAGATCTCTCCGTTGTGCGTCCCCAGGCCCAAGCAGCCACTCTCATACCCGGACAGAGGGCTTTGGTTAGGCGCGGGTGTGTCAGTCAGGCGAGACGCAAATGAGAAGGTAAAACAAAAACACAACGAAACAAGGTATTTGTTACTTACAGATCTCAGAGAGGTTTGGTTTACGGGCGGCGTCCAAGATGCAGCGGAGAGGCCAGCTTACCTAGCAGGCACGGAGCAAGGGAGAGAACGCCGGCCGCCATGCCTTTAAGAAGGTCCACGCTGCTTTCCTCCGGCTTTCCCTGGTGTGATTGGCTGGTGTAAAGGAAATACGTGCAAGCGAAACCCTTAACTCCAAGAAGCTGGTGTTGACCATTAAGCTTTATTATGGCCTGCAGGTGTAGGGTGTGCTGGTTTGGGAGTCAGAGAAATGAGGAACAAGTGAGCTATCTTGCAACCAACCCCACGGGGAAGTTTTAATTGAGGTGACAGGGTACAACTGGGCTTCCAAGAGATTACGCCAGGCCTAAAGATGAGTGCCGAGGCAACAACTATAAATAAGTGTACAGCAGGTCCCTTTTTGGTAAGCCCGTTGTCACAGGCTAGTGTGCACACCTGGATTTGGGTCCTAGGCTACGGTATTTTTCCTTCCCGAGGAGGCTGCTGCATCTTGGTCAGGGTAGTGAAGGATCTGAGTTGAGCTATGTCCCTTAGCTGACACACGTGTGCTATCCTGCAATACACTGCTGAAATCACCCATGTGACCCTGTGAGAGCTCTGGCACGTTCGAGGTTAAGCTGACAAGGGGAGCGCTATGTGCTTTGTGCTTTTTGCCCATAAACAGGAGTACACAAATTATATACATTATATAAAATAATTCTAATTATATTAGCTTGTGCATTTTTTATTAAATACTCAAATGTAGTCATTGGGATTAATGGACATGGTTGAAATGTTAGAACTTTTTATGCCTGCATACTCTCCTATGTACTTAAGTACTATCTGAAACATGTGACAACCATTACTATAATGAACCATCAGAAGACATTTCTGGTGAAGGCATCCCAGTCTAATTAATTGTGGTTATTTGTTGGTAGTACTGGGGACTAAGCCCAGGGTCTTCCCATGGACCGCAGCCGCAGCCCATTTTTATGCTTGATTTATGAGACAAGGTCTCACTGAATCACTAAGTTGCCCAGGCTGGGCTTGAACTTCTCATCCTCTTGCCTCAGCCTCTCAGAGTGCTGGGATTACAGCTTCAGTCTAGTTCGCTGTGAAATGTGGGACTGTGTACCTGGGTTGTCAAGCATGAAACAATTTGCTCTTCACATCAAACCATCAACTCAGTACTCTGGAGGTGAAAAGCGCTAAGCTGATTCCTGAGATCATTCCTGGAGTAAATTCACAATCTTGGTATTCTCACTAATGCTTCTCCCATTCTTTTTTTAAGTGAAAACATATGGTGTAATGTTAGCGCACGTATTTCCCTCTTGACCAACAAGACTTTCCAAAACTGAGAACTCAAAAAAAAAATATCCCCAGTAAATACTTTTTATTTTCACTTTGCCTCTACTGAAAATTTAAGAGAAGAGAGACAGCACATAGGAAGAGGCCCTCTGTGGGGTGACGGCAGATGCTTGTATCCTGGCCTGCTGTCAGCCAGACCCTGAGGAGCCACGCAGAAGAGTCAGCGAGCAGGTCACATACAAGGTACCACACTTGCAATTAATTTATTAGGCTTGTCATCAGTCACCCCAGAACTCTCAGAAAAGCAGTGTCATTTGAGTGGATGTGCTCACGTGTTACTTATAATGCCCTCAAACCAAAAACACTTAACTTGGGCAGAGTTACATGTTGTTCTTTGACTCGGAAGTAGTTACAATGACAAGGTAAAAAAAAAATATAAGCATGCAGCCCTTTATTTAGCTTTGCAAAGTCTCTGCTTATAGCTCTGTATATTACATGACTGTGTTATACAAATACATTTATTTACAAAAACACTAACTGTGCAAACTTGTTGCTTTTTAAAAATGTGTGGCTAGTCCCATTTCTGCCCAACCCCAATATATATTTTTAAAGCATGCATAAAAATGAACTTTGGTGTGGGAAAACTACCCTATGCGTGGTCACATACAGTGTTTTAACGTCTATTTATATATTTACAAACGTTGATCAGTTTACAGAACCGTTCAGAAGTGTACATTTTAAAATCCACAATGCAATCGCGTGGGTTTGCCAGATCTCAGAAAAATAAAGGTAGGGTTTAGATTCTGCAAAGAAAACAAGTAGAGAATCTGAGAATGTTTAAAAAAATAAAAAAGGAAAAGAAAGAAAGCAAACAAAGTCTAGCTTCCTTGGGCTAGCAAATTATTATACATACTTTTCATGGCAGTGCGATGATTTTGATGGATTGCTTTCTACGGGTGCCTCCCCACTGGCTGGGGTAGAAGAAGTTCATTGGCTTATTGTCTAGCATACTACTTTCAAATGTACAACTCTACAGTATCAAAAATGTTTTGGCAAAAAAGATCTTCAAAGGAACCGTGAAGTCCTGACAAAAATAGAAATCTGTAATAAAGCTAAATAACAGTAAAATAAAAGGAAATATTATCGTATCTGCTTTACAATTTATATAGTCACATTTGTGTAGTTCTCTGTTCACTTCTAGTCTCCATAATGAAAAATATTTTCATACAAAACATACTAAAATTCTGGAATCATACATGTTTTACATGCTTAGGACAGTTTTCTCGTCTCACTCACGCCCCTCGCTCTCACCACACTCGCGTGTCGCAGCACATGCTGACGTCATTTAGTAGGTACTGAATCTACACAGCAAACACTAGGCAGTTACATCAGCAATGAAGTAAAAAAAAAAAAAAAAAACCAAATGAAACAAGCTTTACTGAAGTCTATCAGTCCGGTATTTAGCACATACTTTGCATTAAGCCTCAAACAGTACAGCAATATTTTACATTCTCTTGTGAAAACAGTTGTTGCAGACTGCTAAAAAAATAAAAATTAAAAGAAAAAATTTAATTCCGACTTGCGCCTACATGGGATTTGGCCTTTAAGAGGTTTCCTTTGCTGCGGACGGGGTGGCTTTGCTTGAACTTCCGTTCTGTGCCTTGTAGCTGGTGAGGCTAGGAGGGTGGGTGGTCCTGATGCCCTTGGCACCCTGATTCAGGGAGGTCGGGGAGGCAGGGGAGGACGGGGAGGAGGAAGGGGCTGCTCGGCCATTTTGAGTCTGCTGTGAGGACGAAAGGTGGTGGCCTTTACCTGCGTGAGTGGGGCTCTGAAACTTCAAGGAGCCATTAGAGACAGAAGGGATGTGGGAGGCAGAGTGAGCGGATCGTCCTGTTTGGGGGCTGAGAGGGTTAGAAGCAATCGACGGTTTAGTGGCAGGTGGATTGGGAAGGTTAGAGCTGTCACCACTTTTCCCAGAGCTGGGAGAAAGGGCTGGAATCTTAGAAGCAGGTAAGGAGGGGGAAGTAGGCTTACAATCCCCACCAGCTTTCTTAGCACTTCCATTGGCCTGCGAACAAAGATGGTGGGAGACAGTTTGTCAGAAAGCTGGTAACACGATCACCCCGCAGGCCCTGGCAACACAGCCCTTCTGAGAATCAGTCAACAACATAACAACGGAACAGTTCACAGCCTGAGCTAAACCTTGTTGTGTTTCTCTGAACCTGGTAGACCTCCCATCTCCACCACCACCCCAAGCAAAGGACATACAGAACAGAGAGAGTGAAGGAACATCGAGCACATCACCGCAACCACCATTCCTGCGTACCAGGGCGGCCATGCGTCAGGGTTGTTACTGGGGCATTGTGATAGAACGTTAAGGTGAGGCAGTCAACACAGACGTTAGTATTGGTGACTTTAAGGGCAGTTCAACAGCCAGCTGGCCCGTCTGTTTCCCAAGGTGTTCTGATGTAGCACTACGTTCACCAAAGAAAATTCCGCTGGTCTGGCACCGTGTGTTAACAGGTAAATGTTGGAGTCACAAAGTAAAAGATGTTTTACTGCAAGCATGCAAGAGCGTGGTGAAGAGTGAAACAGACGTGTTTTAGACCTTCTCCATGCCCCCAGATCCGAGATAGCTATGTAACCCGTAGCTTACAAAGAAAACACAGTATTTGGTATAAATTAGAACAGCGATTTGCTTCTTAACTGCAATAGTGTCCATCCAAAATTGGGCTTAAGGTAAAACTACCTGACGATATTGGCGGGGATCCTGCAGCTTGGACTGCTTGCTGGGCTTGTCCAGGCTTCCGGGTCTGTTCTTGGCACTCAGAGGGACGGGCATCCGGCTTGTCTGTGTGGTCCCGCTGGAGCCCTGGGGGAAGGATCAGGAACACAGGGAAGACAAAGAGAAAGCCATGAGTGGATTACTACCCAGGCTGGACCGCAGAGGTGGAGGTAAGAAGCCAGAGCCCTGCATGCAGGACAGGTCTAGACACCAACGGTGGTTAATCGGAAGAATCACACAGAATCAACTGCTCACTACTGATCGAACAGATTTTAATGTGAGTATCCGAGCAATCCCTTCAACAGCAAACGGTAGGCCCAGCACCCTCACGTTTACCCGACACCAATCAGCAACAGAGGTAAAAACGGAATCAATTAGCTGTTAGGCACCTAGTTGTTGTTTAAAAGGTGAGGGAGAAAGTATGCGAAAGGGGAATCAGGGCGAACAGACAAACTACACGAGCCACCTGCAAGGAAGCCGTCACATCACAGACACCTCTTGCCAACGGTGACTATGGCAGATCTCAAGAAAGCAGCTGAAGGGGGTCGTTTTCATTTTCCCCCGCACCAAGATACCTTACGTGCAGCTGAAGATGCTGATGTGGGGGGCTCTAGAGCCCCTGGGGGAGCGTCATCCACAACTAGCAAGTTTCGGGGAGAGGACTCGAGGGCTGTATGGGAGGAGATTGCCACAGAATCTCTGTTGGAAGAGCCCGAGGTCTCAGCGAGGGCTTTGGGACTCATCTCACAGATCGTGTTTTCGAGCTGTTTAATGGTCTGCTCGAGGCTGTCCAGTGTTTTGTAGGTATTTTTCTTGATCTCATCAGTTCTTGAAAGCTGACAGGTGCCCTCTAGACCAAGCTGCCCTAGTCTCCTGGCTGGATTTTTTGAGGTGTCCTCAGGCTGAGACCTGGTAATTTCGAAGCGCTTGGCTTCTTTGTGCTGTGTCAACGTGCCATCCTCTTCCTCCTCTTCGTAGACCACCACCTGCAGGGTCTTCTTCCCTGTTTTGGTTCCTGTGCGGATTGCCTGGGTGAGAGCAGCGAGTTGTTTTTTAGGGAACTTGAATTTAAACTTTTTCTTGGGGCTTTCAAACTGGTCATCAGCCACGTCGCACTTGCTGTCAAAATCAGGAGAATCTACGGGGATGAATTTGCTCTGCTCTGTTTTGTTAATTTCCCGTCCTCCTGGGGTCTTGGTCTCCGTGGGCAGGGAATGTGGCTGAAATGTCATGTTTAACTGCTGCCCCGTAGTGAGACTGCCCGAGGCAGCCTGCTTGGGTAACGTTTGGGAAGTGGCATTCTGGACTACAGTGTCTTCATTTTCATCCTCTTCCTCTATCTTTTCCTCCTTCATCATTTTCTCCAGTTCCTCGTCACATTCTTCAAAGATGGTTGAGAGTCTCTTATAGGCAGAGCGGATGTCCATGGGCTCGTCAAAAATTATGATGACAGGCTTTTTGTCTAGGCACACAACTGGCTCTTCACTTTCAGCTCCTCCTTGTGGGGAGGTCATCTCTCTTTTGGCGTCAATATTAACCGTCTGTACGTCCTGTCCCTTTTGGCTCACTATGTCATGGACCTCCCCGCTGGACAGAACCTGGACAGCGGTTTTGGTGATCATGAAGGCAATGTTGTCGGTGGCTGTGCTTTCTTCAGTGGGAGAACTTGGGATCGAATCTCCATCCTCACGAGTAGTTACATTCCCATGCCGTGTCCCTTTCGGTCTTAGCACAACTTGGCCTAAATCTGTCGTGAGGACATCTTGTTCTTGTGTTTTGACATCATGGATACTTGGCTCTGTTGATCTAGTGGGAGAGGGAACATGACACTTGCCGGCATCTCCTTGTCCCTGATGACCCATCTCCTTTGTCTTTCCGTAAGTTGCCTTCTGACTCTCATTGTCTCGTATAGAATACTGTAGTCCTGAGGCTCTCAGCCCTTCGTTTGTTTCTTCTTCTAATGAATTAATGCCAGAGAAATTAAAACCATTTTTCTGGGGATAGTTTCTACCATCTCTGAATAAACTCTTACTGGATATGGAATTTTCATTCATTAAGATGTCAGTTTTATATTCTGATGTTCTTGATACATCAGGAATACGATTCTCCAGTCTTCTTTCCCACTTTGGAGGGTCACTGGGTCTTATAGCCCCTCTGGTAACCTGGGAGAGGTAGAAGAGGGAAGCCACACATATTAATCAAAAATGGCTCTGTAAAGGATGGTCATTAAGCTGCACAGTATCGACTGGAACACAGATCTGGTACGCTTACCTTAGGAGATTCCACCTGGGGGCCCTTCTCACATTCAACATCAGATTTCCGTACATCTTCATGGAAAAATTCCAAATTCTGGTAGAATAGTGTAGGACATGTTACTCCATAAAAAACCACATCCCCCCAAAGTGGACTACAACTGAATTTTTCCTTTAATTGCATTTCCAAACATGCGGCCAAGCACAATTGTTACACACAAATCCGAAACCTACAGCTCTGTTTACCTGAGACTGCTTTGTTCTCCAGCTTCCCAAAATGCCCTGTGTTTGTACGAGATGAAAAATCTCCATTAGAAAAGTATTTCAAGTACTCAGATTTGGTGGGGGAGAGTTAAGAGTATAAAGGGACCAATCAATGTCTGATTGTAAGTTTAACAGAATGTAAACAGACACGTTACAGGAAGCACAAGGCAGGGGGAAGCAGGATGTTTGGATTCTAATGCAGATCTGCCTCTGGACTGCGGGACTTTACGCAGGTCAGTGACTTCACTTCTCTGGGCCTCAGTGCTCTTGCTTGTATGCCGAAGAACAAGGCCAAGAGATTTTTAATGTCACTTTCAGCTAGTTATTTCAATCTCCTTCTCTTTCTTTTAGGTTGAGCCTGGGTCTCATGTATGCTAGGCAAATTGTCTACCACTGAGCCACATCTTCAGCCCTTTGATTTTGTGACAGGATCTCTCCCAGTTACTGAGGCAGGCCCCAAACTCTTCGTCTCAAGAGTAGCTGGAATCACAGGTGTGTGTCGTCATACCAGTCAATGTGCTTCATTTATAATAACTGTCCTATAAAAACTGCTGCAGATAGCGTGTAGTACTTTGGGATGAAAAGAATATTAGTTTTCCACAGCCAAGTGACAGATTGAAAGCATCCTTGCAATTTTTACTACAGATCTCAAAGTATCAAAATAACCTTTAAATTAATCACTGGCAAGACGATCAAATCCAAATTCATGGTGACAGTGCTGTCAAGGTATACAATCACACACCGATTAACAGTGATACACATTCTGAGAAATACATCATTAGGTGATTTTGTGATAGCGAAAATATAATAATGTGTTTTTACAAAAATGTAAGTGGTATGGATTAACCAGTGTGGTATTTTGATATAATCGAGGAACACAGTAAACAGGATATAGATGAAGCTGCTGCTGGCGTAACACAGCACATTGTGACACAGTAACATTTCTGAAAATAAGTAGAAGGAATACACCCTATAATAATGATACAAAGTATAGCAAATACATAAGCCATTAACCTAAGTGTTTATCATTACCAAGTATTATGTGTGATATATAATCACGTATGCTATACTTTTACACAACTGGCGGCATGGTAGATTTGTTCACAACAAACACGTGAGGAATGCCTATGTCCTAAACTGAGGATGACCCGATGTCGTGGGGGGGGGGGGGGGGGGGGGGGGGGGGGGGGGGGGCGGGGGCAAGGGATTTTTCAGCTGTGTTCTATCTCATGGGATTATCATAACAGATAGGTCCATTACTGACCAAAATGCCATTATGTGGCACGTGACTGTAATCTAAATACAAAGCAAACATTTAAAGCTAAGGTGATGGTTATGACGTCAAAACTCAGCTTTTTTCCTTTTGGGGGTACTAGGAATGGACTCCAGGGCTTCACGCTAGGCAAACACCACACCGCTTTGGCAATTCCCGGCCCCTTGATTCAGCTTTCATTCTCTGCATTTTACAATGCAGATTTTACTGTGTGTATTTTTCAGTGCAGAAGAAAGAGGTATTTCTATGGGTCTCACCGAGACAGTGCAATTAATAAGAGTGATTCACAGCAGCCCAGCCCTTCCAATCATGGGTCCTGCCATAACCCCAATATTAGCAAGGCCATGTCACGCCCAAGGCTCCACTGCCCTTTCTTCTTGCTGTAGAAGCCCAAGAGGAAGTGGTCGTTATAATTGGGTGGAAGACCATCCCAGTGGCTACTAGGTTAAAGCAGTGATAATATAACAAAGCATCCCAGACCAAGCCAAGCCAACCCAGAACAGTCTTCATGCCCTGGATCAGACTGGAAGGAGTATTCAGTCACGTTCAGGAAACCACACACAAACAGTACAGTATTAACACATGGAAATATTCACAGGATAGGAAGTGTTTTAGCCATCAAATCCCTCATGTTTAACTTTTGCTTGTTCCTGTAAAGCTCCCAAACAAGGGCAGTGACTCACGTGCTGCATTTGAATCACACAATTTGTTTTGAGATTATAAAACAACAATCAGACCAAGTAAAAGGTTTTAAGAAGAAAAGTAAAAGAGCTTCCAGCCAAAGGTTTCAACCCTGAATATGGAGTTAGCATATTATGCTAGGACTGGAGTGAGAATGTATTTTCTGAATTAAAGAAAGGATTGGCACATAATCTCAAGAAGACACACGCCTTGCTGGTGTCCTATTGTCCCATTTACTAATGGTTAGGACTGCCATTTGTGTTGGTTGGTCAGGGCCCATGCAATCCCCATTGTTAAGTATTTCCAATGTCATCCTGCAATATCTGTATTTTACTACTGATTTAGTAACAAATATTCCAATGGAAAGTCACTAAGTTAAACATGTCATGGTAGATTTCAAATGAATTATTTTTTTTTTATCATCGGGCTAGAAAAAGGAATAAATGCATCAAGGCAAGTTAAATGCATGATCTTCATCCAGGATCATGAGTTGATCCCGAGTGTCATAAATGGACAATGATTTCTTAGTCATATATATTAAGACTATGCATAGAAGGTAATTAAGGTCTTTGATATGCGATTATAGGCTCTAAGATATTGATGGCTTGGACAACTGGATAACCGTACTTAATAATGTTCTGTGGACAATAAACCAATATTAGAGACATAGGTACAGGAAAGTGGCACAAAAGTAAAGTATGAGGCTAGAGCTTACTGACAAAAGGAGGAAAAATGTTTAATAAAAAATCTGCTTGATAAGAGGGTAGATGACTAGTCTAGGTAGAATTTAATAATGACAAGTAATGTAGAACAAGTCTGAAACTCATGGTTACTATAAAATAGATCCATCTACTGAGAATAAAAGACCCAGAATAAGCATCTGCAATTTAAATTAGTGTTGGGTATTCAATAAGGACCTGCTGGTTTTCCAATGGATCTTTGGTTGGAATATATTATATTAATGTGGTATGGATTCCTAATTATAGGACAAGAAGGCTCATGCATCATTCTAGTTAATTACAGATATTCAACAATAAGACAAAGATTGTCTCCAGAGATATCTTCCAAAAGTTCCAAATTCTCCATCAGTGGTTTAGATGGAAACAGTAACATCGGCTCAAACATGCCTTCTGTGAATTTGTTTTAATAAGGTTGCATTAGAAAATTCCATATTCCCAAAAGGTAATATATTTCCAATGTTATTTCTCGAGTTTAACAGGAAGTTCTCTTCAAGAAGATGTATCAGTGTTAATCTAATAATGTTCCCTCTGTGCGTGTGTGTGTGTGTGTGTGCGTGTGTGTTTCTTGGGAATGAACTCAGGGCCTTTGTATTGAGTTGTATCCCTTTTTATTCAGTTATATTTTCAAACAAGATCTTGGTAAGTTGCTGAACTGTCCAGATTTGTTTGGCTCAAACTTGTGACTCTTGTGCCTCAGCTGTCCTACATGCTGGAATTACAGGCCTGCACCACTATAATAAGAAATCATCTACCTTTTCTTAAGTTTGTGTGTCTGTTACATACAGACACGGTTCACACAGGATTCTACAATGGCTATGAGCCATGTGGGAGCAGGTTTCTTGAACACTGTGTTAATGGGATACAATAATATCTACCTCAGTGAGCTTTGTTATATCTGGACCAAAGCCATTGGGGTATGCTATAGCTGATAAGTCTGACTTTAAGGGCAAGTAGAGACCCTAAATTCTGAAATTTAAGTTCCTAGTGAGAACTGTTAGGCCTTGAATTGGTAAATATTTTTTCTTCTAAAATTTATAGTCTTAATTAAAACAAGATATTCTCAACCCCTAAATCACAAATGCTCTAGAGTCAACATAAAGTTGTAGCTCCAACATTCAACCCAACATCCTTTCCCTCTAGTACTTAAGCAGAAACAAAGCTGTGTTCCAGAGCCTAGACATGTTTTTGAAGCTACAAGTATTAATATATTTCAGCACTAAAACTATCCTGAGCTTACTATCTTGGAAGACACAAAAATGTCTTTGCAAAAATTCTACTTGGCATTCCTGGGTGTATGGATGAACACATTCTTGTATGTCACCATGAATGTATTCTTGTAGAAATGTGGTGACAGTGTTTCATAATCTGTCTTCTCTGAATTTAGGCCTTTCACCTATTTTTAACATTGATTTTCATTTGTTTTCTAGAAGACAAGCTAAAAATTAGAAAAACTATCATATACATGGTTGCTCTTTCCTTCCTTCCTTCCTTCCTTCCTTCCTTCCTTCCTTCCTTCCTTCCTTTCTTGAGTTTTAGCAAATCTTGAAAGGTCCACACTCTTTAGTTTGGGACAATATTGTCTAGCTTTTGCAAGTTCTATCATATGCAGTGTACAGTGACACTGTTTATTCTAGAGACCTGAGTCAGGTATCTCTGATTTCAACCTAAATTTGAGTCTATATTAGTTTTAAAAAAGAGAGAGAGAGAGAAAAGAGAAGGCATAAAGGTCAAGTGCAAGAGAGCTGTGTTAGTGTCAGAGCAAAGAAGGAGGGGCTGTCTGACCATGTGGCAAATGGGAAATTGCCACGCCGTTACCTTCTTCTCCTTGGGTGGGACAATGGCGCCTGGCCTAGTGTCTTTAAGGTGACTGTCAGCCCGGGACTGCTCAGCATGACTGTTTGAATTTACATCCATAAAGGAACACTTCTGGAATGCCTAAGGAATTAAAATACCAAGATTAACAGGAATCCACTGTACAAGGAGAAAAGAGGGAAACAGAAAGCAATCCAGAGGTGTGGCCACCCCAGTCCTAGTCTTGATGTAGGCTCCCTCCAGGGATGAAGCCACCTGATAGCCTTCTTCCTGCTGGACCTCAACTGGGCAGAGTAGGTCTGGGGTGAGCCTGGGCAAAGGCTTCATTACAGAGCCCTTAAGGGGACTGTCCTTGTGGGGTGTCACTCAGAGGTGGAGCACCAGCTCAACATGTGCAAAGACTTGAGCTCATTTCCCAGATCCACAACAAAAAAAAAAAAAAAAAAGGAGAAAGAAACATGACTTCTCTATCTGGGGTGAACCTGACTTGCACCTAGTAGGACTTCCTCTTCCTTTGACCTTTTCAAACTATTGAATATGCAAATGAGCCATTATATTAGCCTTATTGAAATTGTAGAAAAATTCACAGGACATTTTAAATCTTGTAAGTATCCCTTACAAATGCATTCTCCAAAAAATAGTCACGGGTCCTCCCATGCCCTGAGGCTAACTTACAGTACAGTGACCCCCTACCCACAATTTCCCAGTGGCCAGGAGGCTGCCTGAGCCACTGAGATTTTCTTTTGAAGTTCAACCACGATAAAAGCCAGGTCCTGTGGCACAGGCCTGTAATCCCTACACTTTGGGAGAATGAAGCAGGAGAATTGCAAGTTTGAGCTCAGACTTGGCAACTTAGCAACTTAGTGAAAACTTACCTCAAATAAACAATAAAAGGGGGTTAGGGACGTAGCTCAGAGCAAAGGGCCTATGATCAATCCTCTGCATCTCAAAACAATAACAAGACAACCCAGTCATGGTACTTAGGAGAGTCAACAGTAGGCTCCTGTGGACACTGACTCAAGAGCGCTAGAATCTGAGACAGAGAGTACAAGTCTATAAGGAAAGGTTGAAAGAAATGGGGCATCCTGACAGTTACTCTGTAGTATGACTATGGCAGAAGAAGAAATCAAAACTCAGGGACCCACATTTATAAACATCAATCAATGGTTTACAACCAGGCTTGAACATCTACTTAGAAAAATATCACCCAAGCCCCACTCAAAGAAAAGGTAAATGATTATCTCTGACCTATAAGTGATTTTTTTTCCTTTTCATGACAAGCAGGGGGAAACTATCTTCCTTAGATGAAAATTTAGCACTGGTCCTAAAGTCTGCACACAGCTGATGAGCGTTTCCCTCTGGGACTTTCTTCTGTGGTTCTGCTTGTCACTCTGTGCCCTCTGTACCTGCCCTTCCTGCTGGCCCTTATCCAGCCAGTCCCTGTGTGTCCTGGGCACGTCTGCTCATCTGCTCTGCTCGCTGAGATCACTTGCCACTACCTTTGAGTTGTTAGGCCCTGGATTTTGTAGCCAGTGCCTGGTGACATGGAGCACAGAGTACGGTTGCATGATGACTCTCAGAGGGGGCTTCAGGGGCTGCTCATACCTGGTGTCTAATTCTAGAGCACGCACAAGAAAAGAAACCAGCACAGCCACTAACTCTTGGACAATTTTCTGGCTTGGAAATCTGGGTCTTTATCCCAGTAGGGAGATCAATGGGGATTGGTTGAGTTCGGATTACAGTACTGTCAAATTGCCACTAGTTAGAGATCAAGAAACGGGGGATACTCCACCCTTCAGAAAGTGGCCATCAAAGCTGAAGACTTCGATGGAGGAGACCATCTGTGAGTGTGAGCTGTAAGTAGCTAACAGCAAATATATGGCTTCTCTTAGAGGGCTAAAAACGAATCATTCACAAGTCTGAATGTTATCAACTTTATAAACCTATTTGGTTCTTATGAATAAGAGCTTCTGGCCATCTGAAAAACCTGTCAACAGGCTAACTGGAGGGGACATCCCAGGTTCACCTCTGAGTTTGAGGGAGGCTCAAAAGGCCTCATTCACGTGACTGAACAACCTGCAGCCCTATTTTCCCTGGAAAATCCAAACAGCTCAAATTGGGTAATTGTCACCATGGAAACCAAAGTGGAAGAAGTGCCGTAAAAATGAGATGCTTTCAAAGTTCCCAATTCCAAAGGAAATATGAAAATACACAGGCTTGCACAAAGCCGCTGGTGAAGTAGTGAAAATACAACGTGTTTTGGAGCCCCAAGAAGGTTGTGGTCTGACTATCTGATGGAAATATCCTTTAATAAGCGTGAGTCAAACAAAAGCCCAGAGCTTGGTCTAGAAACTAGAGACATGTTCTAATTAGAGGTGTTCTTAGAACACACCTCCATGACCAAACTGGGAAATCCATTTTGGCTCTGGCTGCTGTACCCTGTCCCTTACTCCTATGAGTAAGCTATGTCTGTTAATTAAAGAATAAACATCTAAAACTAATGAAGCATCATTTCTCAAATAGGCCAAGGAAAAGTGAGAAACACAAATTCTTCAGCTCTTCAAAATCTTTGACAAATGATATTGATGTTGAACTCTGGGAGCAAATCAGGATTCAGGGTTAGCCTATGCAAAGGTTCAAGGCACAGAACAGGAACCCCCCTCAAGTACGGTTTGATCAGCCCTCATTAAGTCAAGACAATGACAGTTATTTCTAATCACCCTCTTAAACGCTTCTGAGATGAAATAGAAACTGTTAAGTTTAAAAGAAAGAAGTAAATCCTACCAGCCAGAGGTAGGGGTGTGTGCAAGTGGTATTTCTGTATAAATTTTTCTGAGTTGTTTGGAGAAACGCTCATTCCTCACATAAGCCTTAGAGACACCAAGAGCCTGATTTAGCACCATCTCAGGAGAGTGAAGGCCGAGGCCAGAAGATACAGCTTAAAAGGCCCAGATCCAGCATTCCCTCACCAGTTCTCTCTAGCTAACATACCTATGAGAGGTGACAGAGGCCCAGAAGACAAGGCAAGGAGCCAACAGCAGTCACCTCACCCACTTACCTGAAGTTCCGCCATTATTTTGTCCCCTTCTTCTTCTTCTTCCTCCTCATCCTTTGAGGAAGAGGCAGGGGCTGGTGGTGGGGATGGGGCCCAGACTGAAGCAGGCTCCTCGGCTAGACATTTTGTGGCTCTACTGTGCACACCCGGCCCAGCATCTTCACCGCTTGCCTATGGGAAATTCAAGCCACAGATGTTCGTTTAATACCTCTCAGGTAGTAGCAAAGAGAGAAAGAGAGAGAGAGAGAGAGAGAGAGAGAGAGAGAGAGAGAGAGAGAGAGAGAGAGAGAGAGAGAGAGAGATGCATCGCATGGTCCTCACTGTCTGGTCCGCTGACCTCGCACATCTTCACATCTAGCTGAAAGGTGATTTTATTTCCTTGCATTCGCTTGAGTTTTTTGTTTGCACACGTTGTCATCTTGGTAAATGGATTGCAGAAGTATAATAAAATGATAATTCCTTAACACTTAGTGCTCTCATGAAAGGCCTTCTCCATTTCCTTGGAAATTATATTTTACATTTAATGTAAAGAGACAAGACTTGCCAAGACAAGTGGGAGCTACATCTCAGGCAGCATCCTGCTGTATACACTCCCACCACGGGGCCAGCTAGTCTCAGCCACCTGGGTAAGATGGCCTTTCTTTTGCTCCCTCCCTCCTTCCTCTCTCTCTCCTTCCCTCCTTCTTGTGACGCCCTGCTTGGGAAGTAGCTTTGTGATTTGCCTTTCACATTGTCACAGCTTAAAGTCAAGTCGGGACAAAGTGGTGATGCTGTGACCGCTCCTGATGTATGACCCTGGCTGCCGTGTTTCCCAGCTGGGCCGCTTCCTGGGGGTCTGGCTTAGTTGTGTCTTTTCTATCTTACTGCTTTTTATGTTCAAACAAACAGTGGACCCTTGTCTAAGGGCATGGTCGGCACCCAGAAACCAGTTTACCAGGGCTCAGCCCATCTGACCTTAGTGGTGGTGCTCTCCTTCCTGCCGGTGTAGACCACATCGCCTGACCTCGTGGTGGTGAGCCCCGATCCAGGCAGGTAGCTGCGCCGAGGGGGTGGAGGTGGAGGAGGGGGCGACTTTCCCCCCAGCTTGTCGGAATCATGTTCTGAATTTGGAGAGTCTTCTGGAAGGCAATGTGCCATTTTAAACATAATCCCTTTTCAAGATTCCATCCAGAAAGCCCAATGCATTGCCACAAACACAATGAAACTGGACCTAAAAATTTCTGATCCTCTTCATAAAGCAATGGTTAAGGGTGTAGGGCCCAAGACTAACTGGATATAAATCCCAGAAAGACCCTACACAAGTTACCCAACCTCTCTCTTAGTTTTCCTCATCTATTAAATACAAATATCCTTTCCACTGAGAGGACAGACTGACAATTGGCCCTTGACTTGGCGTAGACGCTATGCAAAGTATTAGTTACTATTATTAAACAATTTTCTTGGTAAACAAAATGCCGAGTATCCCTTGGAAAAATGTAAAACGAGAAACTGAAGGCAAATCCAAAACTCCTTGCATGACTTCCAAAAACCTTCATTCTCTCAGTGTAAAAAGTAACTCTGTCAGGAAGGATTTATGCAGGGGAATGTTAGAGTGGGGTCTGGCTAAGGGAGGATCTGACAGGAAATGGAAACAGAGAACAAAGCCAGACAGGAAGCAGATTGTGTGTGTGTGTGTGTGTGTGTGTGTGTGTGTGTGTGTTGCACTATTATGTGGCTGAAAAACTCTTTGCTAGCAACAGGAGACATTAAGTACAGAAATCAGAGAATTATAAATCAGTATAACTTCAAAGATAGGGATGCAGTTATCTGCTCAGCTCCCACTAAGGTGTAGGAAAAGGCATTCCTTACTCAAAAATCACCCATGATGGCCTCATCCACATTTGACTCCAGGGCTCACAAAAGCAGTAGTACCTACATTTCAGAATCAGGAGTTTTGTCCCAGGTGTCTACAGAGACAAGAATAAGATCTGACCTTAGAGGAGTTATGTGTTTTCCTTTCTGGGAAACTGAGATTGAATTGTTTCAAGATTTCTGAGTTTCTACTCAACTGTTTTAATACAGATCTGAGTAAATCAGCAGAATGCCAAAGCAAAGGATTTCCACGCCTGCAGGTGTTGCTCACAGGGATTCTCTGGCCTCTGAGGGGAATGCGGCCCAGCATGCGAGGGCCACCTCGGCTCTGGGGTCCTTCTAGGGACTGCCACAGGTGACCAGCCCAGCAAGGGCCTGACCTCTCCTCTTCCTTGTAACGACTGATCTCTTCTTTGACTAAGTTTTAGCCAAATTCCCCTGACCTCCCTTTAATCTTGGTCACTGAGCAAAGTTGTAGTGAAGGTTCCTGCAAAGCCAGTTTAGCAAGAATCTCTCTACGCTCTCTATCTCTGTCCCTCCAACCGCAATAATCTTGAATAAAAATTTCTTGCTTTTTAAAAAGAATTATCCAGTGAATTTTTTAAAACAATGGCTGAGGTTTAACTCTTAAATTTGTCCATTGGTTTCCAATAGCTTTCCATCCTTTCTTATCGTTTGAGGTATCAGATAAGCCAGAGAGCAATGCAAATAGCTTTTAAATCCACAAATGCAAAATTTTACCTCAGTAGTAAGCAAAAGTACATAAAAACAATACTATCTGTCACAAGCCAGTTACAGCAATTGAAATCAACGTTCACAGGAAATGAAGAAGGCCCTTTTGCATGTCTGGTGACCTGTGTGCTAGTGAGAAGAAATCATAGCATGTGAAGAAAAGGTGGAGGAGAAAAGAAGAGAAAGAGGAACAGGAAGAGGAAGTGGAACAGGAAGAGGAAGTGGAACAGGAAGAGGAAGTGGAACAGGAAGAGGAAGTGGAACAGGAAGAAGAAGAGGAAGAGAAGGAAGAAGAGAAGGAAGAGGAAGAAGACAGAGAAGATGAAGAAGACCGAGGCTGTAGCTGGGGAGTAATTCTAAAAATGTATGTGAAATTTTTTTCTCAATCTGAAAAATAAATTAAAAAGAGGGTAAGTTAACAAAACAAATTTTTGTTGCACACACATAAGAAACAATTATGAGAACTACACCAAAGGACAATATGGAAGAACCAATCCTGGAGGAAAAAATAAAAAACTCTATGAGATAGAAATGTAGCAAGAATGGGAACTTCTCCCTCCCTCCGGGCTGAGTGAAGCCATGTTTGTTAAGAGAAGAACCTTTGCTCCACCTTCTGTGGGCAGTTGCTGCCTGGATGGCCAAGGGCCCAGACTGGCCTCACCCGGCGGGCAGGTAAGGACACAGGAGTAAAGCCTCAATACAAGCGTGCCAGGAGGGCTTCCTAGTGGTTTTACCTGGAATCTACTTAAATGTTCCTTGACATGTAAGTAGAGATGGTGATTTCTGTTCAAATTAATTTCAGTTTCTGGACACGACACCACTGAAGGTGACATTGCAGCAGTATTAGGCTACAGGTAAGATGACATCTCTGTAAGTAATTTTCAGATCAGAAGAAGGCACATGGCTTGTCATGGGTGAGTGATTTGGTGTTTTTTAAAAGACACAGTGACGTGTCACTTTGCGACAAGGACACTTTCTGTGAAGTGTGTCTGTAGGCAATTTCATGGGTGTGCAAACAGCAGAGCGCATCTTCACAAAAAAGATAATGACATCATTAGTCCATGTAATCTTCTGGGAAGAGCAATATATGTGTTGGTCCCTTGTTGGACAAATCATTATTTGGCCCGTGACTGCAGTTTATGTCATACAGGCACACTGATGTTTAAACTTCCATAGTGCAGCTGATTAAATATATATTCTAAGAATTTTGCTTTAAAAGGTACAACTTCACCTTAGGACCTGATATGCCCTGGAAAGCTCACAGAAGTCAGCATTTCGAAAAGCTCCTGATTTAAATGCAGGCCTAATAGTCACCCAGCTGGTGCTGGGGTGTGTCATACACTTGTAGGAAACGCAGAGGCTGAACATTTACATTTTTCTCTACTGGGCACTGTTATAATATCGCAACATGGAACATGGCTTCCCTGCCATGGGGAGAGCTAATCCACAGTAGCAAGTCCTTTTCCAACTTTCAAATCTTTTATGATTCATAAGAAGCAAGGCATCGGTCCCACTGTCCACCGCGAGCTCACAAGTGTGATGCCTCACTGCCTGAGCCGTGAGGGCCAGACCTCACCTGATGATTCCGGCTTGTCCACGGGGATGTCTCCTTTAGGCGGTGGGCCAGACGCTGGTGGCATCTCCAAGTTCGGAATTGACTTCATGATGTTGGCTTGAGCTTCTTCTAGAAGCTTCTCAAACTCTTTCCCATTATAGTGCTCTAGATTTTGCCTTTTTTCTTCCCATTTCCTTTCTGCTTTCTGAAGAAAAATGGAAATGAAGATTTAAAAACAAAGAGGGCAAAACTAATTTAGTTTAGAGATTTCTCATCAGATAGGGGAAAGGTATAACACAGTTAAAGTGTTGGGACAGTAATGCCCTGTTTTCCATTCAGAGGATGTTTGTATATGTTTAGATTAAGTCCCAGCCACCAGGATCTTCTGCTGCCTACCATATTGAATTACAGGAACTGTGATTTCAGCCCAGGTGACATACATTATAGAGAAGCAAGCTCAGAAACCCAAACCCATTTCTTAAACCCTCTCTGAGCACTTACCACATACTTTTGCCAAGAAGTAAAAAGGGACACAGAAAATATTTTCAAGTATACATTGTTTTTTTTTTTTTGAGACAGGGTCTCACTCTGTAGCCCAGGCTGGTTCTGAACTCACTATGGAGCCTAGGCTGGCCTTGAACTCAGAGTAATCCTCCTGTCTCAGCCGCCCCAGTGCTGGGATTACAGGCGTGCACCGCCAAGTCCAGCTTATGCTGTGCTGGGGAATCAAATTTGGGTACTTAGCACTTGACTAAGCACGCTGAGCTATTCCTCCAGCCCAATATAGTCAAATATTACCATGGGTTTTCTACTGCCAAATTTCTGTTATTTTTAAAATTAAGTTCTCATTGAAGATGTTCAAGCAGATAAAAATCAAAACGTTCACAAAAACAACAACAAAAAAGTCTTTGTCTCAATATTGTCACATGAAACTCCATTGATACGCACAGAACTATCCTTCCGGCATCCCTACATCCTGAAATACCCCAACACTCTTCTCTGCTCGCCCCAATCTTAGCATCTTCCTGGGCCTGCCTTCAACACAATGGAAGCCTTAACCAGCATCGCCCTCTGGCTTTGGAAGCCAATTGACTCATTCCTCCCAAGTTCACGTTTAGTGATGTTACGTTACAGACCGAAATCAGCCGCAGTGGGAGTATTTACACCACGGAAATTGGCAAATGCTACAAGTCAGAGCTTTCTCCAAGAGAGCCAATTTTTAAGCATTTACAGGTGTAACGCCAACTCAGCTTAGTACAGGTTAGGTGGCCCCTTTTCTTGAACTTGATGACCTCCTTACCCAGACAGTTGAATTCCACCTCTAATTTCAAAAATCTACCTTTGACAAAAGTGGCTTTAACTCACATATGTATTCATACGTGTATTATTCTCCAACCAGACAATAAACTCGTTGAGGGGAAGGACCCCATACATGGGAGTTCTGAGAAATATAAATAGAATAAGAACTGTACCTCAATGGACACCGCCCTGTTCTTGGCACTAACACTGTGGATCTCCTCAATGAACAAGCTCTGTGTGGCAGAACCATTCATGGGCGCCTGAGGGGACTGTGGGGTGGGGGCCGACTGCAGTGCAGAGGTCGCTTCCTGTGTGACCACTGGAGGGCTGGTGGTGCGGGAACAAGTTCCCCCAGGCAGGTTCTGGGCGGGGGTCAGCAGGGCTGAGGAGTGCTGGGAGGGCTGGATGACCACAGGGCAGCTCTGTGCATGGTGAACCGTCATGCCAGACAGGGCCACCACTTCTGACTTCACGTCCCCAGGGACCCCAGTGCTGTGGAGTGGCTGGCCAGGGCCGGGTGCTGCCTCCTCTTGGTTCTTCAGGACTTCTGCCGCCGTGGCCTTTTCCATAGCGACGTACTGCGCAGCTTGGGCTGCATCTGCGCCCTTCAGGAGCCCGTCGGTGACATGTCTAGGTGACACCACACACAGCAGCATTAACTGTTGACCCTGTCACCTCCATTTCATCACTGTATTATCACTTGCATGCCATGCGTCCCGAAGCCAGGGCAGATGAAAACATTCAAAAACCCAGACTAGTGGCTCAGGGCTGAGGGTTTCCATAGCAACTTCCTAAAGTCCTGCAATGGTTTCCTAGTCATCTCTGTGGCTGCTATTCTAGAAGCTTCCATCAGCACTGGGGGGCGCCCAGATTAATGCCAGTCCATCACAGCTCGGTGATGGTGACAGGACAGGAACGTTACCATTGCAACAGGCCTCTAGTGCCCCCTACCTAATCTCAAAATCATACATCCAGTACCATGCTGGACACGGTCTCGTGTATAATTTTACAATATTAATTCCGATAATCCCCAAGGGATGTGTTATCAGTGTCCTTACTTATCATGACGTTTTACAGAAAAGTAGCTGAGATTTTGAATTAGGCTTGTATATTTTTCTTATTAAAATGTTCCATCTCTTTTCTGATTGGAAAAAAAATACCCATTGCATTGTGCATCTCTCTTCTGCCACACGTCTATTCTTTCTGCTTTTTATTTTAGCTGGCACAGGCTCCTAAATCTCCAAATATTTCTAAGGGTTTTCTATTTCCTAAATCTACTCAGCTCCGAAGTCTGCTCTGAATTGTGACTGTCGCTTCTTTTGCCCACGGTGTCATGGCATAAACAACCATGCGTATCTGAACCGTCTTCTCCCCATCTCCCATCATGCCACATCCAGCACATTACACACCAAAGGTACTAATAATATATAGGGCTGCGGTGAGCAGCTAAATTATTTTCTTTCATTTTTAAAGTTACTTAGCTGGCTTTATGTTTCATTCACATAATTGAATATATGACATAAAAAAGTCACGTTAAGGTTATCTGAACACTTAGTATCTTTCGCTTATGAATCTGATGCAATGATTGTAACTGTGATCAAAATTCTCACAGGAAAGTTTCTTATAGGGTTACTTCTCTTTGGAATCCGGTCTCAAATCCAGTACAAAAGAGTAACTTCCCTATACCTTCCTAGTCTCACAGAGAGCTGGAAATCTCAGCAGCCCCCACCATGGGGAAGTGCTACATTTTGGTGGTTGAACGAACAGTTATTTCCCAGGTGAGATTTTAAGTTTTACGAGGGCAGGTATACTCGTCCTGCCTCCTGTTGCCCCTATGATACCCAGCGCCAAGGATGGCACAGAGAGAACGTCACTGCATGTCATTGCCTGCCTTCCTGTTGCAAGATAGGAACCAACAGTCATGGCATGGTGCAGTCAAGCTGTCGGTTCACTCCCCAGCCTCACCTGACTCGCGGTGAAAGTTCTCGAACCTCAGATTCTACCTATACATGGTGGAAATAACAGTCCCCGCATGACATGAGAAAATTTATATAGAAGAAGGAGCTCTAGCTGTAACCCAAAGACAGGAACTGTCGTAGCCAGGGGGTGACTTGCCAAGGTGTGTCTGACAACACAAATCTCACATGCTTAATGTCAATTTTATTTTTCTTTTTTGTGATGCTTTTTTTGTGATCCAGAGGGCAAGTGCTCTACCGCTGAGCCACATACACAGCCTCTGTTGGCCCCTTTTCAATGGGTATGAATTTCTGGAATTTTCTTTTAGTCTTTCCTCCACAGGGACCCTTTGGGCCACTCAGGAGGATTTTATTCTCTTTTCTAGGTGGCACCAACACAGTCAGGTAATCTTTCAGTATGCAATTGAAGGAAGACTTCATCATTTCTACTCATTTTATTCTAACTGAAGTCATCTAAGTGAGGTAGGCTAGTAAGTTATTTTAATCTATTCTCCAACTTTAAAATGTTTCTGAAAAATATGCTACATTTAAGTGATTTTAAAAAATAATGTTCAATGTCCATAAATTTTATTCTTAAGGTGAATTGTGTGTGTGTGTGTGTGTGTGTGTGTGTGTGTGTGTGTGTGTGTGTGGTACTGGAGATCAAACGCAGGCTTGTGCCTGACAAGCAAGTTTCTACCACAGAGCCACCCATTCAGGCCACGTCTATGAACTTTACATGCTCAGATAAGCGTATCGCAGCAGGTCTGTAATGAAGAACTACAACCTCAAACTCTATTACAGATGAGATCGAGGGTGAAGTGGCCATAGGCTCAAACCCTTTTACAGCAAGGTAGAAGAAGTTAGAGCTTCTCCTGAGGACACAAGAAAGAAAATGTGGTAAGTTATGACAGTGGACAGGGGCCTCCGGATGATGGCAGCTCATACCTCCATGCCCAGCGGCCCCAGCCCCAGCCTCCAGAGGCATGCCCCGCCCGAAAGGCCCAGTCACCTCCGCAACATGGTCAGGATGTCTGTCATGCCCCGCACACGCTTCAGCAGGCTGTCCAGTTTGTGGGGCTCCTCCTTCAGAAACCGCACAGCCTCAACTTCTATGCGCAGGACGGCTCGCATCTTGTTTTGTAAGGTTGGAAATTCTCCTGTAGGCCAAAGCTGCACGTGAATTGTGGGAAAAAATGGCAAAATAATCGCCCTCACCCCGCCCCGACAGGTACAAAGCTCTTGTGCACAGGGACACAAGAGGTTAAAGACACAGAGGAGGGACAGAACAAGCAACCCTGGGCAGAGCTGCAGCTCTTCTGTCCTGCTTTTCATATGATTTTTGGTAACACAAACTTGTTGTTTTAAGGAGTGTGGCACAGGTGTCCTGGGACACTATAGGAGCCCCAAAATAAAAAAGCAAGTAGAAACAATATCATTTCATGTGAAATCTCATAACACGAACACCTAAGACCTAAGAATCGAGACATTTGCTTATTTTGTTCTGTGATGTATCCCAAGTGTCCAGAACATTGCATGGAGTGTGTAGATGTTTGATAAATATTTGCATGTACGTACCAGTAAACCTTTCCCTCAACTACTTGACAGACCTTTTTTGAGTTAGGGTCTTGCTGTGTTACCCAGGCTGGTCTTAAACTTCAAGCAGTTCTCTTGCCTGAGCCTCCCAAGTTGCAGGGTCTGCAGCAATGTGCCACCATATATGGGCCATTGTGACAGGTTCTTAGACATGCCAGGGGCACACTCAAGACTTCTTCCCTCCAGCAGAACACTTACCTTTCAGGGTAGCTACAGCTTCTCCCACTTGTCGTAAGAGGAAGGCCCCATCTTCCACGTCTTTTAGAGTGACCACACGGCCAGCAGAAGAAGAGTCCTTCTTCAAGTCTTCAACAAAGTCTTCCAGCTCACTGTGGGGAGAGGCAGAGCTGACCATGGAGCTGAACATGGAAGTCCCCAGGAAAAACACGCTCACCTGGTCCTCTCGCTGTGCTCCTGCTCTTCTCCAGCCTTTCCCTGGGACGGTGGGAGCATGCTGGGATGTTAGCTTGGTTCGGCCTGGAATGTTCTCAGAGGTGTCAGGCAGGGACAAGGAAGCGTCCCAGGACCTGCTCAAGGGAGGCCCAGTTTGGCCACAGGAAAATGGCATAAGGCTGAAGACCCATTCTTTGTTTTTGGTGGCACTGACACCAGTTAAGGGCTGTGTGTATGCACCTGTGACAAGGATAGGGAAGGGGGAGGGATGGAGAGGGAGGGAAGTCTGTGCACTAACGAGGCCTTGTGGATAAAATGAGAAGCCTGGACCAGTTTATATTAGGTTTTTCAACCTTGTTGTTTGGTAGCTTGGTCCAAAAAAATTCTTTTTTAAAAAAAAATTTTATGAGGGACTGTTCTGTGCATTGTAGGATGTTGAGGAGCATCTCAGGTCGGCACCTATGAGGTGCAAGTAGCATCCTCCCTTCCTGTCCCGCAACTTGTGACAAGCAAAGTGTCTCAAGACATTGTCAGATGGCATTGGGAGAGTGAGGATTGATGCTTTTCTCTTTGAGCTATAAAGAGAAGAAACAATTACAGGTCTGTCTTCTGGTACGTGTTTAAGTGTTGAGGATGGAGCTAATGAGTTCTCCTTGAAATAAACCAACAAAAAAACCTCAAACAAACAACTCAAAAATCCAACAACTTGCTTCAGGATATCACACCATCTTTAACGTTGTTCTGTACCATTTCAGTTTTTCTGTTAACGATCAAAAGAAAACGTTTCTTATGATAGGAAACAGAGATAGACGTTATGTGGAGGCACAGGGGGTCTGGGGAGAGGGAGGAAAAATGCTTAAGATGTGATATGTACATGCCCCAACCTCCCAAGTGGGATGGAATTATTATGTGTTGCAAATACATATTAATGAAAAGAACACTTCTGGGGAAAATGAATAATCACCCCCCTCAAAAAATTGAACTGAGAAGAGTACAAGGAAATACAGAGCCACGAGGTGGCAGTAAGTGAACGGTGATTTTGCCTGCGGGAGCCTGAGTGTGGAAGAGGCAAAGGCAGAGCCAAGGGAAGACACTGCGTCACCGGCGAAAACCCTCGCCACAGGTGGGCAAGTGGATGGCACCCTGGGAGCTGCAGAACGGAGTCAAGCAAGGCATGTGCTAGATCCAAGAAGGACCACGAGGGGGAGACAGAGAGCACACATGGGTCCAAAAAGGGGAAGGGAAGGGACTGTAATTTTGACGTGATATATATATGTGCATGAAATCCCCAAGTTCAATGTAAACACTATGTATCATATATTTATATTTATAAAACGGGGGGGGGGGAAGAACCATGAGGCAAGTGACAAATTCACCCACCTCTAAGAAACTGGATACAGTATTGCATATGCTCATTCTGACAGGGAAACCATGTCCTTCAGGACGTGAGGGAAAGCCACATCTGTTCAGTGACTCCTCTGTGAACGATGGTATTGCAGCCAGTGGTACAGGCACACACCCTTGGGACACTTCCTACAGCTACTGTAACCCTGAGATGAAGAGACTGGGCCATCTAAACATGGCACCCTTGTGTGCAACAGTCCTCCCCCCCCCACACCAAGCAGAAACGCTCTCGGGCCGGGCAGCCCACCCTCCCAGCTTCCAGGCGGCGATGCACGGACTAAGACCCAAATGTTGCTATGGGTCAGTGACAGCCCACAAGCAGCCCACTTGCAATTAATCCTGCAAAAAGCAGCCACCTGATCCAAAGTCGCTCTTCATTAGTCTCATCTACCCGGGTGACTCCTGGATTTCACAATGTGCACACAGGAGACTCCTAAACTCACAGCACAGAACCTACCGGAACACCTACTATTGTACACAACAGTGTTCCTTCTGTCTCTATGCTCATGATACCTACTTGGACCAAGCACCAAATATCACATTTGCCAACTAAAAATTGTGCAAGAGACCATAGCGCTAAAAAGAATAGGAAACATTCTTGATATGAAACATTGGCTTTGCTCAGCAGGAGTCAGATGTTCACAGATGCTAAACTCATAGCATCCTGTTGGTTTAAGTTGTTTTTCATCCTACTTTTGTGAAAATGAAGCATGCAGATTGTTAAATATATTTCAACTGTTATCGGAACTGCTATTTCCATGTAAAAAACCATGAGAGAGAGAAATGATCCTGCCTTACTTTCTGCTCCACATTTCCTCTCTCTGCACTCCGGCTGGCCTGCCATTCCCTGAGCCCAACACATGACACAAGGGAACTTATTTTTCTACATTTGGAAAGAGAGGGAAGAGGGCCAAGAGGGAGGAGGAGGAAGATAGAGGATAACTACGAATTACCCACATGGCTTTACACACTACATTTGTCTAAGTTACATTCAGAAAAATTCTAAAATCTCTCTGGTGGAATCTGGGAACGTTCACAAAAAAACAGAAACCCACCTTCCTCTTTATATGATCTTCCCATCTTGGTAAGCAAAGAGGAATGGCACAACCAAATGAGATATTTTCAGTATCTTGACCCAATTCTCCCGCCACACTGGTCTACTCTATCTTTGATTGTCCTAGTCCAGAGCCTTGCTAGTTCACAGAGATCCTCTTTCTGGAAGGCATGTCAGCTTTGCCGATAAAATCTACCTGCCATCCAGGTTATCTCTGTTCAGGTTAACAAACTACTTGGGAAACTGCCATGGGTATGTGGCTACACTTGGCTTATGGACATACAGAAAATGGTGAATTCAGCCCAAGCCTTTCTGATCCCTGGACTGCAAAGAAGTCTTTCCTTTGTTGGGGTTCACCTGGCACCTGAAAGTCCCCTGTTATGTGCAACAGAACGTTTATATGTTGTACTTTGCTAGATTAATGGGCTCTGTGCCCACCTTACTCAGTATGGCCACCCCACAAAGCCAACCAGATGAAATCCTCCTACAATGCATTTGCTCGAAGAGTCGCCCTATATTATTCATATACTAAACTCCTAGTGTCAGGGCATTACGGAGATTAACGATGCTTTCACTAAATGCCAAAAGCCAGAGTTATCTTATCAAACCAAGAACGCAAACTTTACAGGAAGGAAATTTTCATTTTTCATACTTCTACTAGAAAACTATTTTACAAATAGCAAATATATAAAAGCTTTTAAAAATAACTCTTGAAGCCTAGTTCTAAATCTTTAGTCTGTCACAGAAACATTTTAGACAAATTTTGCTACCTCTGGCAGGCAATGAACTCTGTCTATAAATATATGAACTAAGTAGAATTTTAGAAGCTATTTGAAAATGTGAATGAATAGTGGTCTAATTTATTAGAAAAATAATAACTCAGATTGACCTTTTAATTCTGGGCTGCCAAGAGGAGCATACTTGTTTTAATCAAGCACACTGGTTGGCGTTGGGGGAAATCTAACACTTCCCATCACAGAAACTTCTAGATAATCTGAATATGTAACCTGCTCCTTCATAACCCCAATTTGGGAGATTTAAGCCTTCTGAGAGAAGAGAATTACCAACAATAGAAGAACCCAGAAAAATTACTACTCATTATACTAAAAGGTGGAAGAGTTCCATGATAAATCTTTGCTGCATAACAAAACACACATTAACATAAAAGATGAGCCTGCTTCCTGACGGGGAGTAATAAAATTCTGCTCGCTGCAGCAGTGGGGTTTGATAGATGCTTCCAATAAGGACCTTACAGAAGATTGGTATCTTCCAAGGAGGCATCATTCACTCTGAATCAGACCCACTTTATGTTCAAATTCTTCTTCTGTGATTCTTAACTACAGTTGAATAATAGGAGGATAATTTTAGTATTGTGTTATTTCGGCCATTAGTTTTAATATGTTGAGATTAAAAGCAGACTTCCATTTATCACCGAGTTTTGCCACTCGCTCCTTTTAATTTTATGGGTTGCTGAGCCCCAGATAAGGGTATGATGCTCCAGCTTGTAACGGGACGAGCCAGGCACCCAGGGACTTAAATTTCCTGGGCGTGGAGACATAGATGCTTGTGTTCCTGGATATGGAAGCCAGCAGAACTCTGACTTGTACAAAGCTGGGTTGGGAGACAAAGGGAGAGAGAGGGGGAGGGGATTCCAGGGAGACAGAGAAAGAGAGGAAGGGAGAGAGAGAAAACAGACCTGCTAAGAAGAGCTCCCTTATAGGCGAAGGCAATTTTCCTCTTCAGATTAAACAGCCACGCATATGACTGGCACTTACCCTAACTTCTTGACAATCCTTTCCTCTTCGCGGAGGTACTTCTGCCTCTCCTGCTCCACCAGGAGGCGCTGTCGCTGCACGGGATCCTCCAGTCTCTTCATGGTTTCCACCACCTTGCTACTGATTTCCAGCTCAGCCTTCTTCATCATCGCCCTGAGCAGCTCCTGGTTCTGCAGCTGTTGAAAAAAAAGAATCCAGCGTTCGTTGGTGCTGCCTGCCTAGCACTATGGTGGCTGAAGGCCCCGTGGTTTTCAGATGTGTGTTCCAAGAAACGACTCACAGCTGAGTATCTATTTTTCATTTTAGTGAGAAAAGGCAGGGAGTGGAGAGCGGGTGTACTACTGTTTCCTCACCCTACATCTGAATTTTAGCAACCTAATGACATAGTGACTTTTACGCTTATAGAAAACAGAATCCGTTCTATACTCTGGCCAGTGCATCGTGGACAAGACTCACAAATTCTCACAGACATCTTGTTCTGAAGAGCAGCCAGGAACACGAACTTAGGGGCTAAGTCAACCGTTTTGGGTCACTTCCCAAGCCTTCTTGGGAAAGGCCACGAAGGGTTTCTTGCTTTCCATGTCCTTACGTGTAATGATGGGGATCTACTTTTCTTAGCAGGGCTACGGGAGGATCACAGGAATAAGGATTAAAATAAGAATTATTCAAATGCAACTTAGATCTGGGCTATTTCAGAGTGCAAGCTAAAAGTGAACCTGTGCCCCACCCCTGTTCATATGGCTCTATGGACCGAGATACTGGTCCTCAAAACAGTCTCAACAGTGACAGTGCCACTGATGGTGTGCCTAGTGAACCAAGGCTCTTGCTGGCAATTTGTAAACTTCCCTGGATGACGACTGCTGTGTACACAGGCCCAACGCTTCCTTACAGTTGCAACAACTGTTTCATTTCTCATCCCAGGAAGTACAGGATGTGCACATTTGTAGACCTAGCTTCCCAAGAATCTACTCGAACAGTGACTCCCCGGGGTGGGACAATTTTCTGACAGGACATTCATCAAGCGAATTCCCTCGAGCAGTGTCAACAACAGTCTCTATATTTTGCATCATTTGATCCCTAAAGTTCCGCTGAAATTCCAATCAGCAACTTCCAACAGCTTCTTTTGTTTTCTGGTGTCACGCACTGTGTTCCCACTACTGTATGCGTTGCTCTACAAGAGCGAGGATGTCTCTGTCAACTGCCTGTTATCAGTGCCCAAGGAGCAGAAGCGCAGTCCGAGGATGGTACCACCTCCCGAGGTCCCATCGTGGCTTCCATTTTCCCCGAATAAAGACAAACCCTTCTAATCTGCGCCACAAGCAAGGCCACCGCTCAGTTCTACCACCAGCTCAGCACATCACAGGATGAGCGGGTCCCCAGAGGGCGAGGCTGCCCGGTTTCCATTTCCAGTTTCCCTGCCCCGTAGCTCTGTGACCAACTTATTAATCTCTGTGCCTGTCCAGAAAAAAGCAGCCTAAGAGCTCACAGCTCTCAGCTAATCGTGCAGATTTAGGGAGATAATAACAAATGCTCACCACAGCGCCTGGCACAGATCTAGCTCTGAGCACATACCAGCTATTGTTATAAGGGAGTAGAAACCCAGGGTGGCGCTTGTGGTTTTGTCCGGGAGGGAACCACATAAAAATGGGCCACCCTTGGTGACCTTCTCTCTAAGAGCCATGATCGTGCTGTCACACTGTTTTTTGCTAATATCTCTTTATTGTGGTCTTTGAAAGAGTCAGGGCTCAGAGGGGCCCTATTTGAAGGTGGTGCACAGAGGACACTTTCCTCCCACACTGTCTGCAGCTCCAGCCCCTTCCTCAGGCTGTTCTGCTTTCCTGTACAGGAGCCCTCCTCTCTGCTCCTGCCAACTCCGCCATCCTCTCTGCTCCTGCCAACTCCGCCATCCTCTCTGATCCTGCCAACTCCGCCATCCTCTCTAACCTGCCATGGTCCTTTCTTCTACCGGGACTTCACACCTGCTCTTTTTCACCTCCTGAAATGTTCTTCCCTCTAGTTTTTAATTTCTGCCTTCCACAGAATCTCCAGGACTCTGATTCACACACACTCTGTACGCTTCTGTTGAGTGAACTTAACGGAGCAGCAACGTGAACGAGAAGAGAACAGCAGAGAATCCAGGACTCTTTCCTCAATGGCTGAAATACAAGAGATCACGGCTCAGGCATGACGTGAGCTCAGTCCTTCTGCTCTTCCACAGTGGCTGGGGCAGGCTTTTAGGGCAGAACCGTGTCACTCGATTAAATTCATACAACAAAACTACTTGCTACCAAAATGGTATGCTCAAATTGATTGTCACAGATCAAGTCTCACAGAGCTGTGGCCTGTGAGGGGAAAGAGGACAGATGAGCAGGATGGATTTATAAAGGACAGAGAAGTAAATAGGTCTACGAGTTATGCACACCCGGGTCCCACTCCGAGATGTTCTGACGTAACTGTTCTGAGTGCTAGGAACTTTGTAAACTCCTCAGGTGATTCTAATTTACCACCAAGGATGGCATCATGGTTTTAAAAAAACTGAATCACACATGGATGGTGGGACATGACCTGTGGGGCACAGCCCCCTGCACTTGACTGTTCTACCCAAATCTCATAAACAAACAAACTCAAATAATGTTGAGGTCTCACTAGCAGTGGATATTAACAAGAGTTCTCAAGCTAAAAAAAGTTATTTCTGGAATATTTAAAATCCTTAGATAGAAATTTGGATGACAGGAAGAGTAAATAAATCCTTGAGAGATCAAATGACTGATTAGGGTCAGAAGCAGGTCATTTGAATGCAATTCCGACACTTCCTCACCATCCCAAATTGCTCTTCTGACAAGGGAGCCTGTCTGTTTTGTTCCCAGTGACAAGCACAGTAAGTGGCATACAGTTGATACTCAATATCTATTTGCCCTGGAAGTGAATCTCCACATGATGTTTCTAAAAAACACTATGGGTTATTGGAAGAAGCAACTGCGGTTAATAATTAAGGGCCCTAGAACAGGGGGAATGGACAGACTCTCTGGAGTGCTAGGCTTCATTTTCTTCCTTTCCAGGAGGAGCTTTATGGGGTCCAGCTAAAGTTACCAAAAAAAGGAACTCCATGTAGCACTGTGTCTGGCCCCCTAGGTGATGGTGACCGATGCCTGAAGGAACACGCATTGCCCTAGTTTCTCTGTCTGCCTACCTTGATTCTCCCTATCTTCCTACCTGGAGGTCTTGCTACTGCATCCCCACCACAGATATATCCCTGTTCATCCCAGCAGAGGGCGAAGGGAGTGCTCAGGACAGGACGAGCACCTGTGTGTTTCTCTATATGCTTCGCATAATTCAGCAGCTGCTCGGATTGATTTACTTCTGCTTAAGAGAGAGTACGTCTATTTCAAACATTTTTATAAAATATTCATCTTTTTAAGTACAACTAACAAACAATAAAATATACCCACTAGAAGTAACAGTTCTACAAGTATTGACCAATATTTACACTGGGATAACAGCCATTAAAAAAGAGATAACTTTTTTTTTGTCAGTCTAAGAAGATCTTTGTGATCCCTTGTTACGAATTCCCTACCATCCCAAACAAACCATCAGTTTGCTTTCTGCCACTACAGATGAGTGCTTCCCATCCTAGAATGTCATTTAAATGGAATTATACAGTAGATGACCCTTTGTGTCTGGCTTTATTCATTCAATATATATGTATATACTTATACTACTTTTTTTAAAGCTGCAGATGGAGTCTAGGGCCTCTGTTAGGCACTCTACCCCTGAGCTCTGTCCCTTTGCGATCCTAGCCATGTTGCTGAGAGGTTTAATAATTCATTTTTTAAACTGATGAGTGGTGTTACATTGGTGGCTACACTAAGAAGTTTAAGTTTTTACTTCTTTTTTTATTATTTTTTGAGGTACAGTCCTGCTCTGTAGTCCAAGATAATCCTCAACTCACTATGTAGTGCAGGTTGGCCTACATCTCCCAGCAATCCTCCTGCCTCAGCCTCCCAAGTGCTGGGATTACAGGCACATGCCACCAAACTCAGCAAGTATGTGGTGCTGGGGGATTGAACCTGGGTCTCACACTCGTAGGCAAGCACTCTAACCACTGAGCAATGCTCTGAGCCCCAAATTTCATGTTTTTACATATTAACTAGATTCTGGTGATCTTCTTACATTCATTTATTTAAATAAGTGGTATTTTTGGTAGATTCCTTTTGATTTTATGTGTATACATTATGATTTGTAATTAAAGCCAATTATCCTGCCTTTCCCATCTCCATGCCCTGATTTCTTTTCCCACCCTTGGATACTTGCTAGGATCTTCATTCAGTATAGTATTCAACAGGGAGTGAGGGCAGATTTCCTCGGCCTTGTTCCTGATAGGCCAAAGAGCACGTTTGCTGTTTGTCTTTGTTACTGTCTCACTGCTGCGACAGGATACCTGACATTCACAACTCAGCGGAGGAAAGATTTTAGCTCAGAAGGTTTACACAGTTCATTCATGGACAGACAGCAAAGGTGGATGCATGCGGCAGAGACTGTAGAGCTGCTCACGGCATTGCCGACAGAAAGGCAAGTGAAGCCAGAGCCTTCCCAGGAACAAGCTGAATGTTTCTTCTTCCTTATTTAGTTCAAGCTGCCACTTGGGCCTCTGTGACCCTTGGAGGGATTATGTCCACTTGAGGCTGGACTGATAAAACGATGGAATGGCCTTCTGAAGACACAATTACAGCTTTTTCCTCTGGGAAAGCTCTTGTCTTCACAATTGTTTATGGACGCTTACTTGCTACATGCCGCAGATCTTCATTACAGATTCGCTCCTGTGACCTGCACCTGTCTGTCCCTCGCCAACCTTCAGTCTCCGGCCTTTGCCACTGTTCTTCAAACAACTGAGATCCACAGCAGACTCTCACTGGCTGTCCTGCGGTCCCGTATGGGTGTTCTACCTGTGGCTGAGCAGCCATTGGCCCCCTCCAGCTCTTGCACGTGCAGGATGTCATTTGGACTATCTCTGTCCTCAGACTTGAAAGCTCTCCAAATAGATCCTTTTGTTGTAATTTCTGTCAATTCTAACTTTTGTAAGAACCCAAACTAATACAGGCTCCCACATTCAGGGTGGGTGCCCCTCCCTCACTGTCTGTCTCACAAGGCAATAACACACATCTGAAAGCTCTGCCCTGGGCATCTCTCAATCTCAGCAAGTCAATCTTTCCAGGCCAAGCCCCACACACCCGCTCCTTCCAGCCAGTCTACCTTCCAACAGCACATGACTTCATGGTTATCCCACTATCCAAGTATACCAGGCTTTTGGGGGACACTCCAGATCCAAACCATAGCAATGTTTCATCATTAATAGAATGTCTTCTGTAAGGCGAGGTTTCCTTCTGCTGGTGTTTTTAATTATCAATACTGAATCTGTTATGTCCTTTTTCTGCATTTATTGAAATGATGGTTTTTCTCCTTTACTGTTAGTAAGGGTAAATGCATTTGTTAGTTTCTTCAATATTAAAATAACTGACACTTTTGGGATAATGTAACCCTTTTTTATACTGTTGGATTTCACTGGGTTTTTCTGTTGTTGTTAAAAATTAGTCGCATCTGTTTTCATGAGGATTATTGGTCTGTGGTTTTCTTTGATTGCAATGTCTTTGTCTGGTTTTATTATCTTCATAAAATAAGTTGTGACATTTCTTCTATTGTATGAAAGAGTTTTCCTTTTAACACTCTGAAGATGTCAATCCATAATCCTCTGACTTATCTTTTATGTCTACTGAGAAACAGGTATCTGTTCTGATTTCTGCTCCCTGTACAAGCTGTCTTGTTTTCCCTCTGGGATGCTTTTGAGATTTTTCAATTTATTCTTGTTTTTCACCAATTTGATTGTGATACGCTTTGGTTATTTCCTTTATGTTCACCAGACTAAGTGCTTATTGAGTTTTGCTGGTCTGAGAATTTATAGCTTTAGTCAAGTTTTAAAAAATTATTTCTCCAAACACTTTTCTCCACTAGTTCCTTAATATTCCTCCATAGTTCATTACATATTCATGCATTTTCTTCTTATACTTCAGCCTGTTCAATTTTTACCAATATTTTCAAGTTGACTGATGCTTTGGGCAGTTACTCGTCTTCTAAGTACTTTTGAACTCCTGAAAGGTCAACTTGAGTATTTTTATGTCACCTGTTTCTTATTTCATTATATGCATATTTTCCTTTAAATCCTCAAGAATTATTATAAGAGCTGTTTTGCAGTTCTTGCTGTTAATTTTATTATCCTTGTTATTTCTGGTTGGTTTCTACTGGCTGATTTTCTTTCTTAAGTTATAGGCCACATTTTTTAGCATTATCATCTGCCTGGCAATTTTCTGATTGGATGTTAGGCATGGAGTTATGGGTCTTCTTATTTCCCTTTACAGATTTTGAATTTTCTCGGGCAGACAGTTCAGTTACTGTGGATAACTTTACCCATTAGAGGCTTAAAGTTTTGTTAGGGCATATCACGAATAATCTTTTCTCTTGAGCTCATTTGGTCTTATGACTGAGGCACACCTTTGCTCTGGTATTTCCTGAACAGCCAGGTGCTCAGCAAGGCTCACACACTCTTGCTTGTCAACACCTGAGCAGCCTCAGGCCTGTGTGAGCTCTGGGGAGTTTTTAGCTTGCATTCCCTGACATGGTCTTTGCCTGGCTTAGCAGTCTTTTCATACTACACATGCTTGGCTTATGATTCCATAACAGACCCACAGATTTATGTAGTCCCTGTTCTGTAGAGCTTGCTTTTGCCTGGTACTCTATTTCACAAATTCTGGTTGTTACAGCTCTCTAAATTTTGATGTTATCTCAATTCAACAAGATGATTCCTAGGCTGCCTGGGTGATTCCTTCCTGCATTACATCTGAAAAGTGCCTCCAGACAGAAACCTGGGTCAGCTACAGGTTTTTAACCTCCTTTGTTTCCATCTTCCAAAGCTTTGCGGTTCTGCCTCAGATGCGCTGCCCAGTTTTGGAAAGCAGTTGTCGCATATATTTTTCAGTGTTTCAGCTGTCAACCATACGAAGAATTGCAGTCATTTTTTCAAAGCTGGAAATATAATTTCTTGAGAATGCCTTTGATGTTTTTATAAGCATACTTAGATATAAGGTTCTTGGTCATGGACATTGTAATTAGACCACATGGGCTATTCATCCTACTGCATGCACAAAGTGGGGAACTGTTTAAATCTAATTCCATCTACTTCAAAACAGACCTGTACATTATATAATCATTTGTGATCTCTTAGGCCAAATCAGTCGTGACAAGAGGGGATAGTGTCATGAAACGGCTTTTGTTGATTGGGAGTGACACTACATTGAGGTTACATCAAAAGTCAGGGAATGTCATGACGCTAGCCAGACTCCAGAATGAGTCCTCATAGCCGGATAAGTCCTTTTTGGTCTTAGGGAATAAAACAAAGGCATCTGGTCACAGCTACGAGCTGGCTCTGTACTGACTGTCCATCTCAGCCTCTTGTCTGAAGACCAGACTAGAGCTTGCTTCACTGGACATACCCCTTGCCAAAATCTGTCCTTTCCCATTTATTAATTTCTATCTGGCAGAGAAGAGGTTGGCTCCATACAGGCCAACATCTGGCACACTTTTCTCTGAGATATATGTTCTCCTGAACATTATCTTGGATATCAGAAAAAAAGATGAGATTCTGACACATTTCTATGAGTCAGTATCTTATAATAAAGATATATTAAGATCACTGTGTTGAATTATATCACTTAATGTACAAGGGCTTTATGTACTGCTGTTTCTTTCTTGTGTTGAATTCTCCCTCTCCTAGGAAAAAATTCTCAGTAGTCTAAAAAAAAACAATAAGTTCAAAATAACCCTATTTTGTATTCATCAGGGAGCAGAATAAGGAGATAAAATTCCAAGGAAAAAATATCTTGGAAATTAGAGAAGTAGACTATATCTCGTTTTTCAATTTAGGTTACCTCAACTGGCCTCCCCAGAACCTGTCCATCTTTTCCACAAACTTCTTTCTCTCACTCCACAGAGGGGGTCAGAAGTGTAGCCACTTCTGTGGATCTGGAATTATCTCAGGAAAATTTGAATCCTAAGCATATTAGAAAAAAGATGTAGTATTATGTAGAATGAAAGTGAGTTTTTTTTCCCTCTAAATTACATCGGGAAAGGTAATGGACAAAAAGAAAATAATCTTTTGAAGGCAATACTTGTTAGGTACAAGATCCTTTTTCCACTGTTGTGTGATAATTACAGACCCGACTGTTATTCAGGAGTGGGAACACAGTAATATGTAAGTTCCATATGGTACTTGTACCAAAGGTAACTAAGCAGAGGAGACATTTGATTAGCCAATGGGACAATGCTCTCTGCTTCAAGTCAAGGTCTTAAGTCACTATGTCCTTTAGATTTATAGAGTGATAGATACCTCATTTATACTGCTTCATCCTTTGTGACAACTATAACTGATCTGAGCGTTTCCATGATGTGCTCCATTGGTTTGAGCATACATAATCTGAGAGCTATAGTTTTAATCCCAGAACACTTTAGAATCACCAAGCTAGACTTCAGTGAAGCCAGATAGCAGGGGCACCTCAGTAATGGTATTTTAGTTAAGGGTCTGAGGTGGTTCTACTGGGCAACCAACCTTGAGACTCCTTACACTGATAACTCACGTGCAATTAGACAGCAGAGACTCACATGAACAAGGTTGAGTGGTTTCCTTGCTGTCCCACCCCTGCTCCTTGTGCCTCCCCCGATGGCCCTATTGTCCTGTTGAAATCTATCCACCTCCCTGTGTCTGCATCACATTTCAATTTCTGAGAAGAAGCCATCAATTCTGAAAATGAAAGGCTCAAATATGATATGCTCACACAACCTAGGATTTTCCAATGATTTAATTATCTAATTACTGGAGCCGGCTGCCAAGCACAAAAGATTTCATTCACTTTCACTATTTTATAACACAGTTCAAAGAACATTTGAATTTCTAATTCAATTTTTGTTCTTTTGAGACTCTTCTGGAGAGTTGCGTGTATCTCTAATGACAGCTCCATTATTGGGCTTATAATCACATTGAGGTTGCACTTCATTTCTGGTGTATAATAAAACATATGCGGAAGGAGAATTGGTGCTGCCATCACTAAATTATTCTAAATTGTTTTTGTCTTAAATAGATTCCCCTGACTAAAAAGACATAAGTTTGAGGGGGAGGGAAGCCAAGCAGGCCATAGAGAATACAAAGACAGAAGAAGAAACAATACCGGCTGGGTTGAGAAACAAAGTACTTATCGTCCCCTCTGTGTGTCCTCTCGAGAGCTACACAAATTTCTCAAGCTCTAAAGTACATTTTGCTCACTGCTTTTTATTCCCAGGGAGTCAAAGAAGTTCAGCTCTTCTGGAGTAAATAAAGAAGCTTGCGTGGTTACGACAGCATTCCTAGACCCTGACCGAAGAAGCTTTTTGTGAAGAAACACACTTCTCTGCACTGAGCTGCCACAAGGGTTGCAAGAGTTGACAAATTTTGAGAGACCTCTTCCAGCCAGTTGTGCAGCCCAACTATAACTGCCACCCACAGTGCAATACTAATGGCCACCAAAACCGTAGCTATGGTATCAAATTCACTTTAACACCTAGGAAATGTGTAAGACAAGTTTCTGTTAAAGCAGTACATCTCCAAACCAACTAGTTCTTACCTTTGACAGCGTTAGGAATGACCATGTAAACTAGGGGTCACTAGCACCTAGGCTGGGGACTGGTACCAGGCCGAGGCCTTGGAAGGACCAGGGACTCTGGGTCAGACGAGTGGTGAACAGGATGTGAGCAGCTAGTGAAGCCCCGCCTCCCGTCGCATGCTCCTATCAGGTTCTAAAGGGACTGCTGATGTGATAGGGGGAGGAGCTTCGCTATCCCTCCCCTTCCATTCGCTCGCCATTTCAAAGCTATTCTCCAGTAACCTACTGCGTAGCAAGTAAGTACTCCTCCCCGCAACCCGGTCCTTAGGAGAATGCTCTTCAGCCAAATCGGTCTCTGGTATTAAAAACGCTGGGGCCACTGATGTAAGCAATACATTGATCCCTCTTAGGAGGCTCCAATGAGCGCACTACCTCCAAGTAGCCAGCAGATGGTGCAAAAGGCAGGTGTGGTGAGCGGACCGGCTGGATTTCTAGAAATCCCAGGTAAGAACTCGGAGGCGACAGATGGTTTCTGGCTTGCAGATGTGTCCTTTGTCTTTCAGAGCCCTAAACGGTTGAGTCTTAATGACTTTCCAGCACTTAGAAATAGTGATATTTCATTTAAACTTTTATTTTCAGATTCTCTTGAAATACTGAAATATCTACGAACAGTAGGCTCCTACCCGGTGAAGGCTGGTTGCGACTGAATGGCCACCACTCTCTAAAGGGAATTTAACTCTCGTTACTTGATGTTACCGTCTAGACACTAAGGTCATTTGATTCTGTCACCCTCACAGGCATCCCCAGCTCAATATGAACGCCTCCCGTCATGATAAAGGATCTGTAAAATTGCAAAGCTAGGCCCAGGCAAGGGGGCAAGTGTCACAGATATGACTCACAAATGGTTGCAGTCATTTTGCGTGGAAGGTCCAAGATGCCTAGGACATTATCTGAGACACACCAAGATCTGAGCAACTGAACAGTGTGATCTGTTCTACTAACCCTCACCATCCATGCCACGGCCACAGAGCAGGTCTCTCCAACCAGCAAACCTTGCTTTTGCTCTCTGGCAGGCAAAAGACAAGGGGAAATTTTTTTTCCTTGGTAGCATTGGGAATTGAACACAAGGCTTTCACACTGAGGTATATGGCTAGCCTGGTTTTTAATTTTTATTTTGAGATGTGGCCTGGATAAATTGCTAAATTTCCCAGACTAGAATGTGCAATCCACTTTCCATTAGCCTCCTGGAGTGCTGGAATTGCCAACCTGCGCCAACCTGACAAAAGGAAATCATTTGCTTAACCTTAAATAGGTGGTGGGAAATGTCTCCGGCACGCAGATAGGAGCTTTTCCTTACAAGACCTTGCTAGCTGGAGTGTGCCATACATGTTTCAGGGTCCTGCGTGTGTCTGTACCCATGTGGCTCTCCCAGGCTCTTGGATGTGTCTGCTACTTAGCAGTGTTTGGATAATGGGCTTGTAGGAAGTCATGGAAAAAAAATTTAACACGGGACTACATCCTCAATGCTCAACCTACCACCAAAGAAAGAAGTGTTAAGTTGACAGATGACACAAACGTGTGACCTTGTGAAGATGTTCAATCCCAGCTGCTCAGTACCTACACCAGGCGACAGAGTATCAGATTTACGGAATTTGTTGGCCGAGATGCATGACATGAAGGAAAGGGTAGTCCTTCCCGTCTCCCTGCCTTCCCTGTAGCTCACATAATCCTTAACAATGGGAAAAGGGGAAGGAAACCTTAGAACATACTATTCAAATAAAATGCAGATGTTTTCCTCAATAAATCATCCATGATGCCCCCCCCCCCCCTTTATGAATCCATCTTTTCTAAACTCACGGCTCTGAATACATCACAGTGCCTTGCACAAAAGACAAAAGGAAAAAGAAAGCTTGGATGATGATCGCACCTTGTGCCTGCTCCCGAGGGAGGAGGAAGGAGCCCATTCGGGGGGAGCTGGCGGCTGTCACTGGCTGTTCTGTGGGGAGCCTCGCCTTTCTGCTCTCCTTCAAAAGCAGATGTTGAAAGTTTTTGATTTTTTTTCACATGTAAGAGAGCGTGTACCACTTAAAGAAGTGGTTACAGATCGACTAGTGACAGCGGAAGGCTGCAGGCCAGGATTATGGGTCTGAGAGGAAACCCTGCCATTATGGTTGGTGCTTTGCGTCTTCAATGAGCCCTTAGGGAGAGGGTGGCAGGAGGCGCCCAGGAAGGGATGGCACAGCTGGAAGTATGGAGGAGGAGAAAGCTGACAGGCAGCTGAGACGAGGCCGGGTCTGCGAGTGGTACCTGGAGTTGCCTCATCTGCTGGAGCTGGAGCTTGAGTTCGGCCACGCTTCTCTTGATGTCCAGCAGGCTCATGTGGATGGCGGAGGTGCTGCTAGCCAGGCGCTGGCTGGGTGCCGAGGTGGACTCCGGAGCACCCAGAGTCTTCCCGCTGGGACCATGGGGAGTGCCTAGGAGCAAAGGGCACAGGGGACCTTAGAGGGGCCGAGAGGGAGGCTGACACCCGCGGGTGGCCCGTGGGTCCCACACCTGTGCAGATTACGGAACGTGTCACTTCCTTCGTCATAACAACGGAAAACTGTGCAATGTTATCGGATACATCCTGTACACTACAAGACGGTGGACGCAGTGCAGCGTGTGTACCTGGATGCCACCGTAAGGAAGCTAGCTGTCCCCTTTCTTTGCTCTCGGCCCTCCCTCTTTCCCTGCTGTCCTCCTACCCCTCCTCTCCTCTTTCCCTTCTTTTATCATCTCTCAGCACACCGGTATGAATGGAGAAAAGTTTGAACGTATATATCAAAATACTAATAGTCTCACCAGCTGACATATGCTACACCAATTTTATATTTTTAGTACTAATTTTTAGATCTGTAATTTTATGATAGAAATGGTAATTTTATAATCCCGGGAGCTCTTAGAGTGTTCTTATGTGCTCATCCTTGCTAGGCAGATATATATATATATATATATATATATATATATATATATATATATATATATATAATTTTTATTCACATATCATATCTATTTCCCCTTCTCACCCTCTCAAGGAAGATGCATTCTAAGGACACAGTCCTCACTGCTGGGCAGAGATTCAAGTGGAACCTAATTGAGAGTGGGTGCTCTCAGGAGTCCCCACAGGATCCCCAAATCATAACAACTAGGCCCTCTGCACATCTCTCCTTTAGTAAGAAAGTAATGCATGACTTGAAAATTCTTTAGGGGAGGAGTCCAAAAGGCAGTAAAAAGGAAGTCTACGATGGGGTTTGGATCCATGGTAGAGAGCTGGCCCTGCCTGCCTGTACCAGGCCTTGGGTTTGAGCCTGGCACAGCAAAACCAACAGACAAAACAAAGCCTCTTTTTAAATTATTTTCTTGCTTGTATAACCTTTTTCTCTTTGAATTCAGTTTATACAATCCTCGTGTATTTTTATAAGTCTATTATGGAAAGGCCCGGCCTGACCATACTTTTAAAGAAATGACTCACAAAGAAGCCAAGTAGGGCTTATATTATTAATCTTACAGGACCAACAAGGTTTAAAAAGTATGAGAGTTAAAAGAAGTACTGTCACCTCTTAAGAAAATGCAATTGTGTAAAGCAGGCCCCCAGAGTACATGCTAATGTGCTAAATCAATGCCACACACACACTCACCACACACACACACACACACACACACACACACACACACACACACACACACTCAGCCCTCCATTCTGTAATGGCAAAGTGGTGGCTTTGGACCAGGCCAGGGTCCTTGCAGGACAGAACCTATCACCGACAGACACACTGGGCAGTGTTTCAGAGCAGTGACGTCTCAGCAGCCGTGGCCCGTTCCCGTGCAAGGCCACAGGGGACAGCACAGCGAGCGAGGGGACTGTCCTCCAGCTCTCTTTCTCTCAGTAACTCATTAATGAGAGCAGATAGCACATCAAGTTCTTCACATTGCAGTGACCGTCCAGACAGAGCTGTCCCTTCCTGGCTCTTCTACTGACCCTTGGAGGCAGTCAGGATATGAAGGATCTAGACGAACCCCAGCAGACCGGAGAGTGAGCCTTTTGTTATTTGGAGTTTAATGGCCACGTACATCATCGCTAGTCCTAACTCTGATTATTTCACATTTTTTTGTGGCAAAAAGGATTGAGCCCAGGGCCTTTGCACTTAGCTTTTTGTTTAATTCTTCATCAAGACAATGTCTCACAAAGTCACTAAGTGGCCCGTGCTGGGCTTGAACTTGCCGTCCTCCTGCCTAAGCCTCCCAGAGTGCTGGAATTACAGGCCTGCATCACTATGTCCAGCTTTCTGATAGCTTAGAGTTTCCCATCCTTTCCTCCCACCCCAAAGCAAAATCACCCTCAAAATAAGCAACATGTGCTATCTCTGTAACGGTTTGGCAAAGTATGCTCTACCAGGAAGGAACAAGTTGAATATCCAATATTTCCAGTAACAGCAGCAACGGTTCGGAGTATCGTGGTGCCTTGCAACGTCAATTATTCTAAGGGGGAGTCACAGTCAAGTGAAAAACTTTCCTTTTAGAATCAAATTATCATTTTCCCCATACACAACTTAGGTACACGTGTACTGTACCGTGCGTGCACATGCGCACACACCCCATACAATGCCATTTGTACAACAAATGATTTCACCAAGGACTTTCCTTCAAAATGACACTGCCCTTGCTAGTGACCTCCTGTTGGTAAAAGAAGGGTTCTGCTAAGTCCTTAGTCCAAGGAAGGCACGTTCTTTCAACATTCCTTGCTGTCCTGACGCATTCTGAGGGCGCCAGTGCACTTAACTAATTCTTACCAAAACCAGGTCCAAGGTTCACACTTTTTGTTAGGGTTGAATGCTGGCAAATGGAATTGAATGTTTTAAAAATATCTTTTAAAACTGAATGTACTTACAAAATCTATACTCATTTTTAAGATGTCCTCATCTGTGACGTCTTAATCCACTACCCTGGGTTTCTAATGCTATCATTCACTGAAGTGGCTCTTTGTAGGTTGGCTAATAATCTCCTCATTGTCAGGACAATGGACACTGCCCAGGGCTGACATGACTTCCCTTCAGTGTGACCTTGAGCCTTGCCCCTCACTCTCCTTTGGTCATTCACCTTGGAACTCTTTTCTCCCCTTTCTCTTGCCAACCTCTGAAATCTCGGCATGTTCCGTCTCAGCTAAGCTCCCTTTTTCCCTAGATGTGCTTTTTAGAGAAACTACCCCACCTGCCCAGCTGCCTGGTCTCCAGCACCCAGGTACCTTCAGATTCACTACCAACAGCTTCACGTCACCACCGGACATTTCCACCAGCAGGTCAAGTTCATCAACCCCATTTGCCTCCTCTGACCTCTTTCTGTCTCTCTAGACCTACTGTTAGTCAGGGATACTTCTGTCTACTGAATGATTTAATCCAGAATCCTTCTCAGTATCCACTTGCAAGGGTGCAAATTCAGTCAAGAAAATTTATATCTTTCTCTGTCTATAAACCAGGTGTCAGTTTTACTGTGTGGGCTAATGGCTCAGAACCTTATTCCTTTCTGTGTACTTCACCTACTCCAGGTAACTTATTTTTGGTTGGTTACATATTATTGTAAATATTGTAAAGTGTCTGTCTGATGGGGATTAAGTATATCTTGAGATATAAAGAACATAGATTTGGGATGGGGATGACTGGCTGTCATCTTTGTTAGCTGGGTGGTTTTCAATAAAGAACTTGACCTCCCTGAGAGTCAGTTTCTTCCGTATAAAATATGGAGAGCAACATCTCCCTTGTAGAGGCGTGCATGTTGAATGATAACACGCACAGTATAAAACACATGCTACCCTTTGGAAATGGGAAACCCTTCTAATATCTTAAATGTACAGCAAGTTTCATATTCCTAACATACCTATGCAGTCTGGGCCTCCCTTTGGCCAAATAAGTCCTCTGACTTCTAGATAATTCTGTGTATTTGTCTACCAAACAGAGATAATATTCCTTGTCTTGTAACTTATTTTTCAGAATTAAAATATTTTGTGCCATGCGCAAGGCTGCTATGGCAACAGAATCCCCAAGGACCATTTCCAGCCCTGATCCATTAGAATGAGAGAGCCCAAACTTGGTGCAGACACAGGGGGCAAGGACGCATGTCTGTTGCCACTGGCATCACAAACCAGCTCAGCCTTTCAGAAGAAAGCTGGCAGTCTGCTGCCAACTGTCGTTAAACTTTCTGTCCTTTTACACTAATTGATTCTACTTTGAGAAATACAGCTGAGGCAATTCTCCAGGTTCCTTTGCCTGTGCTGAAAAATAAGAAAAAGACACCTATAAAAATGTCAAAACCAGAAATGAAGTGACTTTGAATCTTTTTCAAGGGACTCGGGTATTTGAATGAGATTAAATGACAAATATGTGGACTGAGTGCACACATGTACATATGGATGTTCGGTTTTTTTTGAATTATAAACATCTTTGGGGGCTGCGGTCTGGTGCTAATGTGTTTGTGCTTACAAAGCCCCCAGAGTAGTCTCTGGAGCATAGATGTTTCCTCTTACTACTATTTCACTAAAGGTGAAAAAAAAAATAAGAAAAGGTGGGACCTTCCTTTCTATCTCATGCGCATATTGATCAGGACTTCTAGAATGAATTCCAGAGGAAGGCAAGGTCTTAGTGTCCAGTAGGCTCCTTCTTCCCCACATTCATAACACATAAGGAAATAAATGAGTTCAATATCTTCAAAATCAACCAGCAAATGCTCTACAGATAAGTTTAGCAGTTTCTATGAAATCATTATCTGGCGTTGGCCAAGGACAGTGATTGATTTCTAGGCAGGATGCTGGGAAAGTGGCAGCCCTGCTGGCTTTACAGCTAACTCGTGCACAGCCAGATTAGAACTAGGGCCAACTAGGGCTCCAATCTGAGTCCCAAATTCTGTCCACTCTGTTAGGCTGCACAAAACTATCAGAGGTGGCTTCTCAAAGTTAAGGGTTTCATCCGACTTGCCCTAGGTGGCTGTGTAATGTGGCATCAGGACGTACGTGTCCTGGCTAAGAGTGTCTATGTCTAACCCAATAAGAAGGAAGGTTCCATCTTCTTCAAAGAGGCCAGCTTGGAGACTGCAGGATGAGGCTGTTGTTGCATCAGTTAAGACACTAGGAAATACCACTCAAGATAGAATCAGTCCTTTCTATGGTTTGGATCCAGAATGGCCCCCAAAAGCCATGTGCTGGGGCTCCGTCGCTAGCTGATGAGTTTTTAGGTTACAGGATCATGAGAGCCTGCACTGCATCAGCACATTAATTCACTGATGAATTCATAATTTGAAGGCGTCTCTGCAAGCTGATGAAAGCTTAGGAGGCGGACCTGTTTGAGGAGAGCGGGTTGTGGCGTCCTGAGGTTGGAGGCTGTGTCTGTCCTCTGGCCTTTTACTCTCAGGCGTTGGCCCTCTCTGCTGCCTGGCAGCCACGAGATCAGCAGCTTCTTCCATGATGTTTCTGCCTCGCCACAGGCTTAAAATCAGCGGAGCCAGCAGACCATGGACAAACCCCTGAAACTGTGAGCTACAGTGAATCTCTCCGTTTCAGTTGTTATTTCAGGTGTTCTGTCGCAGTAGTGGAAAGCTGCCTGGCACAGCCCTTTTTGGAGGCACGCTGTCATTACCAAGGCAAGCCCTGATCCAACAGCACGCTCTCCTACTGCCTGGACCACCTTTTTCTTCTGTGTGGAATGCTGTTTTCTCTTGCCTGACTGGCTCTTGCCTCTTCTCTTTCGTTCCCATGTGGCAGGCAGGCTGATGCCCTCCCCCAGTGTAGAACACTGGGGCCTTATTTTGGTTTAGAGTAACAACTGTGTTTCTTCTACCTGTGTGGTTCCCTTCCGTTTCACCTCTAAGTCCTGGCCATCCACTGTACCCACTCTGTGTCGCAGCCCCAGGGGGCTGGCCTTTGGACAAACGTGTATCTTGTATAGAATTCAACATTTTACAACATTCAGCACACATAAACTGACTTATTTTGTTTCCAACTTCCCCGCAGGATGTAAGGTTCTAGATAGGGAATCGTGTTTTTGAGCAATGTCCACTGTATCAATCCTCAGTCCTTGCCAAGATGTGGATCTAGAATGTTCCCCCAGAGCCTCATATTTGGATGCTGTGGATTATCTATGGATTCCATGTGCTGTTAAGAGGCAGGACCTGGCTGAAAGGGGCTGATTCTAACCTGGAAAGGGGAGTTAAGTGGGGCTTGACCCAGAAGGGGTAAATCACTGGAACAGGACCTAGAATGCTGTATGCTAGCTCCATCCTCCCGGTCTCATTCTGCTTCCTGTTGTGATGCTGGGAGCAGCTTTCCTCTGGCTGGGCCTCCGCCATGTGCTTCCATTGTTGCCAGCCACCCACGAATGGACTGAGACCTTTTAAATCTATGAGCTAAAATCAACCTTTCACTTCTCAAGTTGTGGATGTCAGATATTCTGTCCCAGAAATGAAAAGTAACTGAGACATATGTCTCGGATATATGGCTGTGTCAATACATAAATATGAGTAAGTCAATGAAAGAAGACATTAGTTCATCTCCTGAACTAATGACTAAATCTGGACTTGTGGCACCAGTAGGAAGCTCCAGTGGGGCACAGAGTTATCCTTGAAGTCATACCAAATAGGTAACTTAGAGAAAATTTAACTATGTTTTTACCTTTTCTTTCTCTCTCTCTTTCTTTCTTTCTTTCTTTTTTGGAGACAGGGTCTTACTCTGTAGTCCCGGCTGGTCCTGAACTCAATACGCAGCCCAGGCTGGCCTCAAACACATGGCAATCCTCCTACCTCCACCATCCCAAGCGCTGGGATCATAGCATGCACCACCATGCCCAATTTTTGTGGTGCTGGGGAATCAAACTCAGTGCCCTGAGCTTGCTAGGCAAGCACTCTAATCACTGTACTATTATTCCTCCATCCCCAGTTGAACTACTGCTGAAGGTAGGCCTTGCCTCCGAGGGCTCTGAGAACACTTACTTACCTGCACTGTCTGTGTGGTTCTTACTGGCTGTGGTTTTCACCATTTTCTCACTGAATAAAAGAAAAACAGCATTAGCTATAGTTTCCAAACTGCTTTTTGCTTTTCTTTCCTCCCTCCCCCTTCACTCACTCTGCTAAGCAATTAGCAGTGATGGGATTAAGCCATGAGGATATTTTGGCCACAATGGAAAAGGCTTCCCAGGTGTGCAACTGACGCAGGCGGAGGCAGCCAGGCAGCACACTCATGACTTTCGGGTGGAGGCAGACGCGGACACGCGTGGGCGGTGGTTGCAGGCACTGCTTAGTGAGGGCTCCGTGAAGCCACATGCACCGGGAAGCCCATTTCCCCTTCTTGGGCCAAAGTGTTACCTTCGTCCAAGAATTACCAGAAGGAAAACAAACAGACCAAAAAATAAAAATAAAAACAAAAACCACAAAAACCATGATTCATAGAGATACGAATATTATCAGCCTTGAAATGATTACAAGGAAACAAATTTGAATGAATGGATGATCTTAATGATTAAAGAGAAACAGGTTTGGATTATGCTTTGACTGTACGACTTCTTCTTTTTTTTTTTTACCTAGATGCCTCTTTGCTACTACTTGTAATGGGCCCTTTAAAAAGCGCAGACTGAACAAGGCCAGTTAAACTAGCAATCTGCTTCTCCATGGCTTGCATCCTTTCTCTGCAAAACAAGAGAATTGTTTGTTAAAGCTCTATTGACTTTTAGACTGGTTTTTCTAGGTGAACGATCCACCTCATGATGATAAGAGTTGTAAAAGGTACCACCTAGTTAGCCACCAGAGTTCACCGCAGCCTGGCTCAGACGAGAAGAATGTCCACATCCTCGGCTGAAATCAAGATTGGATGATCAGAGGTGAAGACCATGCCAGTGACCGCACTACAAAGACGCCGAGCAGACCCGCCGAGGACTCCTGGAAATATTTCTGTTGGCACATCCTGGTTTTTTATTTTTTTGAGCCTTTCTGCTCTGCTTTTGTAATTTTTGCCCTGCACAAAAGGGCTCTTCTCCTGAACCAGGTACTGCATGGTCCCTCACATTCCCAGGTTGCTCCTCTCAACTGGTGAGATGCAGACTGAACCAGAAGGATAGACATATTTGCCTCATGGAGTTACACTTGTTTTATAACCCAAAAGCAACACAAATGTCTCTTCTTCAGTCCATGGAAAATATGGTTGAAATCACCATACAGTTTGGGAGCAGGTGATGTTCAGTCTCATATCCTAGAAACTTTAGCTTAGAGGATTTTACAGGACCAGTCAAGAGACTGAGTATCTCTAACAACTCCATCATTTCAAGATAATGAAAATTCTCTAGTTATTGACTATGAACAGTGCTACACCTTTTTCTCTCTAGGACTCTCTGCTGCCACATCTTGCATTTAAATTCTTATTTCTGGACCTAAGACAATGGCCATTTCATAGCACTGTTAGTTTTTTTTTTTCAATACATTATACAAACAACACTGAAGGATGGTATCACAAGTCACCTCCTATAAATTCATTTGTATGTACTTGGGAGTTAAAACACAAAGGAAGAACAGCTTAAGGAGTATGGGCACTATGCCTGTCATTGTACCCCATGAGCACATGTCTTAGCATGAGCTAGAACTAAGTGATCAGTGTGGGTGTCAGTCCCCTGGGCCTCTGGGACTTAAGTTTTGCCTTAGGAAGTAACCTTTAGTGTCACATAAAATGTAATGTTCAATTTTGCAGTCACAAGCTTCTGACCTCAGAAGGTGCTTCCTTTAGCTTATGAGTAAAATTGATGGTTCTATCACAAAATTGAGTTTCTTGGATATAAGTTGTGCAGTCTGGAGGGTTAAGGGTTGTAAACCTGTGATCTCAGACCTCTGTGTTCTAGTGGAGGCCAAAGAAGAAATCTCAAAAGGTAAACACTGCAATGCACCTCTGTGGAGTAACTTTACAGCTGTGCGCAGGTGAGTGGATACTGAACCTCTAGGCTATAGGGCATCTTCAACCACACTGGCACTCTTGCCCTCCTCACTCAAAGAGAAAAAACGGGTAGAAATTCAAACAAGGAAAGTAAGTTAAAAAAAAACTATTAGAAACCCCAAGTTTATTGATTTAAGTCACAGCAGCAGCTCAGAAGTAACGGGGATGGCAGCCTATCAGGACTGGACTTATATGCTCTTAGGAAATAAGTGATTTCCTTGGGGAGATGCTTGGTACTGGGTGGGTGAGGACCTGCATCAGTCCCACTGGGGCTGGCTCTGCCCATGGCAGCGCTGACGTCCCACTCAGGGCCCTCAAGCAGGAAGTGCATTTAGAGCTATTACAAGCCTGCTGCTTTTTAAGTCCTAGGCACACAGCATTTTTCTTTGAGTGGTAGGACATTTTTAGGGTCCACAATTTTGGTTAGGAAGTGGCTTATGGGCTCTGACCAACACGGTGCAATGAGAACTAAAGTATGCAAAGAACACAGCAACAGTTAGAAGGATGAGACAGGGCAGAGAATAAACCATCAGCTAAGAAGGAAATGGCAAAAGGGGGTGCTGGGATCCCCATACTGGCCCCAGGTACGGTGCGGAAAGCATCGAAAACCAAAGCAACGCACTGGGGTGACTCTGGATAGATCTTCTGGTTGCCCACAGTGGCTGACATTGGAGAATGTCACACACAGGCCACTCATTTCCACCCAGGAGGTCATGGGCTTTACACAGGCCTTTGGCATTTCCATTAGCTCTGTGGGTGCTTGTCTTCTTTCCTGGGCTTCCCCCAGATAATGACTTAAGAACTCGGAGAAAAAAAATTCCCGACTCATCTCCCTTTCTGATTTGGTTCCAAACGTAGACATAGCTATAGAATTGGCAAGGGCTTTGGATGCTGGAGGAGAAAGCCTTGTACCTACTAAGGGTCACTGACTGCTTTCTTTCCCCTTCCGCGTCTATGAGTGAGGGCATAAACACTGCTTCAGTGGTCTCCTCCAACTGGTGTCACTGGCAGGGCCACCAGGAAGGAGCTGTGATATGTCAGAGATATGAATCAGACAGCTGCTCACCTGCCAATGACCCCCACTCTGGTCCTCCCAGAGTTCAGACAGTAGAGGGGGAAGGATCCTCTCACTTTCCACAGGCAACACAGAAACCTGGCCTCAGTGGAGGCAGCAATGCACACTGATGACACACGTGGGCTCCGATGTCTCAGCCAAAACCACTTTACAAAAATACAGTTCTTTTGACACATGGTAATGAGAAAACTTTCCCCCTCCTATTTAATCATCAAAGTGTTTCTGGTTCCAGGATTCATTTGAGGGAGATTATCTGATTTATAAATTCATAAATAAGATTGTCTTTCCATTTCATGGTTGGTAATCTGGAAACAATTTTATGGTTTAACTAAATTACAGCAACTGGAAACTTATGCAGCCTTCTCCCATGATGAAATGTTATGAAGTTTTGTTTTAATGTGAAAGAGAAAAAAAAAATAGGAGAAATGCAGCGGAAGAAGAGGAATTAAACCCACCCCTGTCATTTTATTGCAGTGGCAATTTTGCGTGATAATCACCAGAATATTAAAGATGTTTAGGTGAATTGGTGCCAATATCTCTTGGTTTAAGATATTACAGGACTGGTGTAATTACCGTTGAAAAGATGATTCAAAAATGATTTCATAAACCATTTTATATCATTCCATAAACCATATTTATGTGATTAGTAGGTATGGTTAAGTAGCCATTTACTGCCATAAGTCAGCTTGGCTGAATAAATCTTCTCAAAGCCCACACATAATATGAATTAAATAATTCAAGTGAAATTCAGGGCAAGTGCTGATCCCGGTTTTAATCAGCCACTGCTGCAACCGGCTTTCCTGCCACCCCTGTCTCTGTGGATGTAGATGAACCAATATCGGTATTTGCTGGTGGGCTACTTGCTGTTTTCCGGGAAGGCAAACTGTGTTTGGAGAAATATTATTAGTTAATGGCTCAATTTATATAGCTTTTTGACTCAAGTCTCACCTTCAACATTTTTTGATTTGGAAATTGTTTTTGTCCTGACCGAGACCTCACTAATCCTTAGTGAGGTCCTTATCCTTGTACAGGTAAGTAAATGCATGTCTATTAAAACCCAAGTCAATGCTGTAATAACTACAAGTCTAGCAAGTCACCTATAATGAATCCCCCAGAATATGTTTTATCTCCAAAAGAAACACAGAGGAGGTACCAGAAACCAGCCAACTGAGCTGAAGTGATTAACTCGAGGTCAGAAGCATTAACTTTCCTAACTAGTCATTAATTTTGAAAATCAGTGCTATAGGTTAATCAGTAAGAATTATAAGTACTGAGACTGGCATTGTAAGTATTCACTAGGGATGCCCTCAATTGGCTTCTAATTCTAATACTTTGTGATTTTTTTTTTTTTTTTCCTCTCCTGTTTGCTATGGTTTGGATCTTCAGTGCCCTCGATGGCTCACATGCTAAAGGTTTGGTTGCCAGCCTGGGGCACAGTTGGAAGATGGTGAAAACTCTGGAAGGTGGGACCTAGTGGGATAAATTTAGGTCACGGAGAGCATGTCCTTGAGGAGACTATAAGGACTCAGTCTGTCTGTCTCTCTCCCCTTTCCAGTTGCCAAGAATGAGCAGCACTGCTTTACAATATACTCCCTTTTATGATGTTCAGCTTCATAATAGGTTCAAAGCAACTTGCTGGTCAAGTGACCATGGACTGAAACCTCTGAAACCATAAGCCAAAATAAATCTTTTTAAAAAAATCTTAATATTAAATATTAAAGCAATGGAAAGTTGACTGACATGCTAGTTATTCCCTCTTGTCTCTTTCTTCTCCGAATACGATGATGACTGGTTAATAAGCCGTCAACACATATTTGAGCTCTCACTATGTGCCCAGCGCTGTGCCAGCTGCTGTGGACGTAGCAAACGGCCATCATTCATAAGCAGTGTGCTTCTTTCACAATACCAACTTTTCCCCTTTTAGCGGCTTGGAGATGGAACATCCCCCCAAAGCCTCATGCATTTAAAAAGTGATTCAGTTAGAGCGTTCATCCATTGACCTGTGCTGCTAAGAGCTGGGGCCTGTTCAGAAGGGACAGGTCCCTGGGTCATGACCCGGAAGGACACAACTCCCTCGCTAGCTCTGCCCTCCATTCTCTCTCCTTCCTATCTTGCCATGTTGTGGACAGTTTTCCTCCAGCTAGGCCTCCGCTTTCCCCTCCACCATTGCCAGCTGCCCATGAACAGACTGAGACCGCCTAAAATCACAGGCTACAGTAAGTCTTTCCTCCCCGGAACGGTGGATGTTGGATATTGTATCTCAGCAATGAGAAAATGCCTGAGACACCTGGAGAGAAACTGCACTGAACTGAAGCCTTTCATTCTTGGCAGTGCCAAAGGTATTTTCCAGAACTGAATAGTGAGCAGGTTTAAAGCTTGGCCATGCCCTTGTCTGTTCATGCCTTGGTTCCATAATATGCTGGGGGAGTGGGAAGACAAAATAATTAAAAGACACTACTTTCAGATGTGTTCAACAGAACGCTGAAATCCAAAATATCACACAGGACTGGGGGGGGGGGGTGACCTGTTTCTTTCCAAAGTTAACGTAGTTATACATCCAACTAACACTATTCCAAACACTCCCAGCAAATTATTGAAACATCTGGATTGTTATGCTTTGGATTTTAATGTTTCCCAAAAGCTCGTGTGTTGAAAAGCTTGGACCCCAGCTGATGGTGTGATTGAGAGGAGGTAAAAAGTCTCAAAGGTAGGCCCCAGTGGAAGGAAACAGACTGCTAAGAAGAAGTGAACAGTGTTCCTCAATCACACTCTTTCTATAGAATGTTTTGTGTTACCGTAGGCTCAGAAACAATATAGCCAAGTGACTGTGGACTAGAACTCTGAAACCGTGAGCCAAAATAAATCCCTCTTCCCTTTAAGTTAATTTTCTCAGGTATTTTGTCACAGCAACCAAAAGCTAAAATCTTCATTTGTTGGAATAATATTGGAGTTGACTGGAGGCTCCTATTTCCCTCTTCTCGCGGTATGACCAAGAAGGCTTGCTGATAACTTCATCCCATCGTTATGGGTCCCCTTTTTCTAAATTTGGATTATTTTTATCTTTCAGTTGCCTTCCAACAACCAGGAAATTCCCTGTATCTTTGGCTGATCCTAACACACGACGCTGTCTATCTGGCACTACACAGCTCACTGTCTTTTGTAGTTTCGCTATCCACACTGATAACCCTGTCTGAATTTTGGCATTTCAGACTCTCAAACTCTTCCTTCAGCCACGCTCTGGCCCTGAGTTCTACATGGAAATGGTTGTACTGTCTAGATCTGACACCCTCAAACTCCTGTAACGCACGGCTATTCTTTTGTTATCTTCAGTTCCTATAGTCCTACAAATTAATCCCTCACCTACGTCCTGGACTCACTTCCTGTCAGCCGGCAGTGTTATTTGAAGAATCCCTGTTAATCTGTCCTGCTCCTTAGCCAGTTTGTTAACTTTCTGTCTCTGATAAAATATCTGACAACTTATAAGGAGGATAGGTTTACTTTGGAAGAAGTTTCAGGTCATGGTCACTTGGCGCTTTTACTTTTGGGCCTGTGGCAGCAGAGCATATCATGGTAGGGAGTGTGTGGCCCAGGAAGGCTATGTACCTCTTGGGGGCTGGGAAGCAGAAAGGGGGAGGGGTGAAGGAGGGGAGAGAGATAAAGAGAGAGAGAGAGAGAGAGAGAGAGAGAGAGAGAGAGAGAGAGGAGCAAGGGTCCCAGTATCCCTTTTGAGGACATAGATCTATGACCTAACTTTTTTCCCTCAGGGTTCAACCTCTCAAAGTTTCTGATGTCTCCCAGAAGTGCCAAAGGCTGAGTACCAAGCCCTCAACCTAAAGTCTTCCCTGTGCGGAGGTTACTTTCTCCTGGCCATGGCAACATGATCAACAAACCAATCAGATGCCAGCAAATATGAAGGAGAGAAGAAGATGCCAATGAATAGGAAGGAGAAAAGAAAGGTCAAGCGAGTTAGAAGAGGTTGTTGAATTTTAGATAGGATGAACAGAGAGGGCTTCCCTCAGGGTCACTGGAATAAAGACCTACTGTCTTCATTGCTTTTTTGTCACTGTGACTCAATGCCTGATATCCCCAAATTAGGGGAGGGAAAGTGACACTTCAGCTCACAGCTTCAGTGGGTCACAGTCAACTCAGTGGGCCAGCAAGAGCAGAAGGACATGGCAGAGGTAGAGGTGGAGGCAGCTCCTCACGACATTGCAAACAGAAAGCCAAGTCTTGTCAGGTTCAGAAGGGAAGCAGGAAGCAGCTTATATATCCCATCGGGTCCATTGTCAGTGACCTGACACATCTGGATCCAGCCTCAGTGTTCTGCCCCTTCCAGGTGTTGTTCCCAACAGCACATGGTTCCACAGACAATTCAAAACACCCAAATACATGAGGCTTTTAGGGGACAGTCCTAATCCAAACCACAATACCTAGATAGAGGAAGTAAGAGCAAACCATATGCGTTATGGGGAAGGCACACTGCAGGCCCTGGAAAAAGCAGGTCTATGTACACACGTGAACACCCACTTACCAAAGGCTGGCACTTGCCTGGGGCCGCTGTGGAGCTCGTGCGCCTGCGTGTGGCAGACTGAACAAATGTTATGTAAAAGGAGCCAAGACCAGAGAAGTGGCAGGAGGCTGGCTGTGTCAGAGCTAATGGGGGTGGGGTCCTATAGGTTACCTTGTGAACCAGCATACCTTCAAAATGAAAGGGAGAAATATTACTGCAGGCGGACACCAAGGACGAGGGGGAATGGCCCGATTTCAGCTGATGAGTGCAGTCCTTCCCGGTGTGGGTCATTTTGGGGATCTTGGCTTTGATTCGCAGTGTGGTGGGAGCCATCGGGAGGACTGAGCCAAGGAAGGACATGCAGGCCCAGGCATTTTAAGAGAATCTTTCTGGTTTCTGCACTGAGATCAGACTAAAGTGGGCAGAAGCAGATCCAAGTAGATTGGGTAGGAGATAGTGGTGGCTTGCATGGGAAGATCCAGCAGCTAGAGTTAAGAGATCTTTGCATACATAGATCTTGCTGTATTCTCTGGGTATCCAAATGTGCACAGGGGAGACAGCAATTAAGATGACACTAAGGCTTTTGACCTAAACAGCTAAATGAGTGGAGTTGTCATTATCTGAGGTGGGGAAGACAGGACCGCCTACATTCACGCTCACTACCAGATGGGATTGCTGCAGCATTATATAGGATGGTTGGCAAAGTCCTCCCTGAGCTGATGGCTTTTGGGTGAAATCCTGAGGTGGGAGAGGAAGCAGTAGAAGCTTGGTAGAATGCACGATGCAGGAGACATACCAAATACACAGTTCCAGAGGTCAGAAAGTCCCAAACAAGTTCAAATCCAGGAAAACAGCGATCACACAGTGGATTTGAGACAGGAAATATAAAAAGGCTTGCTTTCCTTTGGGTCTTGAATGTCTTCCAAAGGCCTGAGAGTTAAAGTCTGGGTTCTCAGTCTATGGTACTTACGGGAAGCGATGGAAACTTTAGGAGGTAGGGCTTAATGAAAAGAATTTGGGTCATTGGGGCATGCCTCTGAATAGGCTATGGGACTCTTGCCTTATCCTGTCATCCCCACTCCATCAGCCCCCCCACCCCCACCTGTCTCAGCTTCCTGACCACCATGAGGTAAACAGATCTCCTCTGCCATGCATGCTCATATGCCCTTGCCACCACAGTTTCAAAGAAGAAGACTGAGAGGCCATCAATTGCAACTTTTCCTCTAATTATTATTCATCTCAAGTATTTTCTTACAACGATGGAAGGCTGTTAAGTCTTGGCAGGAATGGGCCTATGTCTTCTATGAAATGAAGATCATGTAAGAGTCCAGTCTCATTTAGAATTGTAAGATTTTTTAAGTTGGAAGAGACTTATTTGGGCTTTGTTGTTCTTTCCATTCTAGTTCTATAATACTGTTTAAGGAAGAAAAAAAAAAAAGAAGATGAGGGTGTGACCAGGCAAGTAGGGCAAAGCTCAGCCACACCCAGGCTGGTGCTCCCCAAGTACACAACCAGTTTATGACAATATAGCAGGGTTTTTCTGAGCACAGCAAATGGAGTTGGGAAATGCTCCAGGTAGCCTTTAATCTGTTCCACAATTTACTCTCCGTGCATACTCTCTTCTGGTGGGGAACAGAAAATAGCTCCAAATCAAGGATTGAGGGCACAATAGTCTCTCAGATCCAAATGCCCAGCGTGACTAGATGGCTTTATAGTCATCTATTTGTGAAACTCTGACATACAGAGAACTTCCTGGTTCACAAAGTGCTTTTCTATCTATTTTTGTTTAAACTACACAGTGTCCTTGAGAAGTAACAGCAACCATCCTCATGTTAAAGTGAAGGACAGTGAGGCTCAGTGAAGCAGACATTTCTTTGGGGGAGACACCAGTTAGCCAGCAGACTTCCTTGGTCAGCGCTTTCTGTGCCTGGCTCCGAGCTGCCTCCTACTGATCCACTCTGTCTGGGGTGGGACACTCCACTTCCTGTTGGCTCTCTACTTCCCGTTGGCACTTTACTTTCTGCTGACTCTCTGCTGGGTGACTAAAGCCTCCACTCCCCAGGACACGTCTATACCCTGCTTTGTGAACGCATCCATTTTATGTCCTCTTTTCTTCTTCCCTGAGGGTAATCGTTAATTTTCATCCTCTGGAAGCGACGCTTTATTTCTGTGCAGGTATAAACTGGTACGTACAAGTAGCTCTTCATGCTTTCACCTATTATTCCCCTTCAAGCGAGAGAAGGTGTGAGAAGTTACAGAGGGAGCTTCTTGACTAGTCCTCAAGTAGGCAAGAAACCAAGTTCTCTGCTCCCACTTCTGCTGATTTATAAAATATTAGGATGGACTATAAACAAGATAATGGCACTTAGGAAAAAGGACAAAGGCATTTCCTGTGCGTGGCCTCTCGAACGTATTTCTTTTCTCGTTTTCTGCTGTCTTTCTAGTTATTTGAGCATGATGGGGAGACAGAGACACACTACTTTCAACTTTCATTAAGAAAGCAAAAAAAAAAAAAAAATTGAGATGGTATGAGGGTGAAAACACAATTTGCTAGAATTTCTCCAACCGTCACACCTTTGGGTGTCTCCTCTGCCTCATCTTCTGTGAATTAGGACATCATGTTCTTTAAGGTCTCTTCACCTCTCAGAGTGAACAGGAAGGGACGTGGGTATCTACTGGCAATATGGCTTGGTTTACTTGAGCGTTGTGGGCAATATACTTGTCACTTTGAAAGAATTAATGAGTAGGCTTATTTAAAATTTTGATTCACATCATTTAAGAATAATGAAGTCCAGATTTCAAGGAAGGATCTTCAGTAAACTTAAGTACAAATAATCCTAAGAGAAGCTAACAGACGGCACGGGCACCCTAAAAGCCCAGGATTATATCCCCCTGCTGACATGTTGGCTACTTGCACAAGCCCCTCTTTAAGCTGGGAGGAGTGACGCCCAGACTCTACACTGAGTTAATCTTGCCACCTCTTAATAAGGCTGAACCTGCACCCAAACCACAATCCTTTCTTTGAAGAGGTTCTAGTTGGCAAGGAACACGAGTCATCTGAATCTCAAAGCACTATAAGCAACCCTGGTTTCAGACCTATGGCTTCTGATTGACAGTACCTCATGAATATGCAAAGAAAATGTAAAAACATATCTTAATTTGATCTAATTAGTGACAGATGATGGCTTGTCCTTTTGAGAAATTGGTTTGTAGCACAGACCTAGCAGCAGCAATCCGATGTATAACATTTTGGACCATGCCGCCACCCTACTAAAGAGTAGCCCTCTCTTAATAAATTGGTAGCTAGCCAAGTATGTTTTACCAGGCATCTCAGCAAATATAACCTAGCTATAAATTTTTCTGTGAATGAGATAATAATTAACTTTATTGATACTCATTTGATTTTGGATACTGGCAAAGCATCACACTGTGATGTCGTTTTCAGAGGTACTGTAGTATTATTATAAAAATATAACAAGTTGAGGATTAAGACTTATCTGCCTTCTCAAATGATTACCTTTTTATTGTGCACAAGCCTTACATTCCAGAGCATCTTGCTATTCTCTTGAAAGCTCCCAGACTATGTAAAGTGCTCTTTTTTTCCTGAATTCTTAGCAAATTACTGTCTGTATCACTACTATGGAATTAATTATGAACAAGCAGTCCCCCAAATTATGGCAGGCTTGTAATTGAAACGTTTACTTGTACTTTCATTATTTAGAACTTGGGATAAGTGGTGGTTACATTTCCAGCTGGCCCGTAGAAGCCTCTTTAACCTACAGTGTATTATTAATCCTATTGTTGTTCTGCATCATTGTCAAAGAAAACGTGTCCTAACTTCCCAGCTGGACTTTCAAACATGGGGAGACATTTCCCTGCGAAGCTCAAACTTCGGGGATACCTTGGACTTGGGTCTCCTCCCTTCTCCCAGCTTCTGTAGGAGACACTAACACTCTCAGGATGACAAGCATCCCTGAGTCTTACTAATGGCACAGTAAAAGCCAAGGATGAAACCCTACTGTTGTGGGTCTCCCTTCAAAATAGGCCTTCCTTAGGCCTTCAGAGCTCGGAAGCTTTCTGTACTTACTAATACGGCTTAGCTTTCATGTATATCTTGAACTTCTAATATTTTACAACTGTTTTCACAGTTTAGGTTCCTTGTTATATGGGAACCACATCTAAGTTTCTTTGTGTTTAGCAAAGCATCCAGTTCACAGGGAATCACAGAGATCAACTCAATAAACATTTACTAATCCCCAATTATTAGAGCTCCATGACAAAGCAATTCAATAGGTACTGAGTCAGAGAGGCACTATGAAACATCAAAACAGATGACCTACTAATTGCTACTAAGCCTGGTTAGGGGCTTTTGCTCTCCACTGTATAGCTTAGATGCAATTCTAGAAGAATGCCCTAATTCTGGCTTGTCTTTTTGTCCCTGGACTCAAAAGGGGATATGACCTTGACTACTCCCTTGACTTAACAGTGGTTTTTTGTTTTGTTTTGTTTTGTTTTTGAGGTAGGGTCTAGCTCTGTAGTCCAGGCTGGTTTTGAACTCACCATGTGGCCCAACCTGGCCTTGATCTCATGGTTTAACAGTATTTTTGGTACTCTAGATATTTTGATTTAAATTTCTGTACCCAGGAAATCCCACTCTGTGGGAGTAGTTTTACTCTCTCACCTCATGCTTCCTCCCATTGTTTTGTGCTTTCTCATATTTTTTTACATATAATAATTAAAAACATATCTTCCTGTCTCTTCAGGTAGCCCCTTGTCCTGGACATCTCTGAGGGTTTATCTCCCTTTTGTATTTTGTTGATTGCTTTGCTCGAAGTAGGAGCTCTTGTGCACTTACGATACCTTTTTATCCTACGAGGTAGTTAAATGCTATTGTCTCCATTTTATAGATGAGCAAATGGTGGCAGAATAGGATTCCAGAATTTATTAAAGATCTCAACTGCTAGCAAGTGTTGGAAATGGGATTTAAAGCCAGGCAGATTGGTCGCAAGGTGTATTAGAAATTACCATCTCAATAAATGGTTCATGGGCAGATCAATCGAACTGAATGTAATAACAGCAAGTTCCATTGATAACATATGGGCTTACCATGTGGTAGAGAATTGATACAATAATTGTCATGATTCAAGTCTTCATGGTTTACACTGCTAAAGCAGAGAATAAGCTGTCATTTCTCTGCTCCAAGTTTTAGGGGAAAAACAAATCCTAGTTTCCTCTAGGGCAGTGTTTCTCAACCAGGGCCCTCTCCTCCCCTTGGGGCGGGGGATTGGCAATACCTGATGACAACTTTTCTTGTCATGACTAAAGCAGGTTCCAGGAGTAGTTTGCTCCTGGCATTTAATGGATAAAGGCTGAAGAAGCTGCTGATCAGAATGAGAGAAACTCCTCATAACAAATCATCAGTCCCAAACTGCCAACAGCGCTGAGATGAAAAAGTCCTGCTTTAGAGAGATGCCAAGTGTAACTACGCAGGAGATCTCTGATGTGGCTCACATCTGACTACATATGCAAAAAGTTTTTTTTAAAAATCATTCTTTTCTCATTACTCTCTAGAAAGATAAAGCATACTTTAGCAAACCTTCAAAGCTCTGCTGGTCACAGTGGACATTTTTAAATGACACAAATCCAAATTTAGACTTTCATCCTACCCACTGCTAAACCAAAGACCCATCTCACCCCTCAAAGATACCAACACAATAACATTTATCCTTGTAAAATGAGAAAGTGATGTGAAATGATTAAAAAACAGAAACAAGCTGCCAGTTAGCATAGGGGCTTTCTTCTGCACATATGGTTTTATTTCTCCTTTTAACTGGCTAAAGGTAAGAGGTTCTGCTCTCTGAGTCTGCAGTGCCTCAGAAATGCTAACAAGGCCTGGAGTGGCTCTTTCTCCAGACGCAAATGCGCAGACAGAGCAAGAATTTGCTCCTCCGTGTGACTCTTCCCTAGTTTGTTGAATTTAGCTGCTGTAGGTGCAGAACAGTGTAAAAACCAAGATCCCAGCTCCAGTTTACTATGTATGACAAATTATATTCCATTTGGATGCATCGGTTACACCTTTGGCGTGAGAGAGGTATTATCACTTCACGATGAGCACCTTTTGTTTTTGAGTGTAATTTCTGCAAAGATAGCTTTTATTTCAGGGTCCAAGCTACAAACAGAGATAGGAAACCATAAATGTCCTAGAATTTTACAATTCCTAAGGGCTGTTTTATGTGCCATGCATAGAGGTAATGATGCTGTTCAATGATATAATTTTAAAGCTAAGAGAAAACCAGGCCCACACTGTTTCCTTTAGCACCTCCTTGAATTACTTGGACTTATTTTCTTCTGGAGACCCAGGAGAAGGGAAGTCTGTAGGGCACAGTCACCTCAGTAGTCCAGATATTTTTCCTTCTAGAGCTCAGATATGAGAAGTTCTGTCTCAAAATTCAAAGTGATTATGATTCGTTACTTTAGTCCAGAATCTCTGGGCCCCTTAAGGAGGAGACCCCACCATCACATATATTATACACTGCTATCTTTAGATCTTTTTGATACAATCTGTCCATATTGGATACGGAGTGAAGCATCATTAAAAAGAAAAGTGATGTCAATTTCATGAAAGCCAGGTACATGACTAAACCTCAAAATCAAGTTTAAATTACTCAGTCTTCGGGCTCTTCATTTCCACATCAACAGAGCTATTATAAAATCATGTTCTTTCAAACAAGCTACTGTTGGCAGTCTCTGGAGGATGGCCGGGAATGAAAGATTTCTCTCTCTCTGATTTCTAATGTCCTGCAGTTATTTGGGCTATTACATCCAAGTGCTCTTTGGAACGGTCTGTGAATCCAGCAGCACCCCAAAGAAAGCGCAGCCACAGATTTCTCAGCCTCCCTCCTGAGTTTTTGTAGCTTCCCATCTTAGATGTAGAATTTCACTTGAGAGTCTCATATCAAAAGCACTCTCAGATTTATTTGCTTTTAAATATTACAAAATTGCAACAGGAATTGGTTTGGCACTTTCTACCCCACGGAGGTAGATGTGAAGAGGTTGAGGACTCTTTAAAAATACTTACACAGATTAAATATTTCTCAAACAATGTCTAGGGATGAGCAAGATAATGGACTCTAATTCTGTGCTGCAGTAATTGTTTCTCATGTTCCTAATTTTTTTTCTTTGACATAGTATTCAGATGCAGTCTTGGGAAATGAAAACCAACAAGAATGCTCTCTTCTTCTTTTCCTTATTTCTGCATAATTGTGCTAATATACTCGCTAGGGCAGTTATATTTTAAATGGCATGTATATATTTAGCAGTGTAATTATGCAAATTCTACCATGTTTATGATTGTAAATATCCTTTGGGAGCAGTTACTTAGTGTCTAGTTCTGATATAATTTTGGAAGGATTCTGGTTGAAATGCTCCAGCAATCCCTCTCTACTGTCTGAAGGTGGGGCTCACAGTCCCCAGAGATTACGGTAAAAGGAATGGACTCTAATGGGCCCTGACATTCTGTGCTACACGCTGGCTTTGTGACCTTGCTCAAACTCCTTAACCTTTATGAGCCTCAGTTTCTGCATGTGCAAAATAGGGGTGACGCTAGAGATGTCATGACAGCCACACTGCATAGTGTATAGAAACTACTTTACACGGTGCTTGCGTGACTCATCAAAGGCTTCCAAGGAGTGGCAGCTGCCATCAGTAACTGTGGGATATCTGCCAGTGCTCATTTCAGCCTGGTCACCTCACTCTCCAAACCACCTCAGTGTCTGATCCACATCAATAGTTGGAGAGGAGGGATGCCACATGATTGGGATCTCTGTCCCATATTCTTACCAATTTAGTTAACAGCGGGAAGATGGCCAGGGGGTCAGACTACAGGTTCTGACTCAAATTCTTTTCGAAGACAATCACGATTCCCTTCTGTTATGCCCTGAGTTGAGTTGAGTCGGGGTTAGGTCTTCCACTAATAGTGGCTCTCAGTGTAGAAGGGCTACATCTATCTGTGGTGTATGTGTGTGAATGTTTAAATTCATGTGTTCGGTGACATTTCGAGTGTATCTACGTTGGTGGAGTGTTGGGTGTGTTGTGTCTGGGGAGTGTACAAATATGTGTATCTAAGTAGAGCATATCTCTGCTTATCATATGTGGTGTCTATATGTGTCTGTGCGATGTTCTGTACAGGTGTCTATGTGACGTAGGCATGTCTGTCTGTGTGGTCATGTATATGTGATACATATCTTTATGTGTGTGATGGTGTGGCCTGTGTACATATAAATGAGCACTTCTGTGGGGTATATGTGCATGCGTGTGGAGTGTGGGGTGTGTGTTTCTGTGTGTTGTATATACAAATATATGTGTGTGGTGGGTGCATCTCTGTAAAATGTATGGTTATGTGTGTTTCTACGTGGTATGCTTGTGTCTGTGGAGTGTGAGGTTTGTTTCTGTGTGGTGTGCCTGTCTGTGTTGTGTTTTCTATATGTGTGTTTGTGAGGTGTATGAGTCTGTATAGTATAGTGTGTTCATGTGGTATGTGCACATGTGCGTGTCTGTGGTGTGTACCTGTGTTAGGCTAGAGGACAATGAAATCTAGCCAGCCCTGATATCCATAAGTACTCCAGTCCCCCCACCTTGGTTTGAGCTGGATATCAGGAGATGAGTCACCTAGCAAGATGTGTAAGATCAAATTCTTCCTTTGCTATTTCACATTTTGGAGAAGCAAAAATGTGAAAATGTAAATTTACATCCCTAATCACAATCATGTCAGAATATGACAGAGTGCTCTAGGTGAGCATTAATACTTTTAATAAATTAAAAAATACTTTTACTCCAGATGTAGAACAATATGGATTTTCTAAAAAGGTTTGCTAACATGTGAAACAAATCCATAAATTTTCTGAGATTTGGTAAAACTGAGTTCCTGATTGACAAATCCTTTTATTTTTTGAGACAGAGTCTCTGAATTCCAGCCTGGGCCTGAACTCACTATATAGTCCAGGCTGGCCTTGGACTTACAACAATTGTCCTGTCTGAGCCTCCCGAGTTAAGATGACAGATATGTACCACCAGACCTGACCTAATGTGGTGCTGGGGAGTCAAACTCAGGGCCTTGTTCTTGCAAGGCAAGTGCTTCAACCACTATACCATTCCTCCAGCCCCCACAAAATCTTTTTAGAAGAGACAAGAGGCTGTACCTGAACACTGACGGAGGCTGGGCATGGTGGTGCACTCCTGTGATCCCAGCACTCGGAGAACCTAGAGCAGGCGGGCTGCAAGTTTGAGCCCAGCCTGAACAACTTAGAGACCTTGTCTCCAGTAAACAAACAAACAAATAAATAGGTAGAATTAGAAACAAACGAAAAAAATCTGAAGGATATAGCTCGGTGTGAAGGCCTTGGGGTCAGTCCTTAGTAACGCAACAACAATAACAACAAAACTGATGGTACTAAAAGTTAGCGTCCCTCAAGACTGGTCAGGGAGCCCCCAGGGCTGACTTTACAGACATGCAGAGTTCTTTTGTGTGCTGCTCACCCATCACCAAATCCCGTGCAGAGAGCTCCGTGGTGCCCCTTAGTAACATGAGGTTACTGCATGGTTGCCACCTCAGCAGGCACTAGGCAGGGGCGGATACCACCATGCACCAAAATGCACCCAAGCCTAGGGGGAGAAAAAAGCTCAGTATGGCCACAGGGGGACCAAGCTCCTGAGCCCACGTGACCTGCAAGGCCGGCCACTGTGGAGCAGTGGGAAGACGTGAAGTGTGGCGTGGGTGGATTCTGGCTCTGGACACCACACCGGCAAAGATGGACTCTTTTTGGTCCCCGGACACTATTCTTACAGTGCTGGAACCCATCCTCTCAGCACCACATCTCCCCCACCTGGTGCCCTCTTCAGGGAATGCGTCTGTGATCCTTTGTGCAGAGCACACAGCACAAGCTCCCACACCTGTGGCGCACCTTGATAGACTGCTCTCTGGTTGTGCTACTGGTCTGTCCCACTGAGCCACTATCAGTACATACCCCTGACCCCTTAGCTGTCCGTGGTTATTGAGAAAAGGGCTAGAACTGTATTTCCCAGTCAAGCGTGGTAGTGCGTGCTTGTGATCCCAGCTCCGTGGAAGGCCAAGGCAGGAGAATCACAAGTTTGAGGCAGCTTGGACAAGTCAGCAAGATCTTTCCTCAGAATAAACAGTGAAAAAGAAGCCTGAATTGGTGGTACATGCCTATAATTACAGCACTCTGGTAGGCTGAGGCAGAAAGATCAAGGACCGTAAGTTTGAGCCAAGCCTGGGTAAGTAACTTCATATATGTATATGAAAGGGCTGGGATGCATCTCAGTGTGAAAATTCTGAGTCCAATTCCTAGGATTACCAAAAGTAAATAAATAAGTAAGCAAATTTATAGTGAAATGAAATAGGACTGAGGGCTGGGTCTGTTGCACAATGCTCCCTAGGTTCGATCACCAGTACTACCAGAAATTTTTGTTTTTACAGTTCCTAAGGAGTGTAGGAAGGACAAATAAATACTGTTATTTAGGCCTTACTTTTTCTTCTGCGTAATCACAGAGGTCACTGGCTATTTTTCTAGCTGTGAATTAGAATTTGTTGTTGCAGTTATGACCCCTCAGATGTTGGTGCCAATTCTCATCCTATTCTCCTAAAATTTATTGCTGTGAGCTTCCTTACTGAATAAATGAGGGACAGGCTTTTAGGATAAAAATCTTTCTAGAGGGGACAGGCGCTGGGACTTTTCTAAGGGAAATAGTAAGGCTAGTTCACAGTCCATTGATAAGTTTGGCCTTCTTTTTATAAGGTTATGTAACAGTAAGTGATAGTACCAGTTTTAGTGAGGAGCGGTGGTTCTGAGAAGATTCTGAGTAGCTGAATACCTGATTCTTACTCTTTATACCCCTTCTAAATTCATATATGGCAGTAAGACGGTTAACCTCTTCTGTTCTCAATTTCTTTGATGAGATTTTTAGATAAGTATTCTGTCGACTTCCTTCAATTCAGGCCAGAGACACTCCCTCCATCAAAATTTGTTTTGTCTATTAGACCTTTATAAATTTTAAAGCGTCTTCAAGATACTGTAGGAAGGTTCAGAGTAAATTCGTTATATATTTAACAAGGAATTTAAACACCCAGTGTCCTGTTTACTAGAAAACCCATGCTGATTTCCACAACACTTCTGAATGAAGATGAAATCGAAACCACTCTATGTTCATGCAAATTCCCATTTATCACACTAGAACACCAGCAGGAACGCATTCTTTACATTTTCCCCAAACTAGATGAGAAAACAAAATCGCATTCTAAAAGGAAAGCACAAATTGACATTGTAAACAGTTAAACCGCTCACTCCTTATTTTCGGTGGGAGATCAATGATTACAATTACTCCATCTATCTGTTCAAATGGTGTCCGTGAACCACAATTTTTGTCTGAATGGCTCAGGTATATCCATGACAATGCTGCTAGGGCCACAGGCCAGAGACCCACAGGACTGGTCTTCCCATGGATGCTTCCTTCCTAGGGGTGCTCCTGGCTCTAGCTGGGCTGCTGCTGTACCTCGCTAAGGCCCACCAATTCAGAAACGCTTTGCTGGGAAGTGTGACCTTGGGTGCCCTGCGGTGCCCCCTGCCCCCTCCACAGTGCATGCTACCCAAGGATGGCGCTGAGCTTCTGCTCCTGGTTTCCTCTAATACATGGGCCCAGACAACCCTTAGCCAACCACCCGTCCCATGTCTTACCTGGTCTCTCTGTCTTTGGGGATTGTAGCGGTGCTGTAAGCAAAAACTTGCTTCTCAACTAGAGGAGGGCCGAGGTCCACAATGCCGGCTAAACTCTGGGTATTCCGTGGCTTTTCGATGTACACCAAGGTGCCTGGCTCCTTCTTGAAGGACTGGCGGCTGGGTGAGGCCCGGTCTGGCTGCATGGTGTGAGGGGGCCCGTGGGCATTGTGATGTGCGTGCATGTCTATCATCCTCAGGTCACTGACTCGATGAGGAGATGCTGGAGGTGTTTTGGGGCCCAGTGTGGGTAAATGGCTGTCGGGATATTTCCTTGATTTCTGCCTGTACAGGGACTGTTCCATATGCATTTCAGCTTGCAAGGAGGGGTTGCAATAAGCACTTGCTGACCGAATCGCCGTGCGGTGATAGGCAATGATGTGGTCAGGGACATCCAGGGGGTGCCCGCCGTGGGACGAGGCTATGCTCATGCGTCCCTCGTGATACAGGTACGGGTCAGCATAGAAACCCTCATTTCTGTACATCGCCATGTTTTTGCCGCTCATGTCTTCGTCCGGCTTGACGTCTCTTCTTTCCAAAATGGCGCTTGGACTTGGCGAGATGGACCTGGACACGGGCAGGCTGGAGAGTCTGTCTCTGGGGATGGTGGCATTGCCGGGAATGACGACGGGGCGGGTGCCCCCATAAGGAATTCTGGATGGGGAAGGAGGCATGGAGTGGGGGACAGGAGTCGATGGAGGAGAATTCGGAATCACGTGAGGTGCATGTGCTGTGGATCCGGGTCTCGAGGCACCAGGGCCATCTCCTCTTGCATAAATAATTTCTCTCTGCATCTGGACATAAAGCAAGAAATTAGAAAGTCTACTTTGATATTCATGGTTTTAAAGAAGTCTCAATGGGACAGTGTGGCACCCTCGACATAGAAGTCTGAATCGCGTTCCTCTTTTGCAAGGTCTCTGTGCCCTAAATCCTGAAGCCTGTGAACATACTTCCTTACATGGCAAAAGGGTCTTTACAGACATAATGAAATCAAGGCTGCTAAAACAGGGCATTGTTATACAAGCGGATTTAATGCATTCACAGGGGTCTCTATACGTTGAAGGAGAGACACAAAGACCAAGGTCAGGGAGAAGCTGTGATGATACAGACTCATACACACACTACAGGGTGCGATCATAAACTTGTGGTGTTTTAAGCCACTGAAGTTCTTCTCTTTTGGAAGGTGTACACTCAAACCCAGGGCATCTCACTTGCTAGGCAAGCTCTCTACCGCTGAGCGATACCCCCAGTCCTACGTCACTAAGCTTGCAATAATTTGTTACAGCAACTACAGAAAATAAACACACCTAATGTAGACCTCCATGTTGTGAGGTGTGAGGGCCAAACAACACAGTGCTTTAAATTTCAAGGTCAGAACTTCCTAGTGACACTTGACAAATATAGGTCTAGTGCTAAAATTATGTTTCCTAAAACCTGTCCTGGGTACCTTTTTCTACTACTAGTCTTTGAAAAAAGTCATCATCTTTTTCATTGTTCTGAGTTAATGCAATCTGGGAACAAGAACAGAGAGGCAAGTTCTATTTGTTTACCAACTATCTATACTGTGGGGTAGACCAGCAGAGGAGAGGTTAGGAAGACACAATGATCCAGGGGATAATGGTAAAATGATAGACAAAACTCAGAGTGGAGATGGTACGAAGAGGGAGGGAATCTCAGCCATGATGGAAAGAAAGAATCCTACTGTTGCACATGCCCTGGGATAGCCATGTGGTCCAGGGCCTGCTGGGACTTTGTCCTTAAGCAGCCAAGACTTCTGGACTGTGTTGTTGCCATCACCTAAGGAGAAATAAGTTTCCTCAGTCTTTCACTAATTCTCTTTCAGGAAGGTAACGGGGAAAGAGGACATAGATCTGTAATCTCCCACTATGCTACTCCGTTCAGCAAAGGGCAGGCCAAGGCACACAAATGAATGCAGGATATGCATACTTATTGTGTTTTTTGCTTAGGTCAAGGCTTTGAGTCCTATTTGTGCTGTCATGAGAGCCCACATTCCCAACTCTGAATTTCCAGACTACGGGATAGATGAAAAGAGTGTAAGCGGTTGGATGGTTGAGACAGGGACACAAGGACAGAGGAAATGGCCGAAAAGGTGTACAACTGACAGACTCAGGACATGGCAGATGAGGGGAAAAGCACAGGCAGTGAGAGGCTGGGAATGAAACACAGCCCAGTGCCACGAATATAAACTAAATAATTCGTTACTATAGGAATGCATTTGTTTAGTTAAAAACATTTATCAAGCACTTACTAAGAGGCAGGCATTACCCTAGGACATAGCTCTGAAAAAGTCCCCAAGTCCCTGCCAAGGAAAGGATGAGTTTCTTCTGCACTTTATAGATGAGAAGACAAGGCAAGAAACGGTGGGCCTTTCACGGCTTCCTTACCTTCTACCAGGGAGGCTCCTGTGGCGAGGAACCCTTGGCCAAACCAGATAGTCATATTTTGGTAGATTTCATAAGGAAAGTGATCAATTAAAAGTATAAACAAGGTACAAATAGGTAGCAAGAAAATGGAGATCTGGAGGGTATGAGCATTGCTGAATTGGCCTGTCAGCGCCCTTGGGGCTGAGTGTTTCTGGAGACTCTGGAAGATGGAGATTGCTCATGCACAATCACAATTTACCTCCATCTTCTCTCCTCCCCTTGCAACACAAGCAGAGTTCCTGCCACCAAAGGCCAGTCTGTTTTTCCTTCTCAATCTGTTTTTCCTTCTCAATGTGACACTCCCAAGCTGTCCTTCCCTTGGAACTCTCCTTATGCCCTAACCCTGGTGCATCTGTACTCAGAGAGAGGCTCCAGGTGGCTGATGCGCCAGCCCATGTAATCCTCCCTGCTCAGTGTACACCCTCACGCTCAGGTGCTCAGTGTCACAGACCAGGAAGTCAGCCCCAAGGTCACTGTGGGATCATATGCCTGATTGCTCCTCATTCCAGAATGGTTAGAGCAACAGTGTGACAAAGATTTATCAGGAAGTCCACAAAGATGCTCTATAAATAGCTCTCCATTCTGCCACAATTCAGGGCTCAATAAAAAGGGAAGGTATGGCTCGGTGTAAGCAACATGAAGCTTTAGAGATCGCAGGACCTGAGAGGGACAGGCTCTCCCAGTAGTAGGCATTTGCCCAAACTCCCCACAGAATCCGACCACACAACGCGACAATCAACCAAAACAAACATCAAGACAAATCTGTCACATCGACTCAGACATGCCCCTGTGCATAAAACACCAGCATCCAAGATGAGTTACCAGCAAACAGTAGGTACTATTGTCATTATTGTTGTTAGTTCTAAATAAAATAAATTCCAAATGTCTAGAACCCTCTTGCAATGAATAATAGTTCTATCAGACTTGCCCCCATTTTCCGTCCTTTATCCAGCTTCACGTAACAGCTTGATCCCGACTCCAATTAACATGCAGCAGAAATCTCCCTTTTCCTGGCAAGAGAATAGAAGGAGAACAGAAGATTCTAGGGAACATAGGACTACCTAAAAATAAGTAGGAGTAATAGGAGGAAATGTGAAATTATTTTTAATAAAATATTGAATACATTTCTCTTAAAATAGCAAAAAGATCTGCCAAGTTCTTTTTTGAGATAGGATCTGTCTCTGTAGTCCAAGTGGATCCTGAAATCACTATATAGCCCAGGCTGATCTTGAACTCAGCAGCAATCCTCCTGCCTCAGGCTCCTGAGTGCTGAGATTCCAGGTATGTGCTATCATGCCCAGTTTATGTGATGGTGGTGAATTTATGTGAGGGGGCTTTGTGCTTGCTAGGAAAGTACTTTAACTGCAAAGCTATGCTTCCAGGCCCATATGGATACTTAAAAAAAAATGTTAGTGATGTGAAAACTGTCAGGAGTTATGTAAGTCCCTTTTAAAATGAAACAAAATAAACAAATTATAAACCATACTCACTAGACTTTCTAGTAGTAGGTATAGACATGAGCAGAAAGAAATGTAACAAATAATTCTGATATCTTATGGTGTGCGTCTATATGTGGGTGTAGACAACAGTCAAAATATGCAACAGCCACACATCCAAATGGCCTGGGTCCCAATCAATGAGCCCTCAGCCGGTGAGGAGAAATCCCGGCCAGGAGCCACTAGCCTCACGTACCTGGTGGCAATGCTGTGTGGCACCTGTGCCTCGTCCACCTCAAAACTATTTTGCCATCATTCAGTGGGGTCACTGAATAAATCACTGAGCAACCCAGAGTGAAATGGAATTTAAGTATTTGCTAGAAAAACCTCTTAAAAATGAGATAACTTGAGTTTGTACACTAAACAATATGGACTGACTAAAGACCACCCACGCTTAGGATGGGTTAGGAAGTATTGGGAGACAAGAAGAGAAAGTTTCTTTTTCAGTCTTCAGCATGATCCTTTAAGGAGACCACTTGGTATTGTTTTCCAATGGAAAAAAAAAAAAGCAGACTTCATTGACTCTCCAGAGTCTCACTGAATAAAGCACGGAGATGAGTAAGTCTCTAAAATCTATAATTTACAACTACCCCCATCCTTCAGGCTAGAAGTGTTCTTCTTAAGGTGGTGTCATCTTAGAATCAGGCACCGACATGATTTTATTTCATTTTTGTCTTAACTACCTGGCTAATGAGTAAAGAGAGTATGAACCTTACAAGATAAGTAAGCATTTTACAGACACGCATGCAGAAAAGGGGACAGGGGAGATATATCACATTTTACCCACACATGCCTGAATCCTTTATTCTCCGATCAGTCTCTGCTGCCAATAGGTCCACTAGCAAAGCATCTATTTCATTTCTTAGTTAAAAAGCACCTGGGTATGGTCTGTCACTGGTACTCTTTCCCACAGAAAATTTCAACAGTAATATCTTCACCTGATCTTTAAAGAATTTCATTTTATGGCTAGAGAAAGATGCTGAGCTAAACACAAAAACAAAGATTTTTCTACTCAGAATCCAACACAGGTATTTGCCCTTTCCTACAACCAAAACACACACACAAAAATGCAATTACCAGAGCCTGACTTTTGTCCCTCAATTTACCCACTCTGTTCCACATCAGCTTTCCTTCTTTTCATTACCACCCAAATCACTGCTGTGAGTTTGTTGTTTGGTGGCTTCTGGTTCCTGTAAATAAAAATTCCTTCCACAGCCTTGTCTCCATGGCTCCAGGTGAGAGGTTGTTGTCCCTGCCCACAACACCCTGCTCAGTAGGGACCCAATTTGGTTGTCCCATACATCTGACAGGCTAGAGTATATCTGAGGCAGCTTCAGATTAATTATCTGATGTTTGACTTAGGAATCTTTGCAGACAGCTAAATTTATTCCCCAAAGCACCTTAAGTCAAATCAAATTATCACTCATTCAGAAGTTTCTTGAAGGAAAGAAGAAACAATGTTAAAACTATTTCTGGGAAAAATCTTGCACAAATAATGTTTACTTAACATCATCTTGGGGAAATTACCTCATATAATCAAGTTTCTTTGCGGAGCATTTCAAATAAGTAGATACATGCTTTGCGGAAAGGGGATATTATGTACAGTTTACTGCACTTCAAACCCCACCCTTCCAAGTCTAGAATTTATAAACATACCCACTTCATCAGACCACACCAAGAAGTACGTGGAGAAACCCAAAAAGGATTCGTGTGAGTTGCTTTCATCCTTACAGAATTAAAGCCACTTACTTTTTCTTAAGGAAACCACCTGTAATAATTGACGCTGTACAAAAAGACATTGGCTCAGCTCCCGGTTACACGATCCCTTTGTCTGCTGGCTTCATCTACGTCCTCATGTCCACACTCAGTTCCGACAGCGTTCTCTTCAGAGACAAAATCATCACAAACACAGAGATCCTAAAACTGTCCCTGAGTGCTCACGACCAATAAAGACCATTTTGTTTTACTTCGTCTTAGGAGTACAGCTGCCACAGGCAAGGATCAGAGTGGCCCTTCCCATGATAAGCCCATGTCTCCTCCCCTTGGAAATTAGTCACTGAATAACCCCAGCCAGCATCCAACCACAGGCTACCACACGGTGACTCAGTCCTTCAATAACTGCTCACAGGGAAAACACACCAATGAAAGAGCTCAGAGAGGCCTAGGTAACTGGGTTAACAATAAAGGAGATATTTCCAAACACATTTAACCTAAGGCGAACAGGACCCTTTAAACAAGCAAACCACCAGCCATCCACTCTAAGCCACAAAACCAGACACTCAGCGGGCTAATGATTCCAGCACCAACTCTCAGATGGAGTTAAGGAGGCTGTTATGAGAAATGAGACCAGCACCCCAAACTCATTCGGCTGCCAACCTTTTGAAGTCCGGAGATTGCAAACAAAGGCAACCTGAGCCTCCTCCCCAGGTTTGCAATACCGGAGGGCAAAAAAGAAAAGAGATCACAGAAGCTGTCTATTAATTAACCAGACGAGTTTCACCAAGCTGAACTTTGGGTAGTGGCCATTCATGTCTACCCAGCGCTGGGCAGGCAACCGTTATCGTTCTGGAAAACACGTCTGCGGCGAGAAGGAAAGATACAGAGGGCGAGCCACAGCTACTCTAGAGACTCCTGAAAGGCGGTCGGAGTTCTGCAGCCCCACCCTGATCAAGATGGAGGACAGCAGGCTGAGCATTCTCCAGGGACCTCTCCCCGCACAACGGCTCTCTGCACAGGAGACACACATCCACAGCACGAAGCGGCATGCACCTCTCTCACCGAGGACAAGCGAGTAAGTATTAAGGAATGGGTCACAAAAGGAGCGAAAGGTGGGGGACATTCCCCTTGCTTGCAGGCAGGATCGGTTTAATCGCCCTGTGTTTCTGAGCCCTGAGGGGACCCAGTGGAACTCGAGGCTGTCCTACTGGGAATAGCGCAGCAAGCAACTCCAAGTCCTAGGCTGGCCTCAGGCCACACCGAACTACCACACTCTGGGCAGCCTGTGCGTTTTTCAAACATTTTAAGGCTTTTGGAGGTTGTTTTTGCTGACTGAAAAAATTCCATGACGCCTCTCAAGTCCAAAGGCAGCGGGCATTGAAGGCTCTCTGAAAAGAAAATGGTTTATTGCCATCTAATGCTTTGTGGTTATTAAGGGAGGGGAAACAGTGAGCATACGACAGGGCCACCCTTCTTAGATGTCTCACTAGAAACAATATTTGGATGAAGCGGTTGGAACAGATGCCACCTCAGAGGTCGGAGAAAGATTAGACGGAATGTGGAAACTCTTGTTCTGATTTTTTAATCTAATCACTGAGGGTTTGTTATTTCTCACCAGGCCAGGGAAGCCCGCACTATCTGCTCAGAGGCAGCTGGTCTCCATTTGACAAGGTTTGCTTCTCCAGTCACACAGGGGCTTTCCAGCAGGGGGACACGGAACTGGCTTCCCTTGTCTGATTAAGGCACAACTCCATCCTTATCGCATCCCCCAGAGTCCCGCTGGCGTGGCATGCCTTTTGGACCCCTGAATTACCTGCTGTCTTTTACACGCACAACCGTCTGTCCCAGGGACCGTGCGTGAAGTGTCTGGGGACGTGACACCCCCGCACCGGGAAACAGAAGCAGCGAATGTGCACTGCTCTTTGGCCAAGGGAACCACACCACATTCAATACGTGATTCCCCGTGTGCTGCCCCAGGGAGCAGTAGCTTCTGCCCACCCCGCTGCCATGTGAGCCTATGGGCACCGCGTGAGAGGCGGTCTGGCTCACCTCTCCCATCTCCTCCTGCCTGCCGAGTTCAGAACAATTTCCTTTCACGTTCCAAACGCTCCAGGGCACTATCTGCACGCGACACGCATGGCTTCGTCACTGCTGGCCAGTCATTCCCTGCCAGGAGTGTGCAAGGCAGCCCGACCCTGCGGTGACCCAGGAGGAGTTCGACGCTCTCTAGGAAGCCTGACGCTCATCTCATCCTAAGGCCCCCACGTAGTGGCTAATGAGCCAGATAAGCTAATTTCCTAAGCAATATCCTGGTGCCATACAAGGATCCAGTCGCTTTTCACCAGTGGCTTATGCTTCCGGGAGGAGGGCTCATTCAGGGTAACTTCACCAGTCTGGCTCAGTTCCTATGCACTCCATCACTCCCACCCCCACACGCTGGGTGATGACTTTACCATACTCTTCCAGTCTGGTCAACCTCGGATGCTACAGCCTCTGTCAAATTACCCTTCCCAGCAGTGGATAACGTATCCTGCCGCTCATTTTCCCTTTTCCTTTCCCTGACTAAGGCTGTAAGCAAAGCGGAAGCAATTTATTTCTTTCGAGTTAGTGTTAAGATCAGAATGCTAGTAAATATCCAGCATTACCTCAATAGGAAATAATTTTCACGCTCTTATAAAGCCAATTGTATTGTGAAATTCATGCCCCATTCTCTTTTCTTAATCATTTCCTTATTGGCTTAAGAAACTACACATTCTAGAAGAAAATCCAGCATGTGCCTATAAGCATAAAGATGGTATTATGAGGTAAAGTGATTATTGTGTTGGAAGCTTTCAAGTCTGTCTTGTTTCTGCTACCAACACTGCAAAGACAGTCATTTGTCAGGTTTTATTAACCTATTAATGTTTCATTTGATCATAAATGGAACGTCTCCCAGACACGAGACAGACAGACTTTGCCAAAACTACTGGATTCTCAGGAAGGAGAGGGACCAGTCACCAGTTAGTTTATGGCTACATTTAAAATGAACATTAATTACACAAATAATTTGACAGGATGAATCCCAGCTGAGCCCTCTAGTGTCCAATCTGGTGGACCAGTCCTACCCCAGTGAAGATTAAAGATCTCAGCCCGGAACAGGATAAAGAAGAAACATTAAATAAATCATTTAGCTTTCAAACCATGATCGATAACTGTGAGGCCAATAACGGAAGTGAATAAATAGAAGAAAATGCCCTTCTCCCACAGATATTGTATCCTCTGTGGGGTCCTCCTATGTTATTCAGGCCAAGGACACCCTCCTGTTGCACCTACAGTAGTTACAGTTTGTAAACGGATATCTTCTCCCAACTGCTTGCAAAACAGAACAAACGACTTATTTCTTGTCTCTTCTTCCCCACATCCACACATTTCCTGGGTAGACAGTCTTCTTGTATGCTGGATTCTGATACTTGAGTCCTTTAGAATTTTCTAGATCTGTTGCTGGTACCAGGAAGGTTCTGAACCGCAACTTCACTTTCTACCTATTTTTGGGCAGACAGCCACACCCACTTGAGATATTTCACTGAATTCTCCGCCGTATGAAATTAAATCGCAACTGAAAGTATGTTGTAAGTCGCAAACTACCAGATGATTATCCTTGTGCACGTGTGGGCCAGGGGAGGCATTGAACATTCTTTGTAGAATACAAAGTGCTATAAGTAAATATAATCTTACATATTGCAAATGTATGCTGAATTACAGAAGCATTTTAAGAATTGTTATGAAAATAGAAATCAAGTCTAAAGCCCTGAAAAGGTAGAGTAACAGAGAACCTTGCCCAAAGCCATGTAGCTAATACATCCAGCAGTGCTCTCGTCTGCAGGGCTGTGTGCCCTGACCCACAGCAGACGCGGTCAGTACTGGAACCTGTATATCCTGTGTGTTTTCCGCTGCATATGTGCTTATGATAAGGTTTAACTTATACGTTAGGCCCACTAAGAGATTATCAATCCTAATAAAGTAGGGCAGTATACGCTAGTAACAGTTATTTAAAGCTTATGGATTATTTCTGGAATTTTCCAATATTTTCATACAGTCACAGTATTTAAATACTGTGGCTGAGCTTGGGAAACTGAAAGTATAGAAAAAGAAACTGAGGAGAAGAGGAGCGCTACAGTCTGAGAGCAAGAACCCAACATCAGCCGCTGTTCCCTTTGCTGCGACACGCCCCCTTCTGGGTACTGAGTGTTCTGCAAAGACTCCCACTCCAGGTGCTTTCCTGTCTGGGGTTTTATTTTATTTCATGTACTTACTTTTGAGACAGGTCTGACTCTGTAGCCCAGGCTGGTCCTGAACTCACTGGTAACCCAGCCTGGCCTTGCACTCACGGCAATCCTCCTACCTCACCTTCCTGAGTGCTGGGATTGCAGGCATGGACCACCACACCTGGCCAACTTTTATTTTTCTATGTGGTGTTGGGGAAGTGAACCGAGGACCTTGTACACACCAGACAAATTCTCTAACCACTAAGATATACTACTAGCTCTGGGGACAAGTCTTGGCCTATTATACAGTTAATTGCATATTACTTAACTAATACGTTTATCAATAAATATTCAGCTTAAATACATCATCCTCACATATATTGTGTAATCACATATCACTCAATATTTCTCACTGTGTAGACATCACTATAACATTAATAGTTGCACCTGTACATCCATATACACAAATATGTATATGCATACATAAAGACACACACACACTGTGACCATCAGTCACCAACACCTGATTATTTCTCAGCTAAAACATGTGGAATATATCTGGCTAAAATTTCTTAGTACTGCGACCCCAGTTCAGCTCCTGGGTGTCATTCTTGGGATTGCACCTTGTGACAGAGGTGCTAGGTACCTGCCTCTGCTTTGTTTTCATGAGAAAAACTGACCAAACTGATTATATTGAGAGTGAAGAAAGTTAGATGCAGCACTACACAGCTTTAGGCAGAGTACAGATGTGGAGTTGGAAAGTGTATATATTTTGGCCTAAACTTATCAAGTAAGCTGATGTTAGTCTACATGGAATTTTATGCCACTATACTGTATTTTTAAGAATGGAGGTTTCTGTGTCCACTAGCGAAAATGACAGGAAACATGATAGATATTAACTTTCAAGACAGGTGGCCACTTCCAACAGTCCCACTAACTCAAGAACCTCAGCGAATGCCTGAAACCACAGACAGTCTCAAAACCTATATACATGCTATTTCTTCCTTTATACATGTACCTATGATCAAGTCTGGTTTACAAATTAGGCCCAGTAAGAGACTAACAACAATAATTTAGAGATCTTAGCATCCCCAACATATGATTTTCTTTCTTCCTTAAGTTGAGAACTTTTACCTCTTCACTTACAGAAAACTTCACAGATGCCTTTGGCATAACCAAACAGCCAACATCTTGTGCCTTTAGGCCATCATCAAGTAAAATAAAGGTTAGTGAAGCATACATTCTGTGACCCTATGGCTGTTGGTCTGAGAACTGGAATATATACTGATTGGAGTGGTGTGCAATTAAAAGCTTAGAAATTATTTATGAAATTTTCTATTTAATATTTTAAATCATGGTTGACTGTGAATCTCCTCAAATCTCAAAAATCTGTTCCTCCCCTAAACCCTTTCTCATGGCCTGAAGTCCTTGAAAGCAGTCCTGGCTTCTTATCACAAAGTGTCCTTGGTGGGCTGGACCCTTTGGGACCTCCCTGTACTTTTACAACTTTCTTGGAATCAGCTCCGCACAACTAGATGACAATCTCGGCCCATCCACCAGGAGCCATCCAGTTGTTGTATCTTCATACCAATCCCAGTAGGATACATATGGATTTTTTTTTTTTTTTGAGACAGGGTCTCGCTCTGAGGCCCAGGCTGGTCCTGAACTCAATATGGAGCCTAGGCTGGCCTTGGACTCACAGCAATCCTCCCATCTCAGCCTCCCGAGTGCTGGCATTACAGGTGTGTGCCACCATGCCTGTTTTATGTGGTGCTGGGAATCAAACTTGTGTACTTAGCAGCTGAGCCATTCCTGTGTACGGAGTTCAATACCACATACTGGATCTGCTATATAATGTAAGGTTAGCTGTGTCACAGAACCTATTTATTTATTTAATGGTATTGGGGATTGAACCTCTGGCCTCGTGCATGCTAGGTAAGGGTTCTATTACATCCCCAGCCCAGCAGAGTCCATTTTAAGAGGTTGTTGTGGATAACTTTTGACTAAGGTTGTTTAACTGTGCCATTACAAATATTTTGGTCTTCAGCTGAATAGTATTAGCCAACGTACCAGGAAAGGAAAAGATCGTGTGAAGGAAGAGCCCCAGAGCCTAAAACCAGAGGACCATAATTCACACATTATCAAGTCTAATTTTTCCTCAAAATAAACACAAGAAAACAACAGTGGAGTTCAAAATCTAAACAACCCTCACACCAGTTTGTTTTGGACTCACAGAAACACTTGCTCAGCTCTTAACAGCAGCTTCCAAGTCCAGAAGAAATTCTGTGGGCATCCTAGATAGCCTGAGCATGTGAGCTGGGAAAATTCTCATGAGAAAATCATGAGGGAATAAATGTTATGTGCTATACAATTATAAGCTCACAAGTGAAAACGTTGTACTTTACCAGTTCTTGTTAGTTATGAAAAAAAAAATCTAAGAAGTTCAAGGTTCATAAATTAAATAAATATATCATCTTAGTGCAGGTGTTAATATCAATTTCTTTATTTGTAATCAAGAAATCTAGTGAAGATTTTCTTGACGGTCAATTCCATTGATAATCTTCAATGGGTCAATGAGATTACTTATTGAGAATAATGAATAACTTGACATAATGACTACTTTTGAAAGCTTAAGTTCTAGTAGAAAAAAATAAGACATGCAAGTGAGCATTAAATACAAGGCAAAGTAAGAATTACTCTAATGAGCTCAATAGAAAAATACACTTAAGAGTCCAGAGAAGAGTGATTGTGTCTTGGTTGAGTTAGATGAGGAATCCTTCTCTGAAGGAGTGAGGTTTAAGTAGGTCTGTGTTGTGGCTTGGCCTCATGTACCTGTGGATACTGTGTACTGTTGGGAGGTGGGGCCAGACTGGAATGAATGGATGCTAGAAGCTTGGCTCCGAGGGTCATATGCTGGCTCCACTCTTCCTTACAGACTTAGCTCTGTTTTGCCATGCCACAAGGACAACTTTCTTTGGCTCCAGCCCGTCCATGTGTTTCTATGCCACCAGCTGCTCATGTATGAACTGAGACCTTCTAAAACTACAACGTAAAACAAATCTTTCCTCCCTAAAGTTGTAGATGTTGGGCATTCTGTCCCAGCAAAGAGAAAGTGACCAAAACAGTCTATGAATCAGGAGTACAGTTTCAGTAGTGAAGAAAGACTTTGCTTTCTTAAGCATTCCAGAAGGCAGGCAGGCACATCAAAGACAAGAAGTGAGAAAGGCCAGGTGCCCAAAGGGATCGATACCTCCTTCCAAAAGTTACTTGAGTGCAGTATTTCTCCAACTTCAGCCGGCACAGGAATCACATGGAGGTTTGTTAAAGCAGATTGCTAAGTTTTAGGTCCATAGCATCTTGCTTAGAAGGTGAGAGGCCTGAGAAAGTGCATTTCTAACAAGACCCCAAGGGATTCTGCCCTGCTGGTCCAGGCTCCACTATTTGAAAACCACTGCTCTAGGCAGTAGAGGCATTCGGGTCACTCCAAACTCACACTGCAACCTCTATTCTACGATAGGCTTGGTAAATCCTAATTCAGGAAGAAGATGACTCCTCTTGAATTAATCAACTATGGGTAGTGGTTATAATTACTTAAATTTTCTACCCATAAATATTTTCAACTATATCTGCTAGTAGAATATGAAAATAGACAGGGAAACTACTATTTTTAGAGACTTCTCATGTACCAAACGCCTCCCAGAACAGCTTCATTTAATTCTCAGTTTATTCTTAGCAGACAAATTTCATTATTCCCATTTCACAGACAAAGAAATTGGACCCCAGAGATCTCAAGAGTCTTACCCAAAGTCAAATAACAAGGTCAGAGCCTATGAAGTACCTGAACAATCTTATACTGTAGTGTTAAGAAACCATCTAGAGTTCTGGTCGTCTTTGATTGATCTTCAAAGGATAGCCATGGTTTTAGGACTACTGAAAATGATTATTATTTCTATGCAAATTCAGGTCTGGAGATATCCGAACAAAGCCACTGTATTGACTGTTATTAGAGTGACAAGAGAAGGGTGAAATACCAGCCTATTAATATTCTTTATGAATGTGGGTGCAAAAAGTTTTCCAGTTGGTGACTCCAGAATGTCCGCTAGCTCCACAAGAATGTTCCATTTCAAAGGAAAACCTTTGCATTTTCAGTTCAAATATCAAGTCAGCCAGCCAGTGAGCATGGCTTAGAAATCTGAGATGGTCAGTAAAACCACTGCTTTTGCCTTATTTGGATAAACAGCATGAAAAACAACAAGTTTAGGGTTCATGCACACCCTGAGGCTGAGGTTGGCAACCATCTCTGCCCACGCCCTTCCAAACCTTGCCCTGCCCCAGCGCTGGGGAAGGTCAGCCAGCCACTTGCCAAATCCTTCTCCTTCTGGCCCTAAAACCAATGAGAACCTCCTCCTTCTCAGAGAACAGACCTGTTTCCTGTGCTCCCACTACTCGCTGCTAGTCCTTTGAGCACTCCTCCTCTCCATGGGAGGCCTGCATTCCTGAAAAGAACAGCACATGGAAAACAAAATAGTGCCCAGCTAGAGGCTCTACATTAAGAAGTTATGCTCCCTACGACAAACTGTCCACATCAGGCAAGAAGGTAGATGTTCCCAGATGGGTCTTCAAACACCACCCCCAAAATGAAACAATTCTCTGTCCCACCGGAAGTAAACCAGGTTTTGGGGTGAAAAAAAAACCTTTGCTTCTATGAAGTGCTTTTCAAAGTTCCTGGTTTGTACCAAAAGCTTTAAACTCAATTCAAAGAGAAAGAAGCCCCAGCGGAACCAAAAGTAGCTCATGTTTTCCCACAACAGGACCCAAACTCAAGCCTTTTTTCCTATTTTTTCATTTCCTTTCTGCTTCATTCCTCTTCTCCCTTCCCCTTTTCCTTTATATTTTTCCTTCCCTTCTCTTACATTTCTTTTCAAAAAGACAGCATTGCGCAAAATTTAACTCTTCTAGACAAGATAGTAAGATATATATCAATGAGTAGAGAGGGTTAAAAAATTAGGACAGCGAGACCTTGGCCCCATTTTGATGACGTTTTCTCCCTACACTGAAGGATACAAATTAGCTTACAATGTTTTTCTTTTTGTCTTGCTGGGCCTCATGCACGCTAGGCAAGAGCTCAACCACTTAGTTATATTCTCAATACTTTGTCATTGGAAGACAGGATCTTGCTAAATTTCCCGGACTGGCCTCAATCTTTCAATCGTCCCGCCTTAACTTCCCCAGGAGCCAGGATTACAGACCTGCGCCACCGTACTGGGCATACCCAAAAATATTTTAACCAGGTTCATCAATCATTACTTTTCCCTATCCTAACACCCAAGGAAGGCAGGGGAATGAGGGGACTGAGCGCTGAGTCATTAATCAAAAGCCTTGGTTGCTCCTGAGAATCTCTCCTAGGTGATGGTCTCCCAAAGTCTTGAGGCTGTATTCCTCTGAGTCTCTGATTCTGCTGCTAAATCGTTTCAGAAATACCTTCTGTACTCAGGCGTCTAGGGCCATGAATAGCAAATGGGCTAAATCATTACTACATTACTTTGGGTGCAGAAATGCGTGAACAACATACATTATCATTAACATTACCAACAAACACTCGCAGGCTCACCCAGTGAGTTGTGAGGCAGAACAAAATGAAAATGGATAATAGCCACTTGAACGCGTTCCTAGGAGAAGGAACAGACGACACAGGTTCTTCCCGCAACCCAAGACGTTGCCGCAGAATGGAATTTCTGGATGCCTCAACGCAGCCAGTGTAAGAACACCTTGCTCTGTCACACCCCGGGGACAGAAAAGCAGTTCAACGACATGACCTGGGCTCATGTTTAAAAAGCCACTTTCCTCATAACCAATCCCAAATTAATTGATGATCTCAAACCCAAACGAGGATATAGAAAAGAATCTTTTTTAAAATTTCCTGCGAGTAGGATAACAAGTAGATTCACATTGCAATGGCTTGTAGTAAGCATGAGGTGGGTTTGACTAGATCTCTGCTTTGGATTCTGCTCTGTCCTTGCGTGTCTTTCTTCCTTCCCTCCCTCTCTCCTTCCCTCTCTCCCCCTATCTCTCTCTCCTTCTAATTTTTTAATTTAAAAAAATTCTGTACTGGTGATTGAATCTAGGGCCTTCACAATCAAGCTACATCACTGGCTCTTTATTTTACTCTGATTTTTATTTTGAGACAGACCCTCTCCAAGTTGCTGAGTTACCCAAGCTTCGTGGAGTGCTGGGATTACAGGCGGGCACCGCTATGCCTGGCTCCCTTCCCATCTCATCACCTGGTGCCGGTCTCTTTGGTAATGAAAAGAGAATCATCCCATTACTTTTCGTTTGTGACCAGAATAAAAACTTTCAGCTGGCGAAGAAGCAGCTGAATCAATTACCTCAAGGCAAGTTTTCGGATGTTCTCAAAATTTCAAAACTATTATGCCCCCTAGGCCTGACCCCTACGTATATTAAACACAAAGATTGGGCCCAGAATGAGGGTATAGATCTGTAACTTCAGCATGCTAGGGCACTGAGGCAGGAGGATCAAAAAGTTCAAGCCCATCCTGGATAACTTATTTTTGAGACCCTGTCTCAAAAGCAAAACAACAGGGCTGGAGGAATGGCACAGAGGTTAAAGCACTTGTCATGCAAGCACAAGACTCTGAGTTTGATTCCCCAGCACCACATAAAGCTAAGCGTGGCGGTGCATGACAGTAATCTCAGCACTGGGGAGGCTGACGTAGGAGGATTGTCATGAGTCCAAGGCCAGCTTGGGCTCCATAGTGAGTTCAGGATCAGCCTGAGCTACAGAGCAAGACCTTGTCTCAAAAAAAAAAAAAAGGTAGAATAAAAAAGTCTTTGGTGCTTTCAGATAGTTCTTGATAGAAATATTTATATCTCTGCATATATATATATAAACACACACACACACATTTGGCATATATATATATATATATATATATATATATATATATGTGTGTGTGTGTGTATATATTGGGGGATCCTTTTTGATACTCAAGTTATACCATTTATGATTAATATCTTTTGACAGAAATTATGTGTCAAAATGAAAAATATCAAAGCTCCATTTCAATGCTTCAGTCACAAGGTGACACTGAACAGAAACAATGTCATTTTGCTAAATTTCTTCAGACCATCGTTATGAATAATAAAAATACAGAAACATTTAAATACAACATATTTCAGTCTTAAAATGGTTGGATTAACATAATTATAGCCTTGGGTTGCCAAGAGCGCCCTATTTCTCATTTTCATGAGAATGCAGAGATTCTCGCAGATCACAAGCTAATAGGTTCCTGGGTCTAAATATATAAAATAAAATCTGCAGCAAATTTTTGAAGCACTAAGTCTGAACCCTGTAGATATCTGGTGCACAAATTATGCAGCAGTGGTGCCGACACACACACACACACACACACACACACACACACATTGTTTTGCAGTTGCACAGCTGCTAGGAAATATATTTTTAGCTTTGCTTTTAAAGGCAAACAAAAATGGTATCTTTGGGGTTATGCATCTAGAACGTTCCTTCAGTAGCTACTACGAGGTGTCAAGCACCTGCAGAATGTTGAATTTGTGTCTGTCCTTCTTGGACTAGGTGATCATCCTAGACAAACAGCAGGCCCCGAACCCCAGTCCAACGTGTCACGGGTGCAGGTTTCCTGAAAACTGCGCATCCGTATAAGCACCCTGCACACCAAGACCCAGCCCTTTCTGCATTTCTCCCCATTGCTGATACCATTATGATTTTCTATTGTCATTTGGCTGCTTTTCTTACTCTATCAAGAGCAAATGTAAAGGAGCAGTTTCAAACAATGAAATCAGAGCGAAGCAAAGTGTGACCTTTGATGTCACGGGAAAAAAAGGAGAAGGAGCAAAATCAAGTACATGTGTCAATCAACCGAATGAGTCCAACACATTGTCTGTGCTTCAGAATATGGAAGGAGTCAGGGCTGCCTGAGCCAGGGGGACGGAGTCTCCACTCCCATGACACACGGAGGGGTCACACCTCTACTGTGGCAGAGCCTCAAATAAATAAATCTGCACAAAAATGATTTAGTGCACAGCTCCTATTTTTGTGCCTAATATTGTAATAAGATACCGAGGCTTTGAGGACTGTTAAAGAGCAATTAGATCGAATTTTGACACTAACATGGTTGATTTTTTCCAGTTGTATAATCCATAACAATGTGTTACTCCATTCCTTTCATGAATTCCCATCTTGGGCTTTGTCCTAAAGCCTCAGTATCTACATTTCATACAGTAACTAGAGACTCTCATCATCTTAGCTGTATTCTTACGTCAGCTGTTCTATTATTCTATTATTCACTTAGTACTTTTCTTGAAGTCAGTTTTAAATTAACATTATTTCTTCCTAATTGTGATTAAAGTAACAATATCGACTCTCATGTTCTTTGTGTTTCCAGTCTTTCAAAAATCAAAAAATTATAAAATTATTAAAATGTAAGAAATAGTTTTTTTTTTAAAAAATCTGCCACTTGCAATTGACTTGTTCCAAGAAAAGAATAACTTTGAAAGCAGTTTGAGTAGTAGTACGGGACAGCAGTGATCCTTGTGACACTAGGGACTGGTTTAGTTGAAGACCTTTCTCCTAAGAACAGTCTCTCTCTCTCTCTCTCTCTCTCTCTCTCTCTCTCTCTCTCTCTGTGTGTGTGTGTGTGTGTGTGTGTGTGTGTGTGTGTGGTGGGCGGGGCATGGTTAACTTTCTAGGCCATAGGTAATTGGAGGAGAAGCTGCAGGAGGGGGTAGGGAGTGAAGCCCCTCCTCCTGTCAATCATCAGCACCAGCATTAGAACCTGGCAGGAACACACTAGCAGTAGAAGGTGGAGCTCCAATCACTGCTCACCTCCTGATGGCTGCTCATCTGTCCCACGGGTGGCCTGGTCCAGCCACAACTGGGACCCATCCACAGCCCAGGGGGTTGGGGACCTCTGCAGAGTTACGGAGATGTCTGCCCTGGATCTTGGACCCAGGTACCTCAGACTGCTGTGACAGGAAACATTCTAGAATTGTCTAGACTGCCCTGATGGGCACCCACAAGTAACACAAAAAACCAAAACCCCAGCCAGAGAATAATGGTGTAGTACTACACAACTCTGGTAAGCTATTGTTGCTTTGTTCAAAGCATCTCACAAATTTGGACCCGCGGCTGTCTCCTAGTTGACTTTCTGGCCTATTTTCCTTGCACAAAAATCCTGGATAATCTAAATCAAGTTATGCTACTTCCTTATTTTGTGATCTTGGTCCAGTCCCTCTGGCCACTCTGGGACTGCTGGCTCTCAGCTTACAGGTGAATGGATTTCAAAAGAAGATGCCTCAGATTCTTTTTATCTCTAAAGCACGGTGACTTGAAAACAAGCCTGTTCGCTGAGGGGGCACAACAACACAGGTCAGGTGCATTTGCTCGGCCACAAATTTAAAGCAACTATCCTCTATTTCCTCAAAAGCCGACAGACATCTACCAGTCCTGCTAATCATATGCAAGCAGGAGACTGCTACTCCATAGAGAAAATGGGTCAGAGAGGAAATGGGTCACCAGCATGGGATGTGTATCCTACCAACATTTTTTTCTCTTTAGAAGATGAACCTATGATCCTATTTACACTCAATTTTATATAAAATAATATATGCTTACTCTAAACATTTTGGAAAAAACATAAAAGACGATCACTTAGAAGACGACCATCGGGTGAGATCTTGGACCCAGGGACCTCAGTTTGGTGTGGCAGGAAACGCTCTAGAATTGTCTGGACTGCCCGATGGGCATAAGTAACACAAAAAAGCAAAACTCCAGCCAGAGAATAAGATATACGTATAAGAGCTACGACTTGAAAATAGATATGCTCCAAGCCAAAGGTCATTTCCACCAACGTCTACATTTACAAGATCAGAGAAAGATGGCACATTGCTATCAAAGGGCAGAGGGGTGTGGCAGAAAAACTTTCTTGAACTTTCCAGCAACGGTTCGGAACTCTTGAGGGGCCTACCCCAGTCCCTGCTGAGAGTCCAAGTGACTTTCAGTCTTGGTTGCTGGGCCAACCCTGGATTTTAGGCTGAACCGGTGTTGGAACTAAGTCGCCTCAATCCAGAAGCCAGGACAAGCAGCTGCATTCCCTGGTGATAAGGTTGGCAGTCATCGCTTTGCATTGCAAATCACCAGGATATTTTTGCTGCTGGGTTCAGCCTCATTCTTCAGTGGAGGGGGGCGGGGAGGGTAAGGCAGAGCGCTACCAAAGGGGAAGCTCTGCTTCTGAGGGGGCCCAGTGGCCCCCCATTTCATCACCTTCACCTTCAACATTGTCAGATATTCTCTCTGGCTTCCTCCTAAAAGGCTGGTGGGGAGGCATACTGAGCTACTCTTTTTCCAAAACAACACTTTCTTACCTTCAATTCAAACTCAGAATTGTACTGCCTGCTCTGTCCTGTGAACACATTTTTTTTTTAATGAGCAACAGAGTACATGAAGCAAGGGAAAAAAAAAGCAATAAAATTCCGTGCAATAAAAAGCAGTTTATCCAAGGTGATTTCTGCTATCTCCACAGGATCGGTTGTCTGTTTTCATTTCACTGTAACTTGTTCCGGAATCGCTGGATAAACACCCAGCCCAGTCGAGTCCTAGATTTCAGATGGTACAGATGCTAAAATATATGTGTAGCTATACAACACAGCAAAAAATAATCCATCTCAGAGCCAAATAAACACTGATTATTCATTATTATTATTCTCAAGATAAGCTATCTGTGCTCTCAGCTACTGGTGAGGTTGTGTGACCTAGGGTATATTAATAAAAACAAAGGTGTAGAAATACAGCCTGGTTTTAATCTCAGCTCTGCTGCTGACTAGCGTGTGATATTGTTACTCTGTGTCTTTGGGCCTCAGTTTCCTGATAGTAAAATGGGTATACTAGTATGAATACCTATGCTGTGGGGTTACCATGATGGCTGAATGCAAGGTTGTATGTTATCAACACCATACCATATAACAATATTTTATGGATTTTAATGCATCTATAAACTAAAAGTAAAAACATTGTCATGAGCATTGACAAGAAGATCCATACACATATGTTCCTTTAAAAAATGACTTAAAAGGACTTTATCAAGTTCCTTTTAAACAAATAAACACAAAATAGTGTGATGGAACTACTGCAAGGCTAAGAAAAAAATTATTATGTCAGATAAACATGTCTTCTGTCAAAGACTTTCAATCATGAAATCAATACAACATGCTTGTATACATTATCTGAAAACTATAAAAGTTCTCAGTGTTAATCCATAGGGATTAAATCAATATTCTGTAAAAATTTTGCCAAACCACAGTTAAAGATCTATTTTTATTTAAAAATTTAAAAAGGTTTTCATAAGAAGAAGAAAAAAAAACAAGCAATTTTTCCTGAGTGTTAAAAAGAGACATCCTTCCCCCCTTCCCTATTTCTACCCTGACTTCTAATTTTCTACATTCATCTCAGAAACTAAACACAAGTCAACAGCTTCAGAAAAACACTGTAAACTGTCACAAAACACACAAATCAATGAGCTCTTTACAGGCAAACTGCACTGACATTTAAAATCCTTTTCTAAATTATAAGGTTAAACAGAAACTAGATCACAAGATTTGTAGACTGGAGACAGCCCAGTGTGATTTAAGCGGGTCTTTAAAAGCAAACTAACCCCCATAACAAAGAGGTCTCCTCCCAAGCAGCAGGCTAGGAGTTCACAGACAAACCCCCAATTGTCATTCCTGATTGAACTGAACTTGAATACAGGAGACTTAACTCAATGGAAATGTGCCACCGTCAGACCAAAAAAACCAAAAATTCCTGAAGATTATAATTTGGTACAAAGACACAGCTCTTACCTTTCATTTTCTGTGACTCTTTCTTTACTAGAAGAAACTTTCTAGACTCGCAGAGACCTGGACACCACCCATCTCCCAGATGCTTCCAGCTCAGCCTGTCTTCACGGTGACTAACTGCAAGGCTTGGTTTTTCTTACAGAAGGAAGCTTTTAGTCAAAATATGTGGTTTGAAGGAGCAGTATCCACCCTTGTTAAAACTATTTCACGGACATTCAGAGGTTTTGTTTCTACTCTAGCAAAGTTAAATCAGAGTAGGAAGGCATTTTTCCTGTCCCGGAAATCAGCATAACTAAAACCAATGCCGAGCTAACGAGAAATGTTTCTTCCATGTGTTCTGTCTGGCAGAAACTGCAAGCCATATCAAGGAAACACGTGATGTTTATAAATACAATATGGCTCATGTTGTCATAACCTCTCAATGACAAAAAAAAAAAAAAAGTGCAAGGAAAAGTGAGCAGCCGCGCAGCAGGAAAGATGAGATTTGTATCACTTGGAAGCTGCCTATCAAATGTGCCTTGTTTTTCCTTTAAAAATAAGACTTTATAACCGGGAGTAGAGAAAGTAGACAATATTTGCTGTGCTCTGAATAGCCACTGAAGTAAGACACATTTGGTAGTTAATCATCTCAATAATAATAATAAGAATAATTTATTAGCAGGTTTTTTTTTTTTTGAGACAGCATCTTGCTCTGTAGTCCAGGCTGGTCCTAAACTCACTGTGGAGCCCAGACTAGTCTTGGACTCACGGCAGTCCTCCTGCCTCAATTATCCTCTGGCTAATTCCATCCTGGCTCAGCCTCTCTATTATAAACATGTAACACCACACCTAGCTTATGTGGTGCTGGGGAATTGAACTCAGGTACTTGAGGTTGCGCTTGCAAGGGGAGTGCTTACAGAATCATCCTTTTGCCTGTCGGAATGTCAACACAAGGTCTGTCATAAGCCAGCTTCATACTGTTGACTCACAGATAGCATCTTCGAGGCAAGGAACAGATATGAAAAATTATAGATGTCTGCATCATTACTGATTATTGGCTCTTCTGTCAGGTTTGGGAGGGTAGGTACCATATCTGTCTTGCTCACAATTCTAGCCTCGGGATCTTGCATGGGAGATTAGACTAGAGAGGGATGTCACTCACAACAGGTGGGACAAGAGACTCAGGGATGCTTCACAACAGTAGAAGGAAGTTAACTGTTCTAAACTGACTATACCTATTTTATAAGCTAGGAGGGATTTAAAACACTGACTACCCACTCTGTTAACAAGCAAGATTTGTCCTAGTGAGTTATAAATACAAGAAACCATGCTCTGGCTCACTTGGGTTTGTTACCTTAGACACTTAGCTTACTTGGGGGGAGTAAATAAGTATGTTTATCTGATAATCACTTACTTTAGTTTGATGAAGTCAGGCTTTGCCTATGATCCCACACCTTAAGCCTTAGGGATATTAACTGCTATCAAAATTATATTGCAGGCATGGAGAATACTGTAGACAGACATTCTTGTTTGTCATTTGGCTCAACAACCCACGCCAGGGACTAGGACAGAAGCCACAAGCGCTGCATTTACAGAGAATTCCATCAGTCTTAGGAGATAAGGCGTTAGTGGAAAGTTAATGATGGGAAAGTGCTGCCCTAAGTCCTCCGTTCCGTCCAGATATTTAGTGAGAGTCCGCTCAGGGCGATAGAACATCCGAGCCATCACAGGGGACGTGGAGATGACTGAAATGGAAGCCTGGCCTCTGAGAAGGTCCAAGTTTAAAAAGAACCTAGTGAGTTTGCATCAGTAGCTACAAAGCAGGGGCATGGGGGGAGAGTGCTAGAGAGGGAGGGAGGTAAAATCCATGGAGGGCCTAAGAAGGGACAGTGGTGATGTCTGGAAGAGAAAGGAGGCAAGCCTGAAGGAACATGGCGGCTACTGAGCTAGGTCCTCAGAAATAGATGGCACATGGACACGCAGGGAGGACCCTTGGTGTTCCAGAGACCCAGACGCAACCTCTCTAAACCTTGGCTTCCATGTGAGAAATGAACATAGCAAGAATCCCTCTCATGTTTATGTTGTGGAAATCAGATGAGAGTGAACACAAGCCAAATGCTCAGCAAGGTACCTGGCATATGGTAAGTGCATCAGAGACACCAGCTAATCGTGCCACTTCCATGGTACAAGGGAAGGGGATGTATGATTGGGTCAAACAAGACTTGGAGCAAATGATAAAATTAGCCAGCAATGTTTCCTGAAACTTCCATCTTGATGGGATACTTCTCTTCCATTTCTATAAAATTATTTCATTCCTCTTAAGTCCTAAATCCTTCTTCTTGACCAGAGCATTGTCCACTTAGAAAAGGAGCTACAAGTTCTGTGGCCACTGCAGACACACATGTGTGCTCTTTTTTGTGGGGAGGTACATATTTTGGAGGGGGGGGTTGGTATCCTTTTAGTGCAATCAGTAGAGTATGTATATAAGAGATGCCATGAAATACACAATAGCGTTAAGAAATGAAACAAATACTAAAAAAGGACATTTTGTGCGGGAAAAAATCTCCTTAAGAACATCATTTCAAATCTTGAAAAACTTAAATGAAAATATCAAGGAAGGGAGGCTGTAGGCTGAACACAAAAGAACAGGAAGAGATGGAGATAGATGGAGATCTTCTGTCTGGAACTCACCAGCCATTTGACCTTGAGAAGGACTTCTTTTGCCTCGATTTTATCCTTCATAAGAATACAGCCAGCAGAGTTGTTGACTAATTTAAGTTGCATGTAAAGTGCTTCAACACACTGTCTACCCCCCAGACACAAAAAGGAAGATTATATCTTGAATAACAATGGTATAGAATGAATACTATTTATATCCTAACAGATTCTATAAAGAAATTAATGAAGTTCACATAAATTATTACAGTTCTGTAAAAAAAAAAGTCAAAGTGAAATGTATGACAAGAGGAAAACGAAAGTAGAGAGATTAAAAGAAGCCAGGTACAAAGCCAATACACACACACCAGAAGTGCCCGTATCCTTACTGTGGGTGAGTGTGTGTGTGTGTGTGTGTGTGTGTGTGTGTGTGTGTGTGTGGGTGTGTGTGTTGGGGAGGGGCAAAGTGTAATTCTAAGCCTTAAAGTAGCAACCCAAAGAGAGAACATGATAAATTACAGTGTCCATATGATAAAATGAAGCCAAGAGAAGCGTAACTATTCCTGTTGATGAGAACAGAGAGGTATTCTTACAGTGGGTTCTTATAATGACTGAACATGAATAATAAAGAGCTTGCGGCAGCATCATTATAATACTCAAAGCATCCGAGTTGACGAGGAGTGCTTACTCCACAGTCGCCTTGGGTGACAATGCTCAGTGGCCTTTAGAAGGACACACAACGACGCCCATACTGAGGTCTGTGCCTTTGAGCAGCTGACGCTCCTGGTGAGATGACCACGTCCGGAAATGATTATAACACAAGCACGGGCAACACACCCTCAAAAGAAGAAGACTCACTTTGGTAAAGCATTAGGGAAAGCTTTGGGAAGTAGGCAGTCTTTCATTTAATCCCTAAAATCAAGTTTTTATCCTAACACTTTATTCATTTATTTTTGAGACAGGGTCTCACTCTGTAGCCCCAGCTGGCTTTGGACTCATAGCAATCCTCCTGCCTCAGCCTCCTGAGTGCTGGGATTACAGGCGTGTGCCACCACGCCCAGCTTATATGGTGCTGGGGAATGGAACACGGGTACTTAGCGCTGACTTAGCACTTACTAGGTGAGCGCTTTAACTGCTGAGCCATTCCTCTGGCCCCCTCTAACATCTTACCATGTGAACTTTCAAACATTAAAAAAGGAGACAAAATAATGATCTCTTTACCATCTAGCTTTGACATTTTCCCACATTTTACCAATTTTATTTCATCTAATTCTACTTCTTTTGGGGGAAGGGGTTACTGGGGTCTGTTAAAGCAAATCTCATTTATTCTGCTATTTAACCTGTAAATACTTTAGTAGATTCAATTTTTTAAAGCAAAACCACCAACCTATTATATACCAACTGAATTACCAATTACTCCTACATATCATCAGATTCCTGGGATATGGTAAAATTTCCCAAATAGTTTTAAACATGTCCTTTACAGTTGATGTGTTCTACTGTGAGCGCAAGCTTGCAAGAGTAGAGTTCTGAGAAATTTGGCCTTCCCACCCACACTTGTTTCATGCTAGCAGTTGTTGAAGAAATCAGATCGTCATCCTGTAATATGTTAGATGGGCAGAATTTTTAAACACAGTATATTCCTTTATTTTTTCGTTGCTGTAACAAAATAACTAAGGCTCTTCCAGCTAATGGTCCTGGAGGCATAAATAACCAGCTACCATGTTACCTATGTCTAGTAAGGGCAAGGCTGCCTCACATGGTAGAAAAGCAGAAAGAAAAACAGCCAATCACAGAAGGGGCCAAGCTTGTGGGGTGACCTTGCTGTTGGAAAATGCTCCATCCCTGCAATATATAATCCAGTCCTAGGATAACTACAATAATTTCTACTCAGGATAGTGCTTCTCCTCACCCCATTGTCTTTAACTAGATGTTGCCCCATAAAGATCCAGCATCCTTCACTACTGTTTCATTGGGGACCAAGATTCTTGGCATGGGAACTTTTGGGAGACACACTCACACCATAGCAAGCAGACAGGTGGGGAAGAAGGGGACATTTCAGATAGAGGGATCAAAAAATATACAGGAGGAACTGGAAGGTGACTTGGTTGAGAAATATTGCATGCTGTGTGAAGATCTCTGGGTCTGAATCCACGCTGCCTGGGTTGGGATACTGGCTCTGCCTGTCTCCGGTGAAAGAGGCTTGAGGACATTTCTTAACATCAGCAACTGTTTCATTAGCTAAAAACATGGTAACTTCTGTCTCTCTCAAAAAAATTCTGCCTGAAGGATTAGGTGAACTCCCCCATGCAAGTGCTTCCTAAGTGCTCAAGTGAGCTAGCTATTGTAGGGACCCTGCTGTAGGTGATGGGGGGGCACCTCCAAGGAACCCCGCAGAATGCGTGATGACTGCTGGCAACTGGCTGGATGTGTGGGAGAACAGCAGTCACTCAGGGAAGAATCACTAATAGCTTAAGGTGTTAAATCACACCTACCCCAGGAACACAACTTGCTTGTGCCATGTGCGTCTCGCACCCAACACAGCCACTACAGCCTTCAAAGAAAAAGAAAATCAAAGAATAGCAAGGCTTACAAAAGAGAAAAAGACCAGAAGTTCTTCTTAGACCGGATACATGGGACATACCAAACGAATGAGGCTGTGGTCACTTACAATTTAATCATTGCGTCTTGAACTGTAGAAATGGCAGAATTAAGGATAGAACTTCAAAGGTTACTCACACTGACACGATGGTTAAGCCGATAGTAAGGTGATAACCATGAGTACAAAGGTTCAGATTAAAAAGATAGCCAAGAGGCTGGAGGAATAGCTCAGAGGTTAAAGCATTTGCCCAACAAGCTCAAGTCCTCCAGTTTGATTCCCCAGTGCCATATACAAACCAGGCACGGTGTGAACTCCAACCACCTAAACTTAGCCTGCCTGAGCAAGCTGAAAACAATTTGAGTTAGGGAGGGTGGGGAGGGTGCTGGAGCGTCAAGAAGGGGTACGGAAGGATTGTAATTTTGACATGATATATATGTATACAAAATACTTAAGCTCAACGTACATTGTATGTCATATATATTATGATTAAAAGAAGAAAGAAAGAAAGCCATTTGTGGGTATAGGGAAGAAAGATTAGAATAAAAAGGTGGCTGAGGTTAGTCTGAACGTAGGTAGAGAATTCAGACATGGCCATGGCATAGAAGGTAGTGTTTGGAGGAGACCATACCTCAGTGCCAAACATGAAGTTCAAATAGAACAGGATTGGAAGGCAGCGACTGATTTGGGTTGTAGGGTATTAGATGTAATTTCAGATGCAGGCATAATTCTGGGAAATGTATTTTAAATGCAAATCTGGCAGTTATTTGTATACTATGTAAGTAGAAATTAAAGACATAAGTATCCAGACCTATAATATGTTCATGCAGGGAGACTGAGGAAGAAGGATTGCAAGTTCAAGCTCAGTCTGATAAAATTTTTAAAAAAGATTTTAAATAGGTGAGAATGCAGTTTACCAAAAATCCTGGGTTTAACGGTTTTACACACACACACACACACACACACACACACACACACACACACGCACTACACAAGCAAAATTATCAGGAGACAAGAACTCCAAGACGTAACTTCAGTATGTACAACAAAGTGGAAGAGCCCCCAAAACTGTGAAAAATCCATCAAGTTTGGTAAATACAGAGTTATTAGTCCCCTGTGAGAGCCGCAAAATGGAATGGTTCACTTGTGAGACGTACATTTGTGACTGATGACCTTTGGAGTACACATGTGATTTGTGCAAAAGGCCTGTTCCATAGGGTGAGCTCAGTTTCTTAGGAACGTAATTATCAAATCTGCTATGGGATTTAAGGAACCAAAAGCCATGTGATTGAATTAGATCAGGGCGATTGGCACCCACGTGTAAAGAATCAGGAGTTGAGTGTGCTCAGTTCCAGCAGAAAACCACAAGTCCCCTTAGATAGACTAGGGTTAAAAATCCTCATCTAGACGCCAAATTGAAAAAAAAAAAAATGAAAACCAAAAAGTAGACACAGGCCTTCTCCATCAAGCATAAATTCCAGGCACATGCTGAGGCCCAGAACCTCAGAGCAAATACTTCAGTCTACCGCATTTCCTGGGGAATGCAATTCTATCATAAAAAGCTTCTGGAAGAATTGCTGGTAAATTTTACATACGCAGTCTTACATTTTCTTCTCATTTAAAGGCAAGACATTAAATTCATTGTTCAAGGAAAATCTCAAAAAGCACTGCAGAATTTGAGCACGGCTGGTGCTTCTCCTCTGCTCTTCCAACCGATTTCTTTCTCAGATTCATGTTTATTGGTAACAAGTGGGCAGTTGGGTCTGGTGCAGGCTTTCTCTGGGGACTGGTGGGTGAGGTCTACCAACTTCAGGGCCAAGGCTGCAGTGACTGACCCATGTGAGCACTTGCCGTGGATTCCCGTATGGCCACGCTCACACTGCAAGCACACAGGAAGTTGGAACCCACCTCAGTCCCTCTGGCAGCTTGGTTTAGTCTACCGCCATTGGTTTAACTCTATTCTCTATTACCACGAGAAGAGGATTTCCCATCCGGGCCACACTCAGAGGTCAAGGGAACTTCCTGCTCTTTCTTGGCAACGTGACTCAGGTCAACGGAACTTCCTGCTCTTTCTTGGCAACGTGAGCACACTCATCTGGAGAGAAAAAGGAATCGCAACTTTCACAGCCAAAGAAATCCCGTGTCTTTCAGTTTCTGGAATCTGAGCAGGGGCCAAGTTACACCGCCGGGATGAGCCCACCTAGCGATCCTGCAGTTTCTCTTCATCTGTTATGTCTAAGCAGTCTTCATGGAAACACGGAAGTTTTACTGTTGGTTAGATGCTGAAGATCTGCTATGCCCTCACGTGGGGACAATGGTAGATTTTTCTTCTGCAGACACCTGGGATCTAGGGCAGGCTGCGGGGAACCCAGTAGGTGATCACCATTGTTTCACGTACAAGTGAAAACAGAGCCCCTTAGCCGAAACCCCTAACATGAGTTGTGCAGTCCAAAAGGCTTTGTGCATATGGTTAACATTTGGTGCTCCCAGTCCTTTATGGAGCAAGCACCACAGCTGCTTAAGAGTTGAAACAGGTGTCCTTCCAGCCATAAACAAGATTCACAAAGGAGATTGCAGGGCATTAGTTTGGGAACAGTTCTATGTAATAGAAACTACTTTGAGCACGACTGAATCCCAGATGGAACAGTAGACATACCAAAAAAAAAAAAAAAAAAAAAAAAGACATTCGTGGAGGTAAAAACTCTTCGGAATGTCAGTGAGGATGAAGAAAACAGTTGCGTAAAAGCCTTGTCATCTTTGTCCTCGCCTCATGATTGGCTCGATTCAATCTGTATGCTGCACTGATTCATACTCAAAGTATAGTGGGCTAAAAGCAAAACCTCAAAATCTTAAGATTTTTCTAAAGTTGAAACACAACCTTCAATTCTAATCACACATCATTTTAAACATTTTTTTTTTAAGTTGAGGATGTGAGATGCCTTTTTCTCCAAAAGTATAGGCTCTTGTTTCACTACGTCATCAATCTTGTTCTGATCCAGATGTGTACAAAAATTCTCCCTGCACTTTTATTTGGAAATCCTCATCTCTCTCTCTCTTTTTTTTTTTGCTTTAAAACCATAGTCCTCTTAAAAGATCTGCACCCAAATTCCCTGCACCTGAGAAGGTGTCAGGTTCCTCAGGAAAGAGGATGAAGGTTGCTAACCAGCTAACCTTAGGGGTAAGTGGAGGAGATGTTTCTGGAGGTTAGGGCAGACCCACTGTCTTCAGAAGCATCTTTAAAAGTGGATAACAGAAGATTAGAAGTAGGACAGCAGAAACAAGGTCACAGAAACACTATATGATAGATCTGAAGATCAGATCAATATAGACAACTTCCATAAAGTGGAAAAATAAAAAAGGGAAATGAACTCTCTCTGCAGCCTCTAGAAAAGACCTCAGCATCACTAATAACCCTTTATTTCAGAGAAGACTCATGTTCATCTATAGACTGTAGAACTCTAAAATTGTAAATCAGTGCTACTGTAAGCCACTAAGTTTGTTATAAACTGTTATAGCAGTAAGAAACTAATACATGCTATCAGAAAGCAAAAAAGCAACTCCCTCAGGAATAATACTATGACTCCAAGATAGAACAATGCTTGATTTCTTTGACAGTAATATTTTTTTCTAGTTAATCTCCAGCATGCAGCCGAGGGAAAATTCACAAACAAGATTATATAAAACGTTACAGTGCCTTCCAAATGTGTGTGTATGTAGGGGCTGTATAGTTGAGAAACTAATCTTTTATTTTCTCTTCCATTCTCACTTCAGGGGAATGCAGCACTGTTGTTAGAAACTGAATCCCTTTCTAGCATACCTGTACTAATAAGACCTCAAAAATTCGAATTGTCCGTTTCACTGTAGATTTTCCTTCAAAATGTCCCGGTGACTCTTTGGATAATCTCCTAAAATGACCTAAATCTAGATAATTTCAGCTCCCAAGTCATGCAGATGCTTTTAGTCGGCTCTCAATACAGTTCAGAGAAGATTTGATGATATTTAATACCGTACAACAGCAAACCATCCTGACTTAGAAAATGAGAGACTGAGTTAGAACGCTAGGACTTGGCATAATTGATACAAGAACACGAACAGATTCTCCGTGCCAGTGTGTGCATTTTTTAGTTTGTTGGTATGTCAGTTATGTTTTGGAAAAAACAAAAATGGCAAAGAGGAAAAAATGGCAAGAGATCTTCTGAGTAAGTTAATGTGGTAGAGATAGAGTTCAGTGTCTTCTTTTGTGAAAATTTTCAGAATCTCCTTGGAGTGAGGACACAGCTAGGCTCTGTGCTTGGGAGCTGGGGGAGGTAGCTCAGTGGTAGAACATTTGCCTAGCATGTGAGAAGCCCTGAGTTCCATCCTCATCACTAAATAAATCCAAGAAATAAAAAATAAACTCCATGCTTAGCGCTGAGTGAAGGTATATCCAGCCCCATTTCCACCCATTTGCTCTCGATGACCAGGAAATAATATTATTCCACCAAGGGCTAAAGAGTGAGTGACCAGAAAAGAAACTGGAATTGCTGGGTACCAGCTGTGAGTACGAGGGGAATAGGAGCTGGAAGAAGGGATAGTTCACCCACCAAATAAAGGTAACAACAGAAGAGCTGTGCTTACCCTCAGGTCTCCATTCACAGTTTTTGGTGTGTGATTAAATGCATGTGAAGGATCCTTGTTGTATACTTTGAGAAGCGATCTGTCCTGAATGTTCCTGGAATCAAAAACATCAATAACTATGGCAGACGAAAGGACCTTGACTTTGGCCATTTCCCCTGCCTGCTCTTACAACTCAGCTAAAAGCCACAAACTGACAATCTGGCAGTTGGCTACCATAAACCAGACAGAAAGTCCTTCGCCAAAAATATAGGCAAGTATAAATAAAGGAAAGAAGAAAAAAATGACTTCAGTATTTCTCTGTGTCGTTCCTCAGGAAGTATTATTCTTTCAGCTTAGCTCTTTACTTACAAATATCAAGTAACAAGAACTTTCTTTCAAGATCCCGCGCATGGCAAACTACTGCTTTCAAAAACAATAAAGGGCCAACATTCATAATGTTCAAAGAGATTTGGTTAATATTTAAATATTTAATTGTTGGCTTTGCTGACACACCTGGGTTGGAGCTTATGTAACAAATGTACACACACAAAAATGTCTTTTTTTCCAAATATGGCTAGCAGGAAAAACATATGACATATATACATAGAAAAAGAAAGGTACTGACTACAGAGACCAAAACTATGATCTTTACAATGCTTCTCTTTTCTCTTTCTCCATGGGTTTCAAAAATAGTTTTCTAGACATAAGTTGATTTATGAAATGTAAAGGAACAGCAGCAAATAAATTCTTTTCTCCTTTTGAGCCCAGATTCTGTAGCCAATGAATCATACCACAGCAAAAGACAGAAGTCCCACATCTTGCTCCCAGCCTACCTTAAAATTATTTAAAAGCACATGAGGGTCTATGAGGTGTTTCTCCCTCCTTCAGTAGTGTTAAGGGGCCACTCAAGGACCTTTCAGCCCCGTCTATAACTGTGATTCCTTCCGGTGCTGCTGTAGAGATCTGCGCAGGGAGGAAACTAATTCCTTCTTCCAGGTGCAATCACCTCGGAGTGGGCAGATCCCAATCACTGGGATCGTTGGGGTGGTGGTTTTGTTTTAAAAGAAATGGAGGATTCTTGCCCTAGTCTTGTTTCTTTCCTTTAAATATCCGCCAGTCATTGCTTTGAAGCAATGACTAGTCCAAGCTTGTAGGGTTGCTCCATATTTCAAGCAGCTCATTAGAAGTCTGCTAGAGGGGGAGTATGTAGCCCTTGTTATTAAATGGGGCAAGCTATTAAGAACGGAGAGTCGGAGATAAGGACAGGGAGATTCGTTAAGGAAGCATAACCTTCAGCTAGAGGAAGAATCCGTGAGGGAGGAGGGGAAGAAACTGGAAACCTCACTTAAACGGTGAAAAGGACTCACTACACTTGTAAGGGTATGGAAAATTCATGAGCTTGGTTGATGATTAATTCAGAAACACGTTGACCCAAGATGAACCAATAGTAAAAGGCCAGGTTGCATCGACTGTGGTGATGTTTACAACATGGTATCTTGATCTGATCTCCCTGTAGCACTACAAGAAAGGATATATGATGAACTCAAGATGATATTAAGCAGTCCAATGGGTAGGGCATGTGCCCTTAGTTCAAAATCAGCCATGGATGTGACAGAAAGCTTGAGTTTAGAAGATTGAAATCACTGTCTTCAGTTAACCTAAATCATTGTCTTCATATATTTTTTTTCTCTTATGTAATGATGGTGAAAATTACTTCCACCACTCCAAAAACATATAACTCAAGCATCTTATGTATAGAGATAGAAAAGTCATTTTTTGCTAAGAATATATATGCGATCATTTAGCATATTACATTCATCAAGTGAAAATATTTTGTGCACTTGAACATTGCATGTTCTTTATGATTAAATAAATTAAAAAGTAAAATTATAGGCAAATTTGTAAATTAATGACTTTTCATTTAAGCATTTTAAATGAGACTTTAAATAAATCAAGCTGCAGCTTAAGGACCAACAAGACTATCCTTTTTTACAAATAAAAACATGTAAGCATAGCTGAGGATTATGAACGTTGGAAATCTTGCTTTCATCTCTCCTATTACCTACATTTCCGTTAGGGAGGAGAACTGTGGCCCTGTTCTTCCTGCTCTTTCCCACTTTTCTTTGTGACTACTTTTGGCAAGCCACAAAAGATTCAAAGGACTCGGGAGTCTGAGGCTGGGCAAAGGATCCGAAAAAAAATTGGCTGCTCTTTTGTAAAATTGCTTAACTAGGCTGTAAGACAGTGAGGTCCAAGGAGTCACAACAACCTCCTCAGCCTTAAGCTCCATAATCACGAGTGGCTTTGCTTAGTTTAACATTTATTTACTGTTAGACTATCCCTCAGTGCCTCTGGCTGTAAATGTAGGAATATAAAATGACGGCTGTAACATGACACATCCATGTAAAAATACAAGGGATCATATTAAAGCAAACATTCTGCTCAAATAAATGTGATTATTCCAGCTTTAAGTTTACACTTTGTAAATTCAAAGAATTTTTTCTTGTGACAGCTTGATGAATAATTTATTTCAAAACAAGCATGAATTTGCTGATACTCATGAATATTTAAGCTCATTTTTAAAAAGCAAAAAGGTTGTGCAACAGATGCAACACCTCTGTACCTTAGGGCATGTGTCGAGCTTCGAAGGCCCTAAATTACTCATCCACCTTGGCACGTGCCTCGATATGTCATTTGTGATCATCAGTAGATGTTTATCAGTTTATTCGTACCATGCTCTAGAGGCACTTTTTTTTTTTTTTTTTTTTTAAGAAATGGTGCTTGTTTCTTTCCATAATGAAGAAACAGGAGAGCTTTCTGTCCCCACAGGGCAGGGACCCAGAAATTCCAAGCCCTACCCCAGATAATTTGACCTAGAACAAAATATGAACAACCCAGGTTGGAGTACTTAATTGGAGGTTGTGCTCTTGAATAAGACCCTCAATGTTGATGTACCTGAGTTTCTGGTTCTATAAAATGAAAAGGCTGGGTTAGTTTCTAAAAAGAAAAGAAAAAAGGAAATAGCAACTGAGAATCTGTCTCAGTCTCTTTTCTTGAGGCAAATAACATGGAGTTCCCTGCTTTTATTCTAACTTGTTATATGTGCATCGAGACCTCGTGGGATTATAACTTAAAACATGCACAGCCCTTGGCTATGGGGAAGGAGCACTTGAGAGGGAGTTCGCTTTTAATTCTTATCATGTTTGTTCGGCACCTCTCTGGGCCTTGGTTTCTCTAACTTTTAGGTCAGAGAGAGTGCTGGGTCACTTTTTACGTCCTTTCTAGATATGACACTGAGTGATCTGGCCTAACACTCTAAATCAAGAAGTCTGCTCCCATCTTTGTAAACTATACCTTGCAGATAGGAATACCAATATAATGGTGAAAGAAAACAAAAACAAACCAAAACACCAACTCCAAGGGCAACACAAAGGACCAAAAAAATGAGAGAACTGCTTACCTTACGTCATTCAATTCATAATAAACATTTCTGCTTTCGTCTTTGATGTAAATGGCGACACTGGGTGACTCCAGCATTTTCATGGTGAGCTGCTGGGGAAAGGCACTTACAAAGAGAGCGCGGATCGTGTCTGTGCTCGTGATTTCATTGGGCATCCTGAGCTGCTTGGTTTCATCACCGTACTGGAGATAGAGAACCCCTGCAGGCAGAGGGACACCATTATCAGCCACAGATCAGGACTTCTGGGAGGAGGCACATACAAGCGAAAGCCCTTCTCTCCTACTGCCTCACAGAGGTTCAAGAAAAGCTCAGAAAGCACGTTGGGACAAATATGTGTTAGGAATTTTTGAATGCACTTCACGGTTATCACATAAGTATCCCCTTTTTTATTCTTTGGAGCCCACGTAAGTTTTAAAGAGGCTCATTTTGAACTGTTTTAAAACCAAAGGGACAAGGAACTAACCTCTTGGTAGTCGAATGCAAAAGACAACACTTAATTCCCTTGGAAGGTATATTTAGGACTCTGATCCTGTAGGGCTATTTTATCCATGTCTTTTATTAACTAAGAATGTAATCATTATAGCAATGGGTAAGCTATCGAGCTTAAGGCTTTGTAGTCCATTCTGAAACATTATAAATGCAAATGCCACCATATTTCTGTGGTTTTAATAGACAGCTATTGGATATTTATATCGTATTAAGCTACCCGCAAGAAACAGTCTGGTACCCCAACGTTTCTGCAATGAAATTGAACACGGCAGTTACTCAAAGAATACCACAGAATGGCACGCATTCCAAGAAGTCTGGGGACCCCAGTCAGCCACATTTCTTCATATTCATGGTCAAGTGTAGTCCTTTTTCTCATTGATTCTGGGATTGGTCATGTGGTGATTCGCATTGCCCACTAGGACATCAACAAGCGTGACACAAAATAAAGACTCGATACCCACTTATACACTGGAGTTCATTTTCTTGGTGCCCTAGGTCTTAGGCTACCCCCTTTCCGAGTCCACCTTTGGGGAAGGGGATTGAACTTTGACACACAGTGAGGCTATTTGAGAGGAGCCAATGTTCCATATGACGGCTTCAGTCATGTACCCATTCTACAGCCAGAACCATTCTTCCATTACGTGGATGAGCATCCTGGGGGTGGACCCCCAGGTGCGCTATCCTAGCTGATGCCACATGGAAAGGAGACATCCTCCTCCAAGCACTGCTGAAATTGCAGAACATAAACAAATAAATGACTGTAGCTGTTTCGAGTCACCATGCCTTTGGTCATTTGTTATCTGGAAATGGACAGGTCAAACTAGAAATCTAAGAGTGTAACAGTGGATTTGAATCTGACCATGATAACCTACTGGGACTAGACTACCACTGGGAGAAGCTCTAAGCCACAAGACTAAAAAGAGACCAGAATGACTTCTGATTAAATATAGCATATTAGGTAACAAATTTAACTACTTCTTCCCCAGATATCATGAAAATGACAGTGTACTTTAAAAAGCATCAATCAAAGAATCAAAAGACTGAGGGAAGAAATGAGAACAGGTGAGAAAAAGCTGGCACCTGAATCTTAGAGGGAAGAACCCAACATAAAACATATAGGGCCAGAGAACCTCGGCAAAGGAGGCACCAGGTCCATCTGAAGACAGGAATGCAGTGAGTTGAAAGGAAGAGGACTGGTGGGACTTTTTTTTCCCCAATGCAGCAGCAAAATGACCGTCTCTCCCTTTTCACCTCACTCAACCAAGTTACTCCTATGGCACCCACATTAGAAGATTGGAGAGCTCAAGCCAAAGACTGGATGAGCAGGCACAGAAGAGAATGCTAACAGAATGCTGATATTGGGGGGCTACGTCAGCCAGGGAGCTGGAGGACCCCCCAGGAAGGTGGGCTGGCCCAGGAGAAGGTCATGTTCAGATTCTTTGCAGTCACCCCATTGTGAAACAACCACATGGGTCATCTTGTACAAAAAAATTCTAGCTTGTATGATCTTGTCCCACTCACATACTCACACCCAAAGATTAGCAGATATTTTTTAAAAGCCTCTAAAAGAACAAAAAGACCAAAATAAATAGAATATCAACTCAAAAGAGATGAAGGCAGCCAGGAACAGGGCAACATGTGGAGAAGAATGAACTTTGAAGATCATGCAACAGAAATGAAAAATTCGGTGAAAAGAAGCTGATGAAATCCCAGAAAGTAGAGAAAAAGACCAAGGGCTGGGAACAGGGAGAAGAGGAATAAGTAAAATGGTACCAGAGCATCCACCTTCCTAGTAAAGGGGATTTGGGTAAAAGACACCAGGAAAAGTCAGGCCTAGTGGCACAGGCCTATAATCCCAGCTGTCTGGGAGGCTGAGGCAGGAGGATCACAAATTTGCATCCAGCCTGGGGGATTTAGCAATATGGTGAGACCCTGTCTTAAAGTGAAAAATTTAAAAAGGGCCAGGGTGGAGCTTAGTGTGAAGGCCTTGGGCTTGATTCCAAGTAGAAACAAACAAAAAAAAAAAAAAAAAAAAAAAAAAAAAAAAAAAAAAAAAAAAAAAAAAAAAAAAAAAAGAAAGAAAGAGAAAGAAAGAAAGAAAGAAAGAAAGAAGAAAAAGAAAGACCTAAATGTTCCAAAAATAGGTTCAGAATTTTCTCCCCTGCCCACAAACAGAAGTTAGAGTGTGGGTTGCGAACAGTCAAGAAACGACCAACACACACAGGCTTGTCACTGAGGCACTGCAGACGACAAGGAAAAACCGGAAGTACTTGAAGGCTCCTAAATGAGCAGAAAGTCACTTAGGAAGGATCGATCAGCTGACAGAAAAAAAAAGACAATGGCAACACTTCAGAGATACCAAAAGACAATGGGCAACACTTTGTAAAATCTGGGGGGAAATTTTGACCCTCAGGGCCTACACCCATCCGAACCGCCACTCAGGTCTCCAGTACGTCAGCCCTGGTGAGACCGCCGCTGGCTGCCATCTCTAAAATTCCCACACATTTTCTGCCTATTATCTGATGACCTATTTCTGCTTTATTTCTATTCCTTAGCTTCTTGTATCCTATGCCTCATAATTCATATTTTAATTATTGATGTTATTTACCATCAGTGTTTCTTGCCAGAACATAAGATTCACAGAATCAGGAAATTTTTAAAAATGGCTTTCATTGTTGTCCTTTATACCTGTGACGATACCCATTAGGTAGTAGATTCTCAGTAAAAATTTGTTGAGTGAATGAATAAATTATTTATCAGTCATCCAAATGGGCTCTCAGGGGGGCTCTGTCAGAACTGTAAGAGCTTTTGCTAGATGATATAACCAGCCAGTAGCCTGCCCTGCTTTGCATACTCATAGAAAATGCACACTGAAGTGGCTATTTCCGTGACCAGAATGGTCCTTTCCCATTGGGCATTAGAAGCTCAAGGTCCCCTTACTTTTCGGCTACTTTTGTCCTTTTGCTTCCGCAGGGAGTGAGTCTTCCCGAATATGAGTATGATTACACATTACTTAGACTATTTTTCAAGCCCGACTGATCACAGATTGTGCAATGTTTTCTCCCAAACAGGAGTTGTGGTAACTGTCCCATGGGATTGCTAATGCTATATCACAAGGCCAAAAGCACTCTTGAGGTCTGGGGCCTGACTAGGCCTGGGGTGAGGCCACTACAGACAAGCCACATAGGGCCTGAGTCCAGTTCAGTGTCATAGCCTCCCTCCCACAAGAGGGCTGGTTTTCATCCTCACATCTGCATTCTGTATGAGCCTGTGCTTGAAATAGAATTTGTAGGCTTTTGAGTGAGGATAAAAAAAAAAGAAGAAAAAAGCATCCAGGCCCACACTCCAGTTACCTCAGGTCTGGCTGGTGCAGCTGCCAGCTGGGTACACAGTCCAGTTACAGAATGTAAAAATATGTAGAAGATGGGAAAGATGCCTTTGTAAATAAAAGAGAACAGTATTTTTGCACCTGATTCAGGGGAGGTACCGAGAAAGGCTTAAACTTAGAAGGAACTCTCCTAATACACAGTGGTGTTTTGTTGTCATGTGGGGAAACTACACACTATTTGGTTTCTAGACATCTGAGCTTTTTGGGCACACAATCCCTCTGGCTGAGTTATTGCTGCCTGTCACGGATTCACAGAGGGCATCCCAGAGACTGTGGGTCATAATTCTCTTTTTTTTTTTATGAAGCAGGGAAGAAGACAATGGAAACACATTTATAGGATGATTGCCATATGTCTGAAACAGAGGGCAAGTATTTCATTTAATCAGAAGAGTAGCTCTTGTCAAGCTGTTATGATCCCATTTCACAGCAGGGAAATGAAAACTCAGGCGGTCTGTAACTTGCTTCTGAGATCCTGCCTTAAGTTCTGTTCCTCCCCACCCACCTCCTCAGGATGACCTTGGTTGTCCTCATAGCTTTAGACCATGTATTTGAGGATGGCTTCACGGGGGGAGAAAAGATTCCTGTCTTGAACTCAGCCGAAGGAGATGCTGACACACGGATATAAAAGATCTACGTGTTGTGAGGCGGTGGTGGGTCCTGGCGAGGCCCAGAATTCTGAAAGCCACAACAGAGTTCTGAATCTTCCAAGGTGCCAAACACTCAAGAACACTTCTACCGCAAGGGCTCGGCACAGCCTGTGTGGATTTGAACTTTAAGAACTTATAGTCACAGTAAAACACAACACATACCTAGCCGGTCCTGCCTGTGCCGGCACATCTACATTATCTTTTGAATCTCAGATTCAGTTCCAGGATGTAAGACCACTTCAAAAATGTTCTTAATTTTAATAAAACCTCCATGGATAATCCCAGTATGAGCTCAAGCTCCTATGCCCCCCAAGCCAGGGCACGTGGGTTGTATCATACATCAGGCCGTGCACCTCCACACCACATGCTGGGGGCCTCTGGCTTGCAATGGCTTCTCCTGTTTCTTCGCTTCATATACCCCATACCCCTGACAGATCTTCCCCAACTACTCCTTGATCACTTTTCCAGGGTGAGTTAAGGCAGTGGTCCCATCATTTTTGTCCCTGGGGGTGGATTTAGTTAAAGACCTTTCTGCTAAGGACAGGGGAGCAGGGCACTTGTTATGCATAGACTGTTGGGGCACAGATTTAAAGGGAGACCAGGAGGGGAGCAGGGAGGGAAGCTCTACGGCCTACCAGTCAGCTGCGGCATTAGAACCCAACGGGAGCACGCCGACAGGAGGCAGAGCTTCACTAGCTGCTCACCTCCTGCTGGTAGCTCATCTGTCCCAGTGGCTGGTCCTTCCAAGGCCACAGACCTGCACCAGTACACTAACATTTCAAGCATAACTTTAATTCTCCATGATGATTAGTAATGCACAGCAGAGTGCTAAGCTCCTGGTAGGTGCCGAGATGTCTTCAATTAAAATGATTTCAGTATGGGCCAAGAGTGAGTATGGTGTGGCCTTGCCCTACAGAACACTTTCTGCAGGCAGATGATGTGACAATTCCAATTCAAGATCGTGCAAATTACTATTTGCATGACCAGTGGTAATGCCCTTAATATATGAGGCGGTCTCATAGTACTTAAATAAGTATTCATCTTAAGAAAATATTAAAATAAGATAATGTTTTATACCTATGAAATGGGCAAGGGTTTTTACAATTAAAAAAAGTATGGAAATAGGTTGAAAAAAATGGGTTCTCTTGTATATTATTGTGTCTTTTCTGGAAAGTAATTTGGTAGTACTTTTAAAGGGCTGTTTGTCAGTATACACCCAAAGCTCCAAAATGTACATTCGGTTTAAGCCAGTAATTCTGTTTCTACCAACCTAGACATGAAAATGTCCCCTTAGCAGAATGTGCAATGAAGCAAATCTGTAGGAATGTTATGGGGGGCAGTATATTCAACAATAGGAAATGGATCCAATAAATCAGTTCTTTTCCTAATACACTCATACTCACTGGAACACTACACCGTTATTTTTAAAATTCTCAAAGAATATGGGAATATGCAAAAGCTTATGCCTTGTTAAGTGACAAGGTATATTACAAAAGAGGAAGAACCTGGATTTATAAAAATCAATCACCATGAAGGCAATGATAGGTCCAGATGTTGTGGGCTCTGGCATTTATGAAATAATAAAATTCCTCAGAATAAGAATGTAAAGCTAGAAACACACCATTAGGTATGAAAGTACGTATTTATTTACTGGGACTTGAACTTCGTATTCTCATGGTAACTTACCTAATTGAACACTATATACCAAAGAGCTAAAAGGGGTTGTATCAGGGTAGTAAATTCACCTATGTTTCTGTATGAATTTTTGTATTTTCTTCCTAACTTCTATATGCTTTGATTAGATCATCTTAAAAGAAAACTTCTACATATTTCTAGTATGGCAAAAAATAAACAGCAGTACCTTAGAGGTACTGTAGAAATGGCTTCAGTCATATCTTAGACAAGCCTTTATCTTGGACCAACTCTGAACAAAAAACTGGGGTACAGTGGCAACAAAAAGGTTACAATCCCTTTTTGGGAGATATTTTCTGGTTACTCTCGGTGTTGAACTCCCCTCATGCTTCCAAAAACGACACTGCTCTCGGAAGAGAGCAATTCCTACCTGGTAGAAGCTGACATGGATTTTAAACACACAGCAAACTGGACAAAGACAGTAAAATTGTGGTCCCTGGAAACCTCTAGCACATGCTGTGGCTTAAATCCAGAGAGAAGTCTCATGCTGCCAAGGTCTTTCCCTTTGGAACAGCTTGTGAAGTAGGCGAGAAAGCTCAACAGTGACAGTAACCTTGTGATCAATCAAAAGACAATAGGGATTGTGTTCTCCATGAAAAGTGTGCTGCCTTCTATTTTTGGAATTATTTTACTCTGAGGCTTCTCTGTGTCTATCTTCCACTGATAAACACCAAAGCTTTGCTGCAGAGTCCAGGAAAGATTAAGTCGATGTACTGCTTTTCAAAATATCAGGAGACTTAGATATCTGAGGACCATTGAAGACTTTGTTAAAATTTTAAATTAATTTATCTATTTGTTATAATGTGGAACTACGGGATCTCCTGGAAATTCCAAGGAGCCTCTAGGAAAAACTGATAAAGTCCAAGCAACAGCAGCGCTGAGCCAATTTTAAGGGCAGATGTACTTTGAAGGGCCATCATTGTGGCTCAACCTGTCTGAGCATTATGGAAGAACAAATTAAAAGAAATATATGCAGGAAGTTAAGTTTTTGATAGAGTTTTAAAAATTAGCAACACCTCAGAGGGAGCAGTCATGGGACAGAGATCCTGCTGGAGACCCACTATCAACACAGAGTCTTGGTTATGTTAAAAAATACAAACATCTATAGGTAATGTTTAATGGAAATATTCATATTCAACCCCTTGCTCTTGTTTTGTTCCAGACAAATTGGTACAAAAATAAATTGATAATACTTCTCAAATGAACATCCCAAGGCATTTCTCTGAAAATGTCTTGAAAAATATGTTTAAGGTTTCTGGAATCCTGATTATGTTTAAGACATGGGTGTCTAGAGTGCTGTTTTCTAGTGTTATGACTCCATCCATCCTCAGTGGGTACCTGTTATCTAAGTTTGTGGAAATGTGCTTGTGAGGAAGATGTTGTGCAGAGCAGAATTTGCACCATCAACATCAACCAGGTTGATGCTCTTTTTTAACCAGGGTGCTGGTGTTTGAACCCAAGACTTCTGCAGTGAGATACATTTCCAGAAGATTATTTATTTATTTACTTACTTATCGCTTACTCACTCATTTAGACACAAGGTCTCACTGTGTAGTGCAGGCTGGTCCCAGACTCACTGTGCAGACTAGGCTGGTCTTGAACCCCTGGTGATCTGCCTGCCTCAAGCCTCTGAGTCTGGGGATTACAGGTGTACAACACCATAGCTGGCTTTTTAATCTTCTATGTTGAGACAAGGGTCTCATTTTTTGTTATCCAGATTGAACTCAAACTGTGATCCTCCTGCCTCTGCCTTCCAGAGTCCTGGGATTATAGGTGCATGCTATGATGCCCAGTTCCCGGCCAACATTTTAGTGAGACCCTGGCTCAAAAACAAAAGAAGTTACTCAGCAAATAAGGTAGAGAATATTTTTGAATGCTGTGAGAAACACTATATTAATTATTCATATGCTAAAACTGCAATTGAATCCTCTCTTATGTTAGGTATAAAGTGAGATAAATTAAATGTTGCCATATTAATTCATTTTCCAAGGTTACTGTTAATTTGGATATTATACAAGTTGAATAGAAAGGACTTCAAATGTAAATGTAAACCTCTAAAGATTAAAAAAGAAAATGCAGCAACGTATGAAACAAATAGCTCAAGACCGAGAAGAGTTAATCTCAGAAACTTTTTTTGAGACAAAGTCTCACTCTGTAGCCCAGGCCGGCTTTTAAGTCACTGGAGTCCAGGCTAGTCTTGAACTCATGGCAATTCTCCTGAACGCTAGGATTACAGGTGTGTACCACCATGCCCAGCTTATGTGGTGCTGGGGAATTGAACCCAGGGCCTTACAGTTGCTAGGCAAGCGCTTTAACTGCTACGCCATTTCTCCAGCTCCTCTCAGAAACTTAAGAATGGTTTAACATCAGAAAGTTAATATTTCGGCAAAATAAGTAAGTAGGAAAATTATGCACTAATCTTTAAATAGAGTCAGGCAAATGTTAAGAAAACTTCAATATACTCGTAATTTTAAAAAAAATAAAAGTTAAAAAAACTAAGAACAGTTCGCTTATTTTGAAGAAAAATTTTCACCAACAATTTCGAACAAACATAATAATCATTGATGAAAAGTTAGAAGCTCTGTGTTTAAATTTGGAATATTTTGTGATGTTTGCATTCAAGGTGCCAACTCGCCCAGTTCATACAAGAAAAAGAAAAAAGAGGCAAAGAAGGAGATGTGAAGTTGTTGCAATATATTTGTGCTCAACATCCTCAAGTTTAATGTAATCGTTGTGTATCACCTACACATAAAAATGTGTGGAAAAAAGAAAAACAGAAGAAAGGCACATGGCTTAGAAAGGAATTCCAAGATGATGCTTGTTCACTGGTGACATAAAAGAAACTCTACAGAAAATCACAATGTATTATCATCATTCCAAGATTCAACATGGTTAAATGATCCAACGTCAACACATAAATCCAACAGCAACCCTAAGACTAGAAAAAAGTAGAGAATACAATTAGAGGAAAACACCCCAAAATTCATAATAGCAATCTAGTGATTCCTAAGAACACAGAGTGGAAATCCTTGTTCTACCTAAGATCAACACTGTTAAAACTGTGGTTTTGGCATAGAATGAATGGGATTATGGAATGTAACAAAAAGCCTGGAAAAAAGACACAAGCTTTAAAGGACCTTGATACCTAGCAGAGGTGGTTCTGCAAATCCATGAAGGAAGACTGAGGAATAAATAGTGTCAGAAAAATTGGTTCTCCACGTGGAAAAAGTAAAACGTATCTTTTTCTTAAACCCTAGTAAAACAAGAGCCTGATGGACTAAAAGTCTGAGTTGAGAAACAGCTATGAAACTTTAGCATACAACAGCGATGACAATAATGCACCGTCTTCTAGCGTACTGGTATTGGGAAAGAATTTTAAAAGAAACAAAAATCATAACCATAGAGGAAAGCATTGTGCAATTATCCTGTATTAAAACAAATGTTTTAAACAATAGGAGATGCTGTAAACAAAGAAGATACGGCACATCTGAAAAAAAGATATTTCATAACCCTCGGGCTTTCCTAAGAATTAGCATTCCAAATAATTAAAGGAGCCTAATGTGCCAATTAAAAAATCACAAAATAGAAAACGACTAAAGGTGGATATTCAAAAATTCAAATTTAAAGGAGAAATCTCAAGGTCTTATAAATATGAAAATGCTTATAGTAATTGAAAATGTAATGTAAAGTGAAAACGACATACAATTTTATACCTATCCCACAAAAACCAGAAAATTAAGAGTTTTAAGTACTGACAAGGGCAGAGGACGATAAAGTTGGTTATTCGTTGTTGGTGAATGAGTAAATCTGCACAGTCTCTGGACACCTGGGAGAGTTGAAACTATGAGTTCTGTGTCTGGCTGTGTCTTATACACTGTGCATCGCAGAGAAAAATCCCCAGCCTAAGCCCTGGCTGGGCCACTTATCAAAGCATCATTTGTCACCAGTGTGTCCTCAGCGTCTTATTGGGACATCAATAAATAATGTAGAATTATATCCAGATAAGCGTGTATCTCAAAGGTGAAACTTCTGAAAGGATACATGCACGCGACCCCATTCAGGTGGAACTTCATAGCACACAAAACTATAATGTGCATTTTTTAAATGAGTACAAAAAGCGTAGAAGAAATGCCAACATTTGTGTGGAAATTATCCCTTGTAGCTTCATCAAGTAGGTGGCTCTGGAGGATTTTATAATACTTGCCCTTTTGAAAATCATGAGGACTGGAACAATTATGGATAAGTCTTTTTCTTTGTAAATATAGACAAAACCTTACAAAGCTCTTGCTATGTCCAGCTATAACCTAAACCCTTTCCAAATATGAATTAACTCATTCAATTTTTTCTGCAAGGTCACTATTCTTACCTCACTTCACAGATGAGGTCAAATGAAGTAAAGAGCTTTAGCTCATGACTCAGCTAATGATCTTATCTACCTGGCTAAGTTGCCTCTCAGATAACAAAAAATAGTAAAGTGTGTTCAGTAATATCTGTTATATTGTTTTGTTTTATGAACTTTTTCCCCTTGTTCAAGAAAAAAGGGAAAAATCACTTATAAAAAAGAAAAAGAATGTCAAAATCAGGCTGTTTTCTTAGTGTTCTTTTCACACAAACCATCCAGATCTGACTCGAGCTCAAACCTGGATGCAGTTATAGGAATTTGGAAAGTTTCTTTGGCCTGTGATGAAACAGTGAGTGTTGAAATTCTATAACACAAAGGAAAGAGTAAAGGCCATGAAAGAAAGAATTGAGATTTTCCTTAAAGATAAGAACAAAAGGTTAAAAGTACAATCATCATGGTCTTAGAAAAAAAAGCAACAAACATGAGTTGGCCTTTTATGGACAAAATATAATAAAATACATCGTAGGCTGGGGCTGGAGCTCAGTGGTAGAAGGTTTGGCCGCCATGTCGGAGGCACCATGTTACTGTGTACAAGTGTGACTTATACATAGATTTTTCAATTTAAGTTTTTCAATCTTAGAAACACTTGGTTATAATTTTAAAAACTGTAGCCAGTCCTTCCAAGAGATTTATATGTCCTGTAATTTTTTTCATCACACTGATAAGAAGTTTTATACAGATTAAAGATATAAGTGAGATACTTTCTCAAATTCTGTTAAAATTTCTTCTAAACAATGAGACTTCTACATAGAAATAACCAAAAGTTGTTTTGGATGAAAAAAATATCTTTAGAAAACTTTTTACTGTGAAATGCTAGTTTTTATACCATTATATATACATTTCAAAAACGACTAATAGTGTCATAAATTGAATTGCTTATAATTTCTTTCATTTTCGAGTGTTTTTGAAAAAAATATTCTGCTTGAAAAGGCACAATCAATTCGGTTCTTGAGGAGTAAAGGGAGCTTTTAGGTGTTCACTTGAAGATTGTTTCTACTTTAGGGAACAAATCTCATTGGGGTCACGAAGAATTTTCAGAGGAAACTGCAAGGACCTTCATCCACAACTTTAAGTCATGCAAATGACAAAAATAAAATATCCTTTCACAACGTATGTTGCAAAGAAGTGTCAACAAACTTGCACATGTGGCACTCCATGGCTCCCTCCTTTGTCAAGCTAATTTTTATGCTTTACATTTTAAACATCTCTATTTTATGCATTCAATCATTTTCAGGGTGCTGGGGATCAAACTCAGGACCTTGTGCATGCCCTGCAAATGTTCTCTTGATTACACCTCCAACCTTACTTTTAATATTTTTACCTTTTTTGTTGGTTTGAGATGAGTTCTTGCTGTGGTGGCCAGTCTGGCCTCAAACTCCTAAGTTCAAGTGCTCTTCCTTCCTCAACCTTCTGAGTGAACTAACAGGTGTATATGCAGCTGCACATTTTTTGCAAAAGTCACTCAAGTGAGCTGGCTTGACCCCAAAGAGTCTTGCCCTTTGCCACCCTTCCCACCTCTTTCCCCATGTTTATTCCAAGCTCTGTCCCTCAATCTTTTTTTCTGGAATGCATCTCAATGCCCAATTCTCTACATAGGTTCCCTGTTCCAGCAATTCTAACCTCCATCAGTTTATGATTTTCAGAAAATTACTCTCTCTAGCATATCAAAGAAGCATTTTGGGGAAACAATTATCATCAGGCTGCATACAGCAGGCCTGAGATGTTGGGGGCACCCATTCCTATCACAGGACCCTGAAAGGAAGGGGCTTCCACCAAAGGGTGACACTGGCCGCATGAAGCCATTGAGAGCTATTCAGAGACATTCACATTTCACTTTTGCTTAATTCCTCCACGAATGTGCTGGTCCCGGCAACAGACTTGGAAATACAGGCAGCCAGGAAGATGAGGTTCATGCTGGGAAACTGATCCTCTCTGGTCAGCGCTCTCTCTCTCTCTCTCTCTCTCTCTCTCTCTCTCTCTCTCTCTGGCCTTCAGCTGATGCTCTTAACTAACAGTACATGGCCTTGCTGTATCCTCCACGGGATGTGGAAGCTGATCCTCTGCCCAGGGTCAGCTCCGCTACGCATGCTCAGCTTCCCTAAAGCCTTTTGATCTGATTCAATGCAAGTACAGGGATTAATGACCTTAAATTCTGATGAAATACGGTCAATCTGTGCAATGAAGCGGGAGTCTGGCAAAGGGATCTCTGTCCCTGGAACCCCAACATAAACACATTCCTAGTACAGATGAGTGAGCGGTAGTAGGCGTGGCCTGATACTCCCTGCAGGGTAGAAGGAAGCTGGGGTGGGGGTGGGCGTCTACTGCAGGTTGGAATAAAGGAGGGGAATTTTCTCAATTACAAGATCCAGCACACAACTTCCTATGTGACAGATCAGGGCATTCTAAAATCAAATTTAATTTTATGGTCAAATCTGGTCATTATGAAGGTATATATTTGTCAAAGCACAGTGGAACACATTTTGTCTAGCAGTTTGTTAGGCTAATTTAAACCTTCAAAAATATTTAGACAGAAGGTATGGAAACCTGTTTTCTTGCTCCGGGCAGCTCTGTGTTTAGATTTGGGGTGTTCCCCACACGTCAGCATCAAAGCTAAGAATAGATCTTCCTTCACTTTCTGGCACCCAAATTGCTGTGTGTCCAGTCTATCAACAGGTGACTGTCGTTCTATTAAGCCATCTGAGTGGAGGTGGGTACCCGAGTGTCCTCTGCCTCTGGAGGGATTCGGTTACTTTATTTTTGGCTTTATGCTAGCAGCAATGGAGATGTCCCACTTTGCTGTTTTGGGGGTACCCACATTTACATACTGCTGAACTGTCCTTGTCACTGCGTAAGCTCTCTGGGTTCCTGTTACTATTCTGTGCTAATTACTCTGTCCTAGGCTCACTATCTGATTTTCTCTGGGATTTCAATAGGCTTTCCTGGGGCTGAGATAAATGTTCTGTTTCCCCAGCAGGCCACTGCTGTCTCAGGGACACTCCTAGACAAACTCAGCCAGACTGCAGCCCAAAGTAGGCAGTGACAGGGCGCCGGCCACAGGATGAGTCTGTTCCGTTCCTGTGGCTTGTCCCTGGCTCCCTGCCCACTGCCACACCCTGGGTCCTGCCTGCTGCTCTGAGCACAGCAGCCCCTCTGTCCTCAGGCCCACGCCCAGGGTGGGGAGCTGCTGGCAGACTCAGCTGCCTCCTCTGACTTTGCCCTTCCCTGGCCCCATGGGGTAACTGGGATGTCCTTCTCTATGCTGGCCACACACAGAAAGAAAGCTCTGGCTTTGGCGCACCCAGACAGACAATAGTAGAAAGACTCCCAGTTCCCTGAGGCCGGGGGTGGGGGTTGAGGATCACAGCTGTACATCTGAGTAGGTAGGAGCATGGGAATATGACAAGAACAGAACCAGGATTGCGACTGCACTGTGGCTCACATGTTCTGATTTAGGTTGTGTAGTGGTACTTGTCCTAGGAAGGGAACAAGAGATTGCGAGGCACATCTAAGTTCCCCTGAACCTGTAGGGGCCATTCTTGCTTCAAGAGTGGGTGAAATGGGGAGGGTTGCCGCTGGTAGAATCTAGCAGAAAAGGGCAAGAAAGTGGGGCTGCCTTCCCCACAAAGTGCCCTGCCTCTAGCACACAAGGACTTCAAGGGACCAGCTCAGATTCACTAGCTCACATGACGTGAACCTCCAGGCCTGCGCCTGACTAACTCACTTTCCAATCCACTCTTGCCTTATTCGTCCCAGGTACCTTCACAAGTGGCGTTTAAGAGACATCACACGTGACGATTTGCTCCTCCCCGAGTCACTTTGAAGTTTCAGCACTGCCTTTTTAAAAAAAGCTTCTGATATCAGCCACCAGATCACCGCAGGAACAAGATCTGAGGGTGATCAAAGCGCTCGGGGCACCGGAACAACTCTGGGAAAGGCGCATGAGGACAAAGTGCCCTTGCTTGCATCCAGGTCCTTCTATCACTACCTGAAAAACACAACTGCCACTTCCAGATTTACCGTAAGTCAATCATTTTCTCTCTCTCTTCCTCACCGCATTCAGAGATAGGGCTTCCTTCTGAATGTCTGAAGGTCACAATGATTATTGTGCCAGTTCCTATAAAACACTATGAAAGAAGCCATACACCCTACAGGTATCTCTAACTGCTTTGCCACCTAAGGAACTTAGCAAGCAAAGCCCTTGGATTACGCTGTCCCCAACATAATGTCAGTGCCTTGCAAGGGCTGAGGAACCCACCCACCCGGGGCTGCAGGGAAGCAGCAGAGGCAAGACTCAGCTGAAACTGCCGTCACTCAGGGGTCTCCACGCACCGTCTCAGCTTTATCTTCGATAATAGCCGTAGCGCTCAGATCTAAGCATTATGCTTATATAACAAGCACGACAAAAAGGAGAATAATAGTCTATGTCTCTTTTTCCCACCGGACAAGATCATTCAGCCTACGCGGTGTGTAAATACACGTAAAAACAACTAAAGCAAAGCAGACTGAGCTCTTATTTGATCCTTAAATAAGTCCTTCAGGTATAGAGAACTGGGGATGAAATTTAGGGCCATTCCAGAGTTACAGGGCAGCAGCACTGCAGTCATTTAAGCAGAATCAGCATAATCCAAGTCGCATCCATTCATTCTCAAAATATTCACTGAGATGAATACCTGCGTGTACCAGTCTTCTGAAGGCTGGTGACACAAGGGGTCAGCGCAGAGATCCCTTGTGTGGATGAACAGCAGACAATAAACTCCTTGAGAAGTAAGAAAAGAATGTGCCAAGAGGGAGAAAAATAAAACAGGGCGTGGGGAGCAGGACAGCAGCAGGGTGGGAGTGGGTGGACTGTGATTTCATCCCTAGTCACGGGATGTCCTGCTGATAGGAAGACGTTGGAACGCAGTGTGGAAGCAAACTCTGCCGATATCTGGGGGCTAACCACCCTGCAAAGGGAACGGTAAGTTTTCTTGAAATGGGAGTAAGTTTGGTAAGTTCCAGGAACAACAGAAAACTACTGTCTTGGGTGGGTGGGGGGAGGGATGGGTGAGGTGGTGAGTGGAATGGGACGAGGCTGAGAAGAAAGCGCGTGATCAGACTGTGCGGGCCCTGTGCCCTCAGTACAGCTGAGAGGCTGCGCAAGGACCACGCCAAGAGGTGTGGTAAGGCTAATGACCAGGGGGACAAAGACGAGAATTCAGAACCACAGGACGCTCAGGAAAAATTCTACGTGAGAGACTTCAGCGAGTCAAATCTGGGGGAGGGTCACAGAGGGTGTAAAGTGGTGGTCAGATTTCTGGACATAGGTAGGGGGGCCTCTTTGTGTCCATTGGGAGATGGTTCTAGGTTTTCCATATATAACAAAATCTATGGACATTCAAGTTTCTCATATAAAGGGACATAGTATTTGCATAAAACTTATGCACGCTCATACGCTTTAAATCATCTCTATATTTAATATAATACCTACTATAGCATAAATGCTATATAAATAGTTATTACACTGTATTGTTTATGGAGAAAAAAGAGTCTGTGTTCAGTATAGAGGCAACTTCTTTTTCCAGAATCTTTCTGTTAGAGTTGGTTGAGTCTAAGGAGACAAAAAACACAGACACAGAGAACAACTATATTTTTGCAAGCAGAGTCAGTAGGACTTTCTGACATCTTGAATATTAAATGAGATCAAAGGAGGAAACAAGGGTGACGCGTAACTTCAGTGTCAGCAACCAGCAATATGAGGTTGTAATTTGCCAACATGGGGGAAATCGTGAGAGGAGTTGCTTTTCTTGAGAGAATCAGAATTTTAATATTTGGTCCTATTCCAGATGTCAAGCAGATGACTTGAAATATCAACCTGGACTTCAGAGAAGAGGTGTGGCCTGAAGGGTCACCATGGGTTGGAGGCTGGACCACCTATCGTGTCGGCATGGAGAAGTGGTGTGGTCTGGGCAAGAGGCCAATGCCAATGGGTGAGAAGATGAGAAGGGACCAATAAAGGAGATCACTGAGGAACAGTCAGTGAGGCAGAAAGAAAGCCCAGAGAGGTTTCCAGAGCTGAGAAAAGATCTTATCTTAAGGTTGGGAAGTGATCTCGTGTGTGAAGTGTCAGTGATCAAGTGAAATAAGCGCACAGATTAAAACATGGAGTTCACTTATGACTGTGACCAAAGGTGCTTCTGTGAGGTGGCAAGACCGAAGATTTGAGTAGACGGGTTCAAGAGAAATGACAGAAAAATTGCACGCAGTGTCAGGGACAAATCTTTCCTGTCATTTGTCATCGTGGCCCAGTAGCTGGAGGAGGATTTAGTGAAAAAGGTGGGGCTCAAGCCACGACATTGAGTGACCCACACTCAAAATAGTCCCAAATGACTCTTGACGATGGGCAAGCAAGAGCGCTCATGGCCCAAATGTCCTCAGTAAGAATTAAAATACTTTTAGAATATTCAGATTTCCTTTTTTTTCTCAAATGTTTTTATGAGATTGTTGGGATCATGAGGGGAAAATTTAACAAAGGTAACAGTTGCACAGGATTTTTCTCTTAGAATTTTGCAGACACAAACAATTTTTGGTCAGTGATACATCTACCCACACAGCTAGAGTTTTTCCTATGCAGACACTACTAACCAGCCTTGGCAATACCTGCTCTTTTTTACAGGCATGTTATGTACACGAGTTGGATATTATCTCTGTGACCTCTGTGGTATGCTTGGCCACTATCAAGGTGTCCGTTTCTATTAGCAGTTTCCTACTGATAGCATCTAGTCTCCAAATTCCAAAGAAAAGCAAAAAATTTTCAACGCTTACAGCTAGACTAAAGAAAACATGTTAATGTTCATTTAGAAGTTATCCATGCACAAATGAAAAAAAATCACAGTGGAGTTTTAATTTTCCATTGTTTTTTTTTCCTCTCTGCCAGAAGAGGCTTGCCTAAGATTACTTAGAGAAGTAAATATAATAGAAATAGATCTCCTTCCCTCCCTCTCAACCTTCCTCCCTCCCTGCCCCGCCTCTCTGCGTGTATATATAAAACCATAGGGGATTTGTTCCAGAACTATCTGTGAATGCCAAAAATCCGTGGACGGTAAAGTTCCTTATATAAAGTGGCATAGTATTTGTGAATAACCTACACATATATCTTCCTGTATACTTTAGTTTAAATCGTTCCAGATTACTTATAATTCCTAATATAAAATGCCATGAAAATAGTTGTCCTGTATTATTTAGGGAACGATAGCAAGAAAAATTGTATATATTCTGTACAGATGAAATTTTTTTCAAATATTTTGACATACAATTTTTTGAATCTGTGGAACCCACAGACCAAAAAAAAAAAAAAAAAAATCCGTGTGTGTTTTGTGCTTGCATGTAAATATACATATACATACATGTATAGCTTCTCCTATAAACCAGGGAGTGATATTATTATAAAATAACTCATCAAACATGAACATATCCTTTAAGTATTAGTATGAAGATGCACTAAAATCACAAGGAATCAATTGGCCAAAGGTCTCGGTATTAAGTGCCAGATAGGGGACAAACCAATGCATTTTAAGCTACTGTTTAAGAAGTCATTAACAATTTAAAAATGCTCAAATATCTCACAAACAACATGTTTTTCTTGCAGCTGCCAAATGCTATACATCTGTTCTCTCCTGTTTGCTTGAGAGTTGGGCTAAATTATCAATGAGCAACAGTGATTACAATGAGTACCCAATAAGCTAAAAAAAAAAAAAATACCCACACTATACCATTGAATGGTAAAATATTTATCAACTGAAAAACAACTGTTTTGTCAGGAACAAATTTGTAAATTACTGTGTGGACCACTGAAATATTAGAGATGGAATTTCAGCCTTAATCTGACCTGCACAATTTTCTGGTATCTTCACTAACTTCAGTTCTGGGCATACTGTTTTAGTGGGTGGTGCCCCTTTGCCACGGCAAATGGGTGGGGTGGGGCTCCTAGTAGCAAGGCCTGCATGCCTGGGAGTAGTCCTAGGAGGCACCCAGAAGGCCTTATTCACAGGAGAGATAAAGAAAACATGCACAAGTGCGAGCAACATGTATTTTAGGGGAAATGGAGTTTTAACTTGCCGAAGAACAATGAAAGAAACAAGCCTGGGGAAAGAGCTCACGGCTCACGGCAGGCTTGCCCAGCATGCACGAAGCACTGATGCAATACCCCACCCTGCAGAAACTAAAAAAAAAAAAAATGCAAGAGGAAGAAATAACAATGTGGCTTTTGTGCTGAAAATCACAATGCAGGGGGATCCAGTTTCGAATTCCGATGCGGAAGCTGCTGTTTGATGACCTCGGCAAAGTCATCGGATTCTCTCCATGTGCCCAGCCCAGTTCCATCAGCCTGGAGTTTCACAGCACGACCTAGTTAATTTTGACTACTTGATTTTCGCTCAGTGTGAGGGATAAAAGCCTCACCAAAAAAATGATAGGGAACTCCTCCACACTGTAAAATAAGAGTTCTTTTTATTGACACAACACAAATATGATCACAACAGATGTGGCAATAAACGGGATGATGTTAACACTAAAAAGACCTGAGCCTACAGGTCACCAGGTGGTGAGGGCGGGAAATGGAAGTGCATACCAGGAACCCACAGGCGTGTGCTCTAGTCAAATTTTAAAGACATGTACTGTAATCTTGAACAAGTTACTGCTTTAAAAAAAATAATGATTGAGCAAAACCATATGTAATCAATTGCATATATTTAAAGGGCAAAATTTGATTAAGTTTTAAAGCTGTGCATCCTCATGAAATCACCACTAAAATGGAGAAGTGAGCATCGGCATCACCCCAAATGTCCCCCGGGGTCCTCTTTCATGTTCTTCTCATGCTTTGTGTCACTATAATTCACCTGCATTTTCGACAAACTTAATACATAAACTCTGGCTTCTTTCATCCAATGTAATTATCTTGAGATTCATTCATGTTGTATCATGAACACATGAATTGAGTAAATGCATTTATAGCAAATGTATTGAATCTCACTATTCCAGTACAGTCATGACACTTGATGTAATTACAAAAATAACATGGCCGCATACTGTTGGGTCCAAGATAGCAGAAATCTTTTGGATCTGACCTATTTTTACAAGTGCAAGAAAAGAAATTTGCCCTGCCATGATTCTCACCTCCTGGATTAAAGAGGGTACTATCTACAAACTCCAATATACACGACTAGGTTATCCACTCTGCCTCATTAATTTATTTAGCACATATTCACTGAGCACGGGCTATATGCAGGCACTGTACTAGCCGCTCGCAAAAAAGCAGCCAACAAAACAAGACAGCTACACTCATGGACCTGCCATTATGCTGATCAACAAATAGCATATGTACTATGTCAAGTAGCTGTCATTTCTCTCTAGGGAAATTAAGTCAGGTTTGGGTTAAACCTAAACAGGGAAGGAAAAGATACTTCACAAGAGATAGCTGGAGAAGCCTTCTTCAGATAAGATGGTAAGGTCAGCTTTCTCCAAGATGCCTAGAACATTTCAAGAAAAAGAAACTGAAAGTACAAAGGCAGGCCTTGACAATGCTCGCAACAAGCTAGACTCTTCAAGGAATGGCGAAGATGCCAGTAGCTGGAGCCTGGAGCAGAGGAGCTACATGGGTGGGTAGGAGAGGAGGCCAGGCTGTAGACAGGCTTGGAGTCTGTCTTTTGCTTTGAGCCACCTGATGGGCTGAACACAGAATTCTATGACATAACTGAGGAGCTGAAATGACCAATCAGGCAGCTCAGGAGAGGCTGCTGGGAGAAGAAAACAGAACAATTTAGGTAGCAGTCAGCAACTACAGTCCTAGCAAAACTATAGTAAGGAAGGAGTAGAGGAAGTAAGCGGACAGAGCTTAGATGTGATTTATTTTCCAACAATGGTTCTATTAAATGCTCAATAATAACACCCCTCTCCCACTTATATATCAGTAGTGCTTACCATGGCTCAGGTACTGGGTCCTGAGCACTTAAATCCTGTAATCATAAATGAGTATTTTAGTTCTCCTAAGAACACCGTGAGGTAGGTCCTACCCTTATGTCCCTTTACTGATGACAAAGTGAAAACAAGAGCATGAGATGACTTCACAACACGTCACATTCGGGTAGGTGGCAGAGCCGGGTGTGAGCCCAGGCAGTCCGCCTTCAGAGTGTGAACTGCATGCCAGGTGGTTTCTAAGATTATGGTTCCAAATAAATAGTAATCATTGTGTTCAGTGTGAACCTAGACCAATCAAAGAGTTGAGAAATATGTCATACTGGCCATTCATTTATAGGGACTCAAACAAAAATTTCAGAAACAACCTTTGGTATTTTTGAAGAACAAAAACCAATTTCTAACGAATCTATTTCACCAATTTTCTCTTTCACAGATCCACCTGGATAAGGTAAGGCTGCCTGGCCACAGGGCACAACCAGCCACACCCATATCATTGGCGACTGCTGTGAAGGAGGGCCTCTTTTCTCTGGAAGGCACTTGCTCCAAAATGGGGCTGAATATGAACAACTGAAAGCATGATGACCACATCTGTTTTCCTTCTGGTGAATCTTTTTAAATATTTTTAGCTTTATAGTGACAAAAACACAGCTATCTTCCATTTCCAAGGGCACAAAATTGTAACTATTTTATCATCACTAATAATCAAATATTTCTGGGAGATGCTGGGTATTCAGGATCATTCTATGATGTAAATATTCCTTCTAAGTGTCCTGGGAAATGGGGCAGAATTTTATGGATGCCAAAAGTGAAGATTGAGAAGGATCAGAGGTTTGTCCAGGGTCTCTATTCTGTAACAGAGCTGGGATGGTAATGCTGGGACCAGAATGTTCCTGGTATTTTTATAGAAGGCTGTGAGCTCACCCCGTGACAGGTGCTTCTGTTGTTTTAAGCAGATGAAGTTGCCTTGAAAGAGTTGGGAAAACTCACTCTGCCTCTGCCACGAAGGTCTGGGCAATGGGAGGTTGGAAAGTTAGAGGCACAGTTTGCTTAATGCTGTACTTGGGTTCCCTTCAGCATTTCCTGCTTGTGCTGAAATCTGGGCACATCCAGGAAAGTGAGGTTGTCGGTAACACACCTGTAGCACTTCAAGAGGCAACATATTCCACATCTGCTCCTAGCACATTCTCTACAATCAACTAAAGTGCATCGGGAGAGGCGTAAAATCGTTTACAAGCCAGTATTTATTAACTCTGGCCGCACAATGGTTCAGGTAAGAGCAAACTACTCCCTCTTCCAATCTTCTAAGCTGGAGAGCTTTAGTCATCTAAAAAGCCTCACAAACCAAAAATAAATCTCCAGGTTTCTTTCATATAAATCCACCAACAAACACCAGCACTGGAGCCCTGTTGCTGCTTCCCTAGGACCCATCCCCAGGGCGTGATTTGCCCAGCATGTGCTGTGTATACATGCGTGTATAAGAATGTGCCTTAGCACATTTGGATTTCAAGATCACTTTAGCGTCAGGAGAAACAGGAACATGATTCACAAATGAAATTATCAACAGCTGATATTCTCTGATCTTCACAATAGCACTTCCTCTTCCTCATCCATGGCAGAATAAGACTAATAATTTTATTTTCATGTTTACAGATTTATTAAGGAAACACTAAATTTGATTGCCGATATGTTACTTCCCTGGTAATGCAATTAACTAGCAGAATGTCCTGGAACTCATGGCTTCATGATGACTGTTCAGGAGCTAAGGATGGGAAAGGGCAGACGTAAAAACTTTTCATTTCGTAATTGTTTTTTGCTAATAGTGTTTTCAAATACTTTATAATTTATGATCAAGGCAGTTTAGGAGGATATCAAGCCCCTTTTGTGCCCATATTTTGAAAACAATTCTTCTTTCATGCCACAAAAGGTAAGATCATGTTACCTTCACATAAGTTTTATCAGTTAACTCTAAATTCCGCATTTCCGGGAGGGCACAGGAAGGCTTACAGCAGCTGGGGCGTCAGCAGCGAGCCCTTCGGCTCAAACCTCCACTCTGCTCCGACCTACGCTTTATTCACCCCTGTCCGGCCCCTGATGTTCATCAACAAAAAGATCATAAATCCACCTCCTCCCAGGACTGATTCGGAGGTCAGTAGGTTTCCCGGGCAGAGCAGATGCTCAGTAAACACCGCCTCGTGTTGCACAATGTTGTCTCACAATGTTGTCTCAAGAGAAAGACATTCTACCTTTTTATTGTTACATACTTGTTCAAAAGTACAGACGCCACGCTCCTCCGAGCGGGCACGAGGACCTGGGCATGCTTCCTTGCCTGCACGATGCTCTTCCATGATTTCTTCCGCTGCTCCCACTTCCTCTCACTCCTTCCGTTTAAGCTCATTTTGATTTTCAAAAAAACATGTTTCGCATTTTATTTTCTCACCATTCCTTGACACGTTCCACTCCTTCTGTATTTGTTCTAATTCTTAGTCATATACTTTTCAACCTTTAGTTTGTCTAACGTGTGACAACAGTAAAATGAGGCAGTCGGCATGGGTACAGATTATTCAGACTTAGAAACACATTGCGTGTCACTCTATCCAATTTTATAACGTGCACAACTGTGTGGACCTATCAGCACCATCAAGATGCTTAGAATTTTCCTATTTTTATTTATATGTATGTGATATACAAAAATGTTTGCATTGAGCTTGAGTATTTTATGCACATATATATCACATCAACATTCAAATCCCTTCCTCTTCCCTCTGGCCCTCCCACACCCTCCCCATCCCACCCTCAACTCCCACTATCACACCCACTTGGTTCTATAGAATGCTTGTATTCTGGGTTCCTCATATTAGAGAAACCAGGTGATATTTAACCTTCTACATCTGACTCACTTCACTGGGCATGATGGTCTCAAGTTGCATCCACTTACCTACAAAAGCCTCGAAATTTATCTCTTTATGGAAGAGTAGCACTCAATTGAGTACATGTATCACGCTTTTTTGCATCCATTGGTCTAAGTTATTTAATTATACCATCACCATAAGGACACCTTGAATCATTTCTTTAGATTCAAACTCCCTCTCAATGCCCTATATTTTAAACCCCTATTACTCTATTCCTCATCTCTGCCAATATTTGTACTTTGAGTAAAAAAATATTCCCTCAGGGGGTTTTATTAATTGACCTAGTTTTCTCTCATGAGACTGCAACCAAAGAAATCAAGATGTTACTATCTCCAGAATAAAACAAAAGGTGATGATCACTTGGCTTTCTTCTTGTACCTTTTCTTTGGTTCAATACGCTCCATCCTTTACTAGCCAGCATTTTCTTTGATCTGCAGTTGGCTCAATACACTCAACGTCTGCACAATCTTCTTTGGAGTTTTAGCCTTTCCTCCAAATTTCAGCTTCGTTTTCCCACCATAGCCACTAAGCTTCTTGCTAAAAAGTCACTGTCCCCAGGCGCCCAGGGAATCCTTGCTTTTCTTGCTGTGACATTTTGTGGATTAGCTGCTTCCCACTTTTCTTAAAGAAAATCCAGTGGGTTTTAGGAATGTTCACTACGATTGCAGGAACCCCACTGGGGCAAGGAAAGAAATGCCCAGATTGTCATTTTAATTTTATGAATATTGTAGATAAATGGAATGATACAGTATGGAGCCCTTGGAATGATTTTTATCTCATGAAGCATAATTCCTTTGAGCTACTACTTCAAAGCTGCAGTGCATGTCTGTGGTTTGTTCCTCGCTGCTGAACAGGTACTGCCTGGTGTCAATGCGATGTACACTGGCTCTGAACCTGCTATAGAGGACACTGGGTAGATTCTAGCTTTTGGTCAGTCCAGTAAAAGCTGCTCTGAACAGACGTATCCAAGATTCCGGGCAAAGCGAAGCTTTTATTCTTCTGAGATAAATGCTCAAGAGTGCAGTTGCCGAGGGATATAGTGGCTCCACTTTTAGCTTTAAAAGAAACTATAAAATTATTTTTCAGACTGGTAGTGTCATTTTACATTCCCATTAGCAATGGATGAGTGGTCCGGTTTTTGTGAATCCTCCCCAGCATTTTCTATTTAATTATTATATATTTTAACTGTTCTGTAGTAATAGGTCATTGTGGTTCTAATCCGCCTTTTTCTAAAGGCTGAGAATACTGGGCACATTTTCATGTGTTTATCTGCCATCCATACAACCTCTGCAGTGAAATGTTTCTGTCTGTGTTTTGCCCAATTTTTAATTGCATTGTTGGGTTTATTACCAAATTTCAAGTGTTCTTTATCTGTTCTAGATACTGGCCTTTGTCATGTATGCCATTACAAATATTTTTTTCTCCATCTGTAGCTTGTCTTCTCATCCTCTTAACAAGGCCTTAAAATAAAAAAGAGGTCCATTTTTACCAATTTTTCCTTTTATAGATTATGCTTTTGGTGCCATGTGTCAAAAATCCTCACAAAGCCCTTGGGTGTGAGTCAGTTTTTTGTTACTGTAACAAAATACCCAAGATAATCAACCTAAAAGAAAAAAAACTCAATGTTTGGCTCATAGTTTTGGAGGTTTTCATCCATGACTATTGACCCATTGCTTTTCAACCTGAGGTGAGGCAGAATGGCATGGAGGAAGCTCATTAGGTAGACAAAGCCCCCACCTCATGATCAGAAGAAAAAGAGAAAGAGAGCAGGCCTCACAGACCTCTTCAAGGGAACCCAAGACTTCATACTGGGCCCCTTATCAGTCTCATTACCTCCCACTAACTCTATGATCTGGATAATCACCCTTAACACATTGGCTTTTGGGGGACGTTCCAGACCCAAACTACAATGCTATATCCTCAACACTATCTCCCAATTTTTATCCAAAGTTTTATAATCTTATCCTTATATATAAGCCCATGACCTATTCTCTCTCTCTCTCTCTCTCTCTCTCTCTCTCTCTCTGTGTGTGTGTGTGTGTGTGTGGTCTTTTTAAGGTTTCAGCACCATTTGTTGAAAAAGCTATCACTCCTCCACTGAGTCTCTTTTGTGACTTGATGAAAAATCAGGTGGGCTTATGTGTGTGGGTCTATTTCAGGGTTCTGTATTACGTTTCCCTTTGTGTTTTTCCTCTCCCAATATCACCTAGCCTTGACTATTCTAGCTCTACAATAAATATTAAAACCACACAGAATGATTCCCCCTATTTCATCTTTCTCTGTCAAAATAATTTTAGCCATCCCACTTTACTTTTTAATGTAAATGTAGAAAAACTTGTTTCTATTTACCAAAATACCTTGCTGTGGTTCTGCAGGAAATGTTTGAAGGCTGTAAATCTATTTGAAAAGAACTGATATTTTTCCTTTGCTGACTCTCCCAATTTATGAATAAAGTATGTTTCTTTAATTATTAGGTCTTTGATTTCCTTTACCAGTATGTTGGAATTTTCAGCCTACAGATCCTATTCATGTTTTACTGTATTTATACCTTGATTCTGTGTGTTGCATTTTACTTGAAGGAGGGTTTTTTTGTTTGGCTTTTTTGGTACTTTTATTTGAGATTTTCTATATAGATAATGTCACCTGAAAACAAAGGCAACTTTATTTCTCCCTGTTCAAACTGTGAGCTCTTTTTTTTCCCCTGCCTCCTACCCCAGCTAGATGCCCAAGATTATGTTGAGTAACAAGAGTGAGTTTGAATCCACTTAGTGGATCACAGTCAGAGGGAAAGCATTCAGTTTTTCACTATGGAGTATGTTAGTTATATTTTTCATTTTTCTGAGGTTCCCCTCTATTCCTAGTGTGCTGAGAGACTGCTGGTTGTTTGTTTACTTTTTTGTGTTGCTGGGGATAAAATCCAGTGGACTGCACCTTGGGCTGCATCCATTCTAGATAAACTTTTTCTTTTATTCTTTTTGGCCATGAATTGGTGCTAAAATTTTAAAACCGACTTTTACGTGTCAATTAGAAAAATGACCTGATTTTCCTTTCTTAGCCTATTGATACGGAAGATTGCACTAATTGACTTTCAAATACTGAACCAGCCTTACACATCTGGAACAAATCCTGCAGGGCTGTACTGCTTTAATGTTTCATACATTGATGGATTTAATTTGCTCATTTTATATCAATGATTTTTGTGTGAAGTACTTATGCTATTAGCTCTTTCAGTAATCTGTGAAGGGTCATGTTCTGAATTTCATCTGATAATGATTTCTTTTTGCCCTTACCCTCAAACAATAATTTTACTTGATGAAGAAATATTGGTTGATGGTGATTTTTCTCTCTGAATTTTGAAGATATTACTCTATGTCTTTCTGACTTCTTGGCTTATAAAAACATGTTGTTGGCAAGTTTTCTTTCCTTTGTAGGTACTGGTATTTCTTTCTGGTTGCTTTTAAGATTGTCTTTTTATTTTTGCTGTTTCCTGACAGTGGGCTGAGAAATGATTTAAAAAAAAAAATCCTACTTGAGATTTGTACTCTTTTTCAATCTTAATATTGGCTTGCCTTCAATTCTGAAAAAAAACTGTTTCTCAACCTTTTGTCCAATACTGTCTCTAACTTGTTCTTCCACATTTTATTTCCCCTTATCTCTATCATTAGATTAATAACTTTCCTCCAATTATATCCTGGTTGACTTTCTTCCGTTTCCTTTTCTCTCTCTAATTCTGTGGTACTAAAAATTGAGGTCAGGGTCTTTGCACTGAGCTATACCACCAACCTTTTTTATTTTTGATTTTCAGAGAGAGTCACTGCTAAGTTGCAAAGTTTCCCAGGGTGCGCTCAACTTGGAATCCTCCTGCCTCAGGCTTCCAGAGTGCTGGAATTACAGGCTTACTCCCTATGGCCTGGACTATTTTTTTCTTTAGCTGAATAATCTTCATTGACTTTGATTATTTTCGTGTCAATGTATAAACCTAGTGTGGTTGCCACAAGTATTTTTCACAAAATGTTCTAGATTCACGGATGGACTATACTCTCTTCATCTCCTTTGAAGGTACACATGCTCTTGTAATCTCTTTAAAAACACGTATCATTTCTTGCAGAAGCTTTACGATCTAAAGCAAGAGTCATCGTTGTCCCTTAATCCTATATCACTGATGTATTGAGATGAATTCTCCATTTGAATAAGACTCTGGCGTGACAGTGACAGGGAGGAACTTCATCCAACTCAAGCTCAACAAGCAGCTTAAGCAAGAAATAATCATCAGTCACGACAGGTGCTTTCTAGGAGCTGTTCATTATTGATGCATTATCTACTTGTCTTTACTGATGCCGTAGAGCAGTCCCAGAAACACACCTAGTGTAAGATCAGGCTGCATCCCTCTGTACGGCTGTCTAGAGCTTTTGTTTCTCCCAGACATTGTTCTCTTTTGTGTCTCAATGTCCCATGCAGAAGTAACTTCTCTGCTCCTCCCGTGAGCTGTGAGCAGAATCCTTTCCTATCCAACCTCATTTTATTAGATGAGCAGCTATTTGAACCTCTGGGTGATTTATGCCAGGACAATGGAATTTAAAATGCCCTAGCTTAGAAAATACAATTTAATAGACATTTGAAAATAACTCAGGCGATCACTACAATCACCTGCTAATTTGGAGTATTTAATATATATATATGGTACTGTATTCAGAATAGTAGCTGTAGGGCCTTAATTGCTTCATCATTAAATAACTTCCCCAGTGACATGCCAGGCAAGACACAGAATCTACATGAAGTGAAATTAGTAACTACACTGTTTCCGGGGGTGGGGGTGGAGACAGTTGCATCACAGGTACGAACAGCACAGAACAAAGCAGACTAACCGCTGTACAAAGACATAAACTGCCGAACTACCAGATCAGCATCTGGGGAGTGTGAGTGGTCAGCTGATGATGTTCATGAGTCACTTGTGGTAGCTTTCTATCGCAACTACCACTCTCCTAAAAGAATGTTCCCCTTTCAAACTGGCCAACTCTACACATTCTGCCATACCTGAAGTGCTACTTTACTAAAGTATTTCCAGGTTATCTAAAGTGGCTAAGTGTGTGGGATCTACAGGCAGAAGGCCTGGTTTCCAATCCTGGCTTTGTCACTCAACACAACGTGGTATAAAGTACTTAGCTAATGTTAGCTACTACCTGACATCTTGCCTTCATGTCTCAAGTTAGAATTTCTCACATATGCACGTCTCCATACAACCACAGACTCCTGGGTGGCAAGGAACCAACTTCATCCTAACTTCAAAACACCTAGAGACCCCAAACTCTTCTCAGTGGCTCCCCAACATCTTCAACTCCCTCAGTTTCGCAAGACTCCTAAATGGTCTTCCAACTGGTGTCCAGGACTTCCTAGGTCTGTTCTAAACCCAGCAGTCTGAACACGGTCTTTCATTCTGAAGACACACCAATGCTCACGCCCTGCAACTCAGCCACTCTCGTGTCACTGTGGCCATTATGGCCAGCGTCTCTGCAGTCAGAAAAGCACAAGATTGGGCAGTACTTCTATCCCTCAGTCTCACTTCCTGTCCCTCTGCTCCTTACTAGCCACGGTGTCTCCTTGCTGCTCTTTGAGTGCCCCAGACATAGTCTTCCTCACAGCCTTTGCAGCAGCTATTCCCTCTGGCTGGAGTTACCAACCTTCAGACATATGTGGCTCACATCCTCACACGCTTCAGTGTCTTAAAAATATTTTTCCTTTTCTCTTACTTAATGAAGATCATGTACACTGCGGGCATTATGTATTTTTAATGGAATTTCTATTCCATTAAATTGAAGTTTCTTTTCTTATGAAGGTAAATGGAAGGAAGCCCATGAAAGCACCTGATTCTGGAATCATGAAGGGTTCATCAGTGATTCAAACCCTAAAGCATCTTTTCTCGGGGGAACTTTCTTCCCGCAGAGAAATCGTCAGGTATAATGATCTTATCCATGGTCCTCTGTCTTGTCCACATCATGAGCAATATCGACGTCTGGGTGCTAAGCGACCGAGGCCCTGGCCAAAAGTTCCCTGAGCTGAGGCAAGGACAAGATGCTGGCGTAGGAAATCACTAAATTAGGTCAAGTGGGGGATGTGCGTATAGGATGATGTGAGGTCAGTTACCCAAAATCCTAGAAACGGGTCGTAGGTAAGATGTGGAGTCCATTTCCATCTATGTGACTCAAGTGGGGGGCTGAGGTGGCAGATGAAGATAGTTCAGAGATTAAGTAGGAATTGACATGAAGGACAGCAGTGAGTAGATGGAAAGAGAGATGTGGGCAAGCAGGACGCCACCCAAGGTCACCGCAGGAACAGTGGAGATCTTCCAACACTGTGAAGGCCACTCTATTCATGTGTATTGGGATTAAATTTCTTTCTTCTGTTGTGCTGCAGATCAAACCCAGGGCCTCCTGTGTGCTAAGCAAGCACTGTACCACTGAGCTATATCTCCAGCCTTAAATATTTACTTCAAGGTCATTGTCCAGGTCAGACCTACATATTTCCTCCACAGAAAAGCCACTATGTTTTCCCAGGACAGTGTAATGACAACTTCTCATCCTCTATTGGTGACTGATTAAAATGCCCTCATGTGGTGCTACACTGTAATAACACTTCAACTCTGCCAGGGCACCCTGATGCCCTAAGTCAGCGGTGCCCTGCCCCGCAACATCAGTCTCAGGGTCACCTGGAAAAGGCTCCAGTTCTTGGATCCTACCCTAGATCAGCTGAACCATAAACTCAGGATATAGGTGCAGAAATCTGTGTTTTAACAAGCTGTCTGTAGAAGTTTGAGAACAAGTGTTCTAAATAAGTGGCATTAGAAATAAAAGGCAGTGGGGTAAGTGACTAGGTGGGTATTATTGTACTCACTGGAGGACTTTGATGAACAGAGGTCTGAATGAACAGAGAAGAAGTCTGCGTAGATAGAGAAGACCAGGCTGGGGGTGAGCCAGAAGGAGGGGGCCAGCAGGACCAGTCTGTGAGGGGCCGACACTCTTAGCAGGCAGGGGGGCCCATGCGGCTGGATGCAACCGTAATACTATCTGTGAAGTCTTTGATTTATGTATATTTTAAGTTAGGCCTTACATGTGTCTTTTGTTATTCTAAAAATTCCTTAAATACAAGAACCAGATTTCTTGTAGTTTTTAAATAACTTGCCATGGTACCTTTCAAAGGGCCAGGAGCCAAGTAGACTTTTAATAAATATATGATTTGAAAAGAAAAAGAACTGGGTGTGGACAAGACCTGGAGTAAGGGGGTAAAGAAGGATTTATTTTTATCGCTATTTTATAATACTGAGAGAAATTTAGCTGGAGATGTCTTAAAGCCAATTAACACCTTGGAGAAGTCTGAAAACGAAAACTTGGTGGGAATATCATTTTTAATGACATTATCAAACTTTTGAGAACTCAAGCTCAACACATGAAAATAGAAGCTTCCCTCCCCCCTTTCTCTCTCTCTCTCTCTCTCTCTCTCTCTCTCTCTCTCTCTGTTTTTTTGTTTTTGAGACAAGGTCTTGCTCTATAGCCCAGGCTGGTCCTGAACTCACTATGGAGCCCAGGCTGGCCTTGGACTCACAGCAGTCCTCCTGCCTCAGCCTCCCGAGTGCTGAGATTACAGGTGTGCACCACTATGCCTGGCTTATGTGGTGCTGGGGAATCGAACTCGGGTACTTAGCGCTTGACCTAGCACTATGCTGCAAGTGCTTTAATTGCTGAGCCGTTCCTCCAGCTCAGTAGGTGCCTTACAAGGCCTCTCTTATTGGTTTACACATGGCTGCTTCCCTCCTGTATCTTCCCATAATCTTAAACCTATAAATATATACATTCTGATTTGCTCTTTTTATAAGGACATTGGTTATATTGGACTAGGGTCCCCCCTTTTGGCCTCCGTTTTACTTAACCACCTCTTTAAAGATCCTAAGTCGTATCTACATTAGAATTTTAATATTTGAATCTTGGAGGGACTGATTTCAGCGCTTAACAGTACCTAAGAGAATGGCTCAAACTCACAGAAAACTAAAGAAGCCACTGCGGTGCCTCAAGGTGGTTTTTCCTAGTCAGGCGCCTGTCTTCGTGCTCCTAAGTAGATAACTTGAATGGAAACCCAGTCTCAAGAAGGCACTTGGTCCAGCCCTGGGGTCTGCTTACTCTCAGTCCTGAGTCACGGAGCTAACAAGATGCCCGAATGGGAACTGGAACAGGAAGCTTCAGCAGCTCCCTTGCTAAGAAGATGCATCCCCACCCTCTGGCAGTGCAAAACATGCCTTCCTGTGTTCTAATACTCTACCTGAAATACAAGAAACTGACAAAAATCTCAGCTTCCACCCGTGACCAGTCAGCCTCCTGGAAAGCCACTGCGAGGATGCAAATGCCACAAAGATGTATGACAAAAGGCAGGCTTGTGCCTCAGGTTTACTTTAAGCATTTCACAGAACATTCTCTGAAAGCCGGCTCAAAAGTGTTATGTGAACTCTCACTGAGTTACATAAACATAAAAAGTCACATTTTAAAAGTTAGCTTTTAGGAAACAAATTAAGTTTTCAAAAAATTATATGTGCTATTAATAGTGCAGTTACCAGGATAACAAGGTATGGTGAACAGATTCTACATAGTCACTGTGGCCAAGGCAATTAAAAAAACATGGCGGGGGCTGGAGGAATGGCTCAGCGGTTGAAGCGCTCGCCTAGCAAGTGCTAAGAACCCGAGTTCAGTTCCCCAGCACCACATAAGCCGGGCCCATGCCTCTAATCCCAGCACTCGGGAGGCTGACACAGGAAGATTGCCCTGAGTCCAAGGTCAGCCTGGGCTCCATAGTGAGTTCAGGACCAGTCTGGGCTGCAGAGCAAGACCCTGTCTCAAAAAATAAATAAATAAGTAAATAAAAGAAAAGGAAAGAAATGGTGAAGGGAAGTAAGAGAACCTGATAAACTAAATCTTTCTCCCCCCAGGTATTGCAGGCCACATTTCTTAATGTCCCATGTCTTGCTGCTGTAGACTCACGGTAGAGCATCTGAGAGCACAGGGCCCTAATCCAGATGCTCCCAACCTCATTTCTGGAGAAAATGAATTCAGTGGCATTATTGGAACATGTTCAATATATGAAATTTTCTTAATCGTAAGACACTCCTTTAACTTTCTTTCGCCATCTAAGCCTTCAACAATGGCCTGTCCCTCAAATAGTCCTCTTCAACCGATATGTGACAACCAGTAGCCCACGGCCAATCATGGAGGGTCTCCTTAACTATCAAGGCTATATCCTTTCTGCCCATGTCTCAAATAAGCACCGCAGAAATTTCTGGATCCCAAGATACTTATTCTTACAATATAATGTAATAATGTTGAGATTTTGTGTAAATATGTAGCTATATGAAAAAATGTTCACAAAACAACTGTTAGATGAAACGCTGTATTATATAATATGATGTCAGAAATGTGAACCCATAAGAAATTTTGAATTATAATGCCTTAAAAGTTTTTTATCTATAATAAGCTGGTATAAAGCTTTTTAAAAATAAAAACTCCATTTAAGTCCCATATTTCTTCTTTTGTTCTTTTTTGTCTTGGTTGAAATTACTGCAATTATCCTTAATTTTTCTGGCACACAGACTGTGTTCAACTGCTACTTGTTCCAATTCTTGGTTTAATAGTTCTCATATTTTGCAGCAGTTTTGATTAAGCCATATCAAATCTGTTTGGGATATGGAGGTGTAAATAACAGAGCAAAACTGCCCCACTGTCTTCTGCATTGTCTTTGAAACCTGAAGATTATATTTTTGAATCAGAAAAATTTTCACATCAGAAGAACTTAGCTAGGAGTCTGGGTTAGGAAAGGACATTTAGCAGTGATGGAGAACAGAAAACTTCACACTGACTTGATACAAGATCAACGTTCTGAAATAGTTTTGACTTAGGTCACCTTTCCAGTTATTTGAACCCTCACTGCTCCACCTTTTGTATTGAAAAGTTTTATGTTAACTTTATAAAGATGTGATCATGCATATTAACACTCCCGCTTCAAAAGAAGAAACAGAAACACAACCTCAAATATCTAAGATTCCTCTCACCACTGGGATGACTCCTCCTTTGCTACTCACTGAATTGCTGAAGACCCGATGAATTACCAGAGGCCCAGGGACGACCTACATCCTGTTCCTGGCTATGAAACAACCCTAGAGGGACAGGGAAAGGGTACTGGCTCTCTCAGGTCGATGACACCTCAACTCAGGAATTTTAATAGCTATATATTTCTAAAGACACTTGACTATATTATTTTAAAAGTAAAAACAAATCCACCCTGAGTCTATACCATCTTTTATAAGAATATTCTTTCCCTTGGGTGAGTTGGGTGCCAAGAAGATAAATTTGGAAAAAGACCCTAGTTTATAAGGGGAAACACAAGGAGTGAATCCCTTGTATTATAGAGGGACGTTTCGCTATTTTATGGAAGGGTTTCTTGGAATATTCTTACCAATGATCAATTCTCAGCCCCAAATCTATGTTTTATTTAAAGATTGACTCAGTTCATAAAACCTATTTCTTAAGACAACCGTTATATTGATGGCAAAAAAATTAAGAGACAATCCTTAAAAAAAAAATAGCCAAATTCCAGTTACTTAAGGACTCCAGAGAAAAATAGTAAATGACTTCCTTCCTTCTGTCTTTTCTTTTTTCTCTTTCCTTATACCCCTATGTCTATTTAAATATATTTTAATACGTGTACAAACATTTATGTTATTCTACCAATAAAACATCAACTTATTGTTCAAATAATGTCATAAATGAAACTGTAGTTTATATTCAAGAGAAAAACTTTTGAGTGTTCTCAGAAACTCTGGAGCAGGGGATGGGAAATCTTGTTGCTGTCAAGGGTCATTTGGATATGAAGACATAATTTGTGAGCCGTACAAAATTATCCACTTAGAAATTAGTCTGCTGTATTTGGTTAAGAAAATTAATTGATTCATTTCCTGAAACTGTTTCTCTTTGGTGCGACCTTGGCTGGGCCTCAATAAATGATTTTGCGGGCTGAAAGTTTCATACACCTGCTCTGGAATATTGCCTGCAACCGTTTGAAAAAAAAAAAAAAATCACATTTGCAGTTCCCTGACAAGCCTCTAGGAGGCATCCGTTTCTACCTACCAGTATTAGCCACAGTTCTTGAAACAACATAGCACGTGATATCCACACAGAAGATCCGTCAGAAAGCTGTTACAAAGGATTCGGGTGCAGCTAATTAAAGCAAAAACAGGTCGGTCGCATGGCTTGCTCAAGCACTGGGCTGAATTTTCACAGCGGAACTTGGCCACCACAGAATCCATTTGACAAACAGCAGCTTCCCGCCAACTGGCGCAGGTATGACTGGAAATTCATGCTTCCTGGGTCAAAGAGTAGCAAGGAGTGGGCTACAAAAATGGCTCCTGGCCCTGAGATTCTCACACCAAGCTAGTGACTACGCATTTGGATCCTGGTAAATGATACTCACAAAACCTGAAAAGCCTCCACAGATGCCTTCCTGCCCACCATCCAGAACCAGGCAGGACTCATATTCTGGAACAATCTGCCTTCCTGCCTCCGTGGCAGAGGAAAGCACACCTGGAAATGGCTGAAACAGGAGACCTGCAACTGTTACCGCCCACCTGCCCTACCGAAGCCAGCGCTGGTTCTGAGAACACTCTGGCACTCTTTGATAGCATCCTAAAACGTCAGAGGTCTACCCAAACCTCTTGACCTCTACTACAAACTCTCTCCCGCAAGTTTGTTTTTATACATTACGTTTTAATAATTCACAACAAGTGCTCAGGAAAACAAGTGTCATACATATTTTTCATTTGTATAAAATTAATTTATTTTTTCAATGTTCCGAAGATAAGTGTTTACACCCAAACAATCTACCTCTGGTCTTACAGGCACTGCCCTGGCTCCTGTTGATGCCCCTTCACTGAAGGCATGTTTCCTTAAACCCCTGCCCCAATCTCCTACCCAGTCTTGCAAAAGGGAATGATAACCATCAAAGTTACTTCCTTGAAATAAAAGAACAGGCATAGTCTGTCTGAATTCACTCCTGGTTGGGAATATTGTCCCCTCCCCCAACCAGTGTGAAATCCTCCTAGATCATTGAAAATCATTTTTTTTCCAAAATAAAAAGAAGGGATACGAAAGTAGAAGGGAGATTATTGGAAAAAAAATAAAAGGATAGAAGTAAGGGGGAGTTTGAAAGAAAGGGAAAAAGGGCTGAACGTGGAAATGGTCAAAATATGTTATGCGCAGGTATGGCGGGCCAAGCAAAACCTAGTGTTTTATAGAACTAATATGAACTAGTAAAAAATAACAATCAGTTTTTGCTGTTTGGTCTGAGTGTGTAAGAGGCAGTTCATTACAGAAATGGCCAAGCTCTTGGGCTGATAAGCGAGGACGGTTTTCGAAAGCTATCCATTTGGAATATGGTTAGAGAAGGCATCTGATTGCCTCAAGAAGGAAGTTGCTGCTGGTGCTCGTTTCCAGGAGTTTTATTTTCAAATTCCTGAGGGCACACAGAGGGGCGGGCACATCTTGCGGCAACCCTTTCCCCGAAGGCCAAGCATGAGCAGCCAGTCACCAGCCCTGGCCCAGGGTCACATTCCAGACAGGCATTTATACGACAGCACTGTGATTAAAAGGAGACTCCCCCATCATTAAGACTGTAGACCTAATATCAGCGGGACAATTTTTCACGGAAATTATTTCTAAAACCAAACTCTTCTGGAAAGTTGTAGTCCATTTATTCTTTGTGCTGCCATCCTCCTGCTATGTTCACTGAAAAGAAGAAGGGAAAAATGTCATAAATGCCACTGAGAGGAATTTTGATGGGCTCTGGATGGGTGGAGCACACAGGGGTCCCCGCACCCTAGACAAGCGAAGCCCAAGAGGGGGCAGGTTACTAGAACCTGGTTCCAAGATTAATCAGAGCTGTTAAGTAAATAAATTCTTATTCAACTTTTTTTTTCTTTTTTAACCTTGCTGCTTCATAAATCTCCAAGAATGGCTCCTTGGCCCTGAACATCGGAAAGGACTGTGTATTGCTGTTCCTCGCTGATGGCAGAAACTAGCATGCTTCTCCCAACTGAGATGCTCACACCCAGCAGTCAGAAGCATCGTCCTTTGGTATTTGCTGGGGTCTGGTTCCAGGGTCCTCTTCAGATGCCAATACCTTCCAATGCTCTCCTCCCTTATATAAAATAGCACAATGCTATCCTGGGTGCGTTCTCTCACATAACTTAGATGATCTTCAGATTACTTATAACACGTTGTACAATGGAAATGCTAGATAAATCACTGTTGTGTTGTTCAGGGAATACTGACAAGGAAGTGTACATGTTCAGTAGAGGTGTAATCTATCAAAGATGCTTGATCTGTAGTGGGATGAATCAAAGTATCTGGAGTTGGCACACACAGAGGGCGACTTGTATTTATTGGCAACATAAATACACACATTTAATATGTTTACACACAACAATATGGCTCACTGCTCTCCACTCTCTTGCCTATGTGCCCTCTAACAGCCTTGGCAAAATGCTCTACGCTCACTCTACCTGCGCTCCTCTCATTCCAGAACTCATGGACGCAACAGCAACAAGAGACATTTGAACAGAATAATTGTGGGGCAGTCACGTCATGTTTATCTCTATTCTCATATAACCGAAAGTTGAGGGTACGTTTCCTTCCTTCCCAAGAGTGACTTCATGCTACACGTGAAAGTGCAGGCTGGGAAGCAGGCTCTTCCCCGCTCAGTGTCATCCCAGGCCTGGTGGCTAGAGATTGGCAGTGATCTTCCTGGGGTACCATGTGGACATGGCACTAGAATGAGGTCAGGAGGTAGCAGTACAAAAGGGGCCCTAAAATTTCAGGAATCATGACAATTTTAAAATTCAAACTTAATCCAGGAATCCATGATGAAATTAAACTAAACATAGTCTTGTCACGTGACCCAGTAATCATGCACCTTGGAATTTATGCAGAGAAGCTGAAGACTTCTGTCCACACAAAAACCTACACGTGGATGTTTTTAGCAGCTTTATTCATAACTGCCAAAACTTAGAAGTAACCAAGATGTCCTTCAGGAGGTGAATGGGTAAACCGTGACACATCTAGATATGGGGAAAGAGCTACCAAGCCACGACAAGCCAAACGCAGGAGGCTAAGGACAGAAGTCAATCTGAAAGGCCTACATGTTGTCTGAGCCTAACTGCACGTCATTGCGGTGATAAAAGGCAAAACTACTGACATCGTAAAAAGCTCAGAACTTGTGAGGGCAGTTGGAGGAAAGAGGGACGAGCTGGTGGGACACAGAGATGTTTAGGCAGTGAAATTATGCTGTATGATAGTGTAACAATGGGTTTGTCATAATTCGTCCTAACCCACAGGATATACAATACTATGGACCTTAGATAACAATACTGTATCAGTAGGACTTTTCCCCCTGGGTTTACAGACATGAGCCACCATAGCCAGTATGTAGTGCTAAGGAACCCAACCCACAGCCTTGTGCTTGCTGAGCAAGCTCTTTAACTGCCGAGCCATACCTCCAACCCTAGATCGCCAATTCTTACAGTATATCTGTCACTCCGGTGTGGACGTTGATAACCAGGAAAGTTGTACAGGTGAGGTGATGGAGTGCATAAAACTCCCAGTGCCTTCTTTTAAATTTTGCTATAACATAAAACTGCTCTAAAAGAATAAAGCCTGTAATTTAAAAAATAAACTACTACAAAAATCGTTAAATTTTCAAATGGCAACATGAGTTCCAAGGGCAGCCGAGTTTCCAAATAACAGAAACAGTAGGTTTCCCTGAGGTTGTAGCACCCAGGATCCAATATGCAGCCCCCGCGGCCACCAAGGTGCTGGGGTCACTGATGCTTATGGCCAGGATCTCGGGGAGGTGCAGATCTTCCCAGACGCCCTCACGTCTGGGTGTTCGATAAGGCCAGGCTAGTGGGGGTTTCCCGATGACAAGGCTGAGCAAGGACCCTGGGAGGGAGATCACGTTTACATTCTGCTTTATTTCCCATCCCTACCACCTGCACTGCACCATGAGGAACAGTTCCAGGCCAAGGTTGCGGGGGAGGTGCACAGCTTTCCCAAGACAGCCACAAGGAGATAGGAAACGGCAGCTCCAGCTTCCCTGGTCAGCGCTCTGCTCCATTTTCTGAAACCACAGCGTCCCTCACGTTGGAAAACTTATTTCTCTCCTTTCCCTCTTTGTCTTTTGTTTCTGTCTACAAATTGTGAAAGCCCAAGCCACAGACCCAAACCGCGGTGACGGCACAACCTAGGTACAGTGTCCTCGGCAGGGTAAGCTCGGATGCAGTCAAACTGAGCGCTCGGGAGCAACGCAGATCCACAGCAGTCCCCTGGACAGGATCCCAGCCGCTTCCTGCCCTAAGCTTTGTTCCCAAACGCTACAAGTCCCTACCTGTACAGACAACTGCCTAGCTGCCAAAGAAATCCCTGCCTTACACAAAGAGTCCATTGTTGAGCAGGCTCAAGGTCCCCAGGTATGGGAGGGCGAATCCCGGTTACTCTTATCTTCCCTGGATTTCGCAAAGCAGAGGCAATCTTCCAGAGACCCACACTGCACTCATTTCCTACAAAGCACAAAGGACACATCCCCCTCCTGCTCTGGCTCATGCCTCTAGAGTGAGTGGGCTGGGAAAGCGCAGGGCTCTTTGGTCCAGATGGACAGCTGCAGCCTAGCTAAAAAGTAATAATATTGACAATACAAACAATCATTTTATTTTTGGACAGCTAAGACAACGTCTAAAGCCTGTCTGTTCCGGCTGTCTTCCATAACTGAGAAGAAAAAATTCCTCTCTATCCTTCCCTTTCTTCCTCAGGCAGCACACTTCTAGGTTCTACGTGAGAGAGTTCAGCTGTCGTACAGGCCAGACCCTGGAGACTTTTTTTTTTTTTTTCAT
>PVKB01002052.1:0-263674 GCA_004027205.1 Ctenodactylus gundi
TTTAAAAAAAAAAAAAACTACGTGACTTTTAGAAGTTCTCTGTTTTATGTTTAGGTCTGTGAATTCTGAGTTAATTTTTTCTCACTTTTTATTGATATGAATACGTGCAAAATTCAAGGTTTACAATGGAGTTGAGCATTTTGTGCACATATGTATCTTGTCAAGGTGACAGGGGCTTTCCCACTCTCTTTTTGCCCCTCCCTCTACCCACTCCTCCCTCCCTCCTCCCCCACCGTACTCCCCTCTTTCACTTTGTCTTTCGTCTTAAGTTCCATAGGTGTTGTGATTTGGGTCTCTCGTATCAGAGAGACCATTCGATGTTTCACCTTCTGCTTCGTACTTACTAGAAATAAATATCCCCTTCGATCCAGCAACACCCCTCCTGGGAATATATCCAAAAGAGACCAAAACAACATATAACAGAGATATATGTATACCCATGTTCATAGCAGCACAACTGAAAATAGCAAAAATATGGAAGGCACCAAAATGCCCATCAACAGCCCAGTGGTTACACAAAATGTGGCATTTATACACAATGGAATACTATGCATCAGTAAATTCCGATAGCATGGAGGCTTTTGCAGGCAAATGGAAGAAACTAGAGAACATCGTGCTTAGTGAAGTAAGTCAGAAGCTGAGTTAATTTTTGTGATGAGTGTAAGATCCAGGTCTAGATTCATTTTTTGCATGTGAATGCCCAGTTGTCCCAGCATCATTCATTGAGAAGACTGTTTTGTTTGTATTGTATTTGCTTTGTTTCCTTATTAAAGGCAGATGATTCTATGAATCTGTTTCTGAGTTTTCTCTTCTCTTCTTTTGGTCTGTTTTGTTTCACGAAACTACATGGTCTTGATTGTTTTAGATTTAAAGTGAAACTTAAAACTTGAGTAATTCTGGTATTCACTTTATTCTTTTCTCTCAATATTGTGTTTGTTATTCTATTGGTTGACTTTCAGTGTAAACTCTAAAATTGGTTTGTTAGTATTCTCAGAATTACTTTCTGGGACTGAACTGCTATCACACTGAATGTGTAGATCAAGTCGAGGAGAACTAACGTCTTGACAATGCTGAGTCTTCCTCTTCATGAACATAGGACAAGTCTCTATTTAGCTCTTTGATTTCTTTCAACACAGGTTTTTAGTTTTTCTTACAAAGATTGTGTGTGTGCGCATATATTTATGTATGCATTTTAAATTTACAGCTAAGTATTATTCTGAAATATAAATAGTATTGGAAGTGTTTTATTTTGTGTTTTAGACAGACTCCCTATGTAGTCTCAACTCATTATGTAGCCAGTGCTGGCTATTCTCTTGGTTTCGCCTCAAAAGTACTGGAATTACAAATGTGTGCCACCATGCCTAGTTAGTATGTGGTGCTAGGCAATCAAACCTGGGCCCTCGTGCTTCCCAAGGGCTCTAATCACTGAGCCATTCCCTCCAGTCCAAAGTTCAATTTAAACTTCAGTTTGCAGTTTTTATTGTTGCTGTAGGTAGAACATCCCAATCTGAAAATCCAAAATGCTTCTAATTACAAAACTTACTGAGTTCTGACTTGATGTCAGAAGTGTAAGCTTAGTACTTGACCTCATATGATGGGTCTTGGTTAAAATGCAAGTGCACTGAAAATATTGTATAAAATTACTTTAATGTTATATGTGCAAAATATGTATTAAACATAAATAAATCACTTTCTTGTTTCAACTTGGGTCCCATCCCCATGATAACTCGTAGTCCTTATGCAGATATTGCTCAATTCAATAAAATCTGAAATGCAGTCACTTCTGGTCGAAGGAGTTGGGATAAAAGACACTCAACCTATATATAGGAAGTACATTTTCTTTTGTATATTAATTTTATGTCCTGCCACTTTTCTGTAATTGCTGTTAGTTTCAAGAGTATTTTTGCTGATTTGTTTTGGGATTTCCTATATAGTCTATCATGTTATTTGTGAAAATTTTTCTTTTTTCCTTCACAGACTATACCCTTTTATATCATTATCTTGCTTAATTACCTTACCTGGGATTTCTGGTCCAGTTTTCAGTTGAAACAGTGAGAGTGATGTCCCTGTATTGCTCTCATTCACAGATAGGAAGCATTTAGTTTCTCATCAGTAACTGTGAATTTGGATTGTGGACATTCCTTAGGAAGTTGGAAATGTTCCCCTTGTTTTCTAATTTTTTACTTTTGTGAATTTCTGTTGGATTTTGTTCTTCATTGTCTTAACTTTTAAATTGATTTCAGCACTGGAGGAATTGCACTGTGGTTAAAGTGCTTGCCTTGCAAGCACAACACCCTGAGTTCGAGTCCCCAACAACACATAAAGCTGTTTATGGTGGCACATGCCTGTAATCCCAGCTCTGGAAAGGCTGAGGCAAAACGGTTATCCTTGAGTCCAAGGTTAGACCCTGTCTCAAAAAATCGATTTCAATTGACAAAATACGTACATACTTAAACGCTTGTGTGCACTAACAGGTATAATCTCATTTCCTCTTCATTTGTTAATGTGCAAAGTTATATTAATTGTTTGTAGACTGTTCAGTTCTGTTTGCAGACTCACTTGGTGGTGGGGCAATGTTTTCCATTGGATTTCATCTTTTTCATGGATTTCATTTACTAGGCTTTTGAGATTTTGTTGGTATTGAGGATTGAACCCAGGGCCTTTGTTAATTAATTAATTAATTTTTGAGACAGGGTTTTGCTCTGTAGTCCAGACTGGTCCTGAACTCACTGTGTAGTCCATGTTGGCCTTAGGCTTAGGGCAGTCCTCTTGCCTCAGTCTACTGAGTGCTGGGATGACTGACACACTACCATGCCCACCTTTATGTGTTGCTGGAGGATTGAACTCAGGACCATGTGCTTGTTAGGCAAGCGCTTTAACCGCTGTGCCATTTGTCCATTCTCCCCCCCTCCCACACACACACCTTTTTTTATGAGCTATGTCCCCAACCCATATTTTTATTTTGAGACAAGGACGCTAAAAGTTACTGTATTGTTCAGGCTGGTCTTCAGTTTGTGATGCTCCTTTCTTAGCTCGCAGGGTGCTGGGGTTACAGGCTTGCATCATTGCACCCAATTTGTTTAGTAGTAGTTTGTTGAGTTTTACATCTAAGTCAATAGAATATAACTACGCTGTCTTTCTTTTTTGTTATGTCTTTCTCTCTGTTGTAATTAGGGTAATCTTGTCCTTATGCTATGAATTATGAAGTATTTACAAAGTACGCTTCTTTTTCTGCAAGAAGTTATTAGAAGCTGATATGATTTTTCTGTTAAGCATTGGTAGAATTCACCAGCAAAACCATCTGGGCATGGTGCTTTCTTTTTTAGGAAGTTTTCTAGTTATTATTTAATTTCTTAAATTAAAATTCATATCATTTTGTACTTATGTGAGTTAAATAATTATTATTCATTCTAATTGGCACATTGTCATTGTACTTATTGGTGGCTATGTAGTGACATGTATGTATGATACATAATGATTAGAGTATTGGGCATGTCTTTCACCCCTGACATATATTATTTTTGTTGAGAACATTCATAATCCCCTTTTGGAGTACCTAATGAACTGTTGTCAACCCCATCAAACATTAGAAGTCATTCCCTTTGTGCACCAGCATCACTGTGCCTTACCCCTCCCGTGTGGCCTCGGCTGTTCACATCTCTGTTCTGAGTTACCAGCTTTGTAAGCAGAAATAACTTGTAATATTCCTTTACTGTCATTTCAGTGTCTGTTGCATTAGTATTGATGTCCCTGCTTTTATTTCTGTTATTTGAGTCTCCCCCCCCCCCCGACCCCCATGGTTAGCCTAGATAGAGTTTTAGCCATTTTATCTGTGTTTTTAAAGAACCAGTTTTTGGTTTTATTGATTTTGCTCAGTTGATTTCTTCTCTAATTTTTTTTCTTTCCTTGGCTTGCTTTAAGATTGTATTGCATTTCTTTCTTCTTTCTCTAGTTTCCCGAGGGAGAAGCTTAGGACATTGCTTTTAGATCTCACTTCTTTCCTATCTTATGCAGTCACTGCTGTACACAACCCTCTGAGCACTGCTTTTGTTGTATTCCACAAATTCTGGTACATTGTATTTTTGTGTTCACTTAGCCCAAATTTTTTTTTTTTAATTTCTCTTGGGGTTCCTATGACCGATGTGTTATTTAAAAGTAGGTACTTTCAATTCCTAAATATTTGGTATTTTTTCTTAATAATTCCATTTTCTTTTCTTATATACCTGTTAGATGTCTTTAAATACATAAGGTAATTGTTGTAGTGTTTTTAATATACTTATGAAAGGAACATATATACATAACATATGTAGCATAACAATATACATATGAAATTAAAGATCAGTTTACATATCATTAGTGCAGTTATCTCACTCGCAGTCCTCCCATTTCCTCCTTCTGTACCTAAAACCTTTCTTCTCATGCACTTCAATTACTCATAGGCTATAAGCACCCAATTCAGTGTTGCTATTACTTTTTTGAACAAAATTTTATGTATTTGATGAAATAAGAATAAGAAAACCTTATTCTGCAGTCATTTTTTTAAAAAAATTATCTTTCTTTCTGTAGTACTAAAGATGTTTGAGCACTTCTTCTTCAAAGGCAGATCTTCTGGGGCAGCCGCTCTGTCTTCACTGAAATGTATCTTTAGTTTAAAGCAGACTGTAAGATGTTTTTGACAGTGCATCTCCCATTCCTGGAGGCAGAGTTCTAGGCTGATGATCTTCTTTCAGCAGTTTGTTTCATTCCTTTTTGCTGATACAATCTTTGGTGAAAAAACTAATAAAATTCTAACCTTTACTTCTCTATAGGTAAGATGGAGTTTTCCTCTTTCGTTGGTTTTCTGCAGCTTGTAATTTTTTTCCGGTATTACTCAGGCTTGATGTCCTCTGAGCTTTCTGATTCTGTGGTTTACTATCTATGATTAACCTTAGAAAATCCTTAGTCATTATTGCTTCATTTATTTCTTTTACCTCTTTCTCTCTCCAGCTGTTTTGATTGTATATATTTTTTATAATTGCTGCACAGTCTTCAGGTATTCTCTTCTGTTTGTCACTTTTCACTCACTTTGGGGAATTCATGTTGACATATCTTTAGCCCACCGTTTCTTAACGTGGCTCAGTTTAGTCCACTGATGACTCCACAAAAGGTATTCTTTCTTCATTCTTTGGCAATGTTTTTCATTTATAGCATTTCCTCTTGATTTCTTTGAGTTTTTTTCATTGTCCATTTGTTCTACCTTGTTTTCTGCTTTTTCTTTTAAAATATCTAATGTATTATCCACAACTACTTTAAATTCCCATGTGATGATTCATAAATCTGTATTTTAGCTCAGTCTGTGTCTGATTCTTAGTGTTGGTGTTTAGTACACCTGGTAAATTCTGTTGGAAAGATGGTCAGGATGTACACAGTAATAGGAACTGGGATAATTAGGCTTTTTAGTGTGAGGTTTTATGCTAGAAGGTTAGGAATTAGGATACATATTATATTTGCTATAGCCTAGGAACCAAGAACTACAAAATCCTGCATGTCCTGCACTTTTCTCTCTCCTGTTGTCTTTGGAATTTACAGTATGAACATTAATAGGCCTTAGGGAATATTAAGTCACCTTTTTATCAGTTTATTTGACGGTTAATTTCAAAACTCTACAGGCAGTAGAATTCATGGATTTTAATAAATAATAATTGAGTACAAAGTGCTACATGTTTATCAGCATCAAATAAATGATTACTTGATTTGTTCTTTAATTTTTCATTTTGTAGACAAATGAACACCACCATTTTCCCACCTAACGATATTGTATCCAAATAGGAATAATGCAAATACAATAAAGGCTAGACATTTAATAAGGAATAGTGCCGGGGCTTATCTTTAGATTGGTTGTATTCTGATACCCTTGATTCACTAATTAGACCCTGGAGCTACTTTTCTCTTGCCTTGTCTTTTCTCTTATTACTTCAGTTCCCCTGGGGTTTTTTTTTTTTTTTTTGGATTTTTTTATTGGTACTTTACTTCCAAATGTCTTGTTCATATAAACACACATGTACTGCTTATTTGGCATATATTCCAATGGCCCTGTAGAGACTTAGGAAAATTGTTTCTCTAGGATCTTAGCTATATTGCATAATATTTTGATGATGTCTTTAGTTTAAAGCAGACTGTAGGATGTTTTTGACAAGCCAGGTAGATGTTGTGGTCAGTTCGGGATGTAGGACCCTCTGAAGACTCCTGCCAAGAGGCCGTGGATAGGGAGACCTGTACACCACTGTATCCAGTATCTTTGTTCTATCCATATAAAGGCCAGAAATTGCTGTTTCCTTCCTAAAGAGACACTTACTGCAAGCATCCATTTTAGCAATAGAAAAATGATCTCCAGTTTTTTTATGTGCTACTTTGCCAGCCCTAAAAATCTTAGGAGAGATAGATGAGACATCAAATAAAATAATTGAGTGCCAGCTGCTACTTGTGATACAAGATTAAAGAAGTGAGAAGTTAGGCACAGTGGGCAAATTGAGTGACAACAAATAGAAAAATAAGGGATGTCTTCTTCCAGGTTATTCACTGGGTTAGAGAAGTATTGGGTGCCATGAGTTCAGGAGATAGGGAGTGCATGGAGAAAGAAAGCAGTAGAGCTGGGAACACACACACACACATGTGCGTATGTACATTGTCTCACACGCGCATGCGTGCACACACACACACACACACACACACACACACACACACACACACACACACAAAACGAGTAAGAAAGTCTGTAAATCAAGGAAATGCAAGATTATAAACTCAAATCTTACCGAATGAGACTCACCTTCTCTATGGTAGTTACACAACTTATCCATGCTGTTAATGAAGCTTGCTGGTAATTTGTGAGGGTTTGGGCATTGCAGAAGAGACAGTTGTTGTCTGCTGGCTGGGTTGAGAAGTGGCAATAAAAGATTCTAACATTATTACATTAAAATGTCCTCCACAGGGCTGGAGGAGTGGCTTAGGGGTTAAAGCATTTGCCTAGCAAGCACTTAAGCAGCTGATAAGTACCTGAATTTGATTTCCCAGCACCACAGAAGCTGGGCTTGGTGGTTGATGCCTGTAATTTTGACACTTTTTAAGCCAAGAAGGGAGGATTGCTCTGAGTCCAAGTCCAGCCTGGGCTCCCTAGTGAGTTCAGGATCAGCCTATATTGCAGAGCGAGAGCCTGTCTCAAAAAAAGTCCGCCACAGAAAAAATGAAATCATAAAGTAATGAGCAAGCTTTTTGATTCTCTTCATTTGAGGAAGTACCCCCCTCCAAATCTAACAATGGAAACAGAAGACTTAGAAAACAACCGATCTGAATTTGAACCCCAGCTTTTTTTGTTAGTAGATGTGTATATACTGATGTGATGCTCATGGCTGAGGATAATCAGGATAATGGAGGTAATTAATGCTTATCACACAGTAAATATGCATTAAAAGGTTTCATTATTCACCAATAGTAAGAGTTTTCAATGTCATGTTCAAATTATTGAATTATATGTGGCATATAATTTCTTTGGAAGGAGGTTTGTTTTTTATACATTTTTAATATGATCAGATAGAAAGTGTCAGGACAACCACTGGTTTGTTTAGAACTGTTAGATAATTCAAAATATTAAAAAATGGAATAAAACTTACTTTTAAGGAAAATGGAATTTATCTGCAAAGGAAGTAATATTATTTGGGAAGCTGTATTTTCATAGTTTTGATCATGAAACTGTACCAGAAATAATTACAGAACCTCACCAGGGAAGCCTTGTATACTGTCACCGCCAACAGCACATGGTTGAGCTGCTTCCATCTGAGTTTTGGTAAAGATGATTGGAATTACTTTCTCTTAAGTGGGCAAACACAGCTGGGTAAACTCTGTGGTGCTTTTATTCAGGATGACATCTGTGTCAGCTGGGCCTCATTTGGAATGCATCTGACCTTGCTCAATTTAAAATCAAGTTTCCAAGGGGGAGGTAAGGTGATCCTGAGGGTTGAGGAATGCTACAGAATTGTTTTGTAGATTTAGTGGAGTGATTTAAGTGCATCCTGGTTATGATTCCTTGGATCCTGCAGGGACCTGGGAGAATGAATTTATGCCTGCTGTCATGTGTTTGTAGAGCCATAGATGCAAAAAAATGAAGCTATGAAGTGATAATAAAACATTGTTTATTGAAAACATTTTCTTTATTTTTCTGATTGATAGGAAGGGGTTTGTGCAGCAAGTCTTAAAAATCATTAACAATTACTGCATAAGTTGGTATATACTAGTAATTACTAAAATATGCAATTTGCTCATGATAAAAATGATCTCTTTTGATTTCTGCTCCTGGTTCTGGCACAGGTTCCTAAAACTCTCATTACTCTGGACAGTAGGGATCTTCGGTGCATGTTTTGTTCTGATGTTTGGTCTTTGCTTTTGTTACCTGACACAGGGTTCATAACTCCTAATTTCTTGAGTGGCACAAGTCTGTTCTAGTGTGGCAGTTCTTTAGTGGACTCCTGAATAGCGGGTTAGAATCCTAGCATTTACATCTTTACCTGTCATTCTCTAAGAATGGCTGAACGCTAGAGAATAAGCTAATAAGTGATGCCTTTAAAAAAAACTCTAAAGCATGAAATTTGGGGAGTTCCTGGTTGGGAAACACAGGCAAGGGCTGTCAGGGTGGCACTTTAACCCCACAGGGACAGAAGCTTCTATGCTTCAGGTCATTCTGGACCTCACCCTGTTGCCCTATGTACCTCCTCATCTTCATTTTTATTTTTTAATATATTCATTTAATAAATCAATATGTGCATGGCACCTGTCTTCTTAGGTTCTTAGAGTTACTCTAACAAATTAGTCACCCAAGGAGTGAGTTGTGAGAACCTCCGATTTGTAGCCAAGTTAAAAGGAAGTTGTCAATGAGCTGTGGACCCCTCATTTGCAGTCAGTTTCAGAAGAGCAGGGCCCTCGTGTTGGGCTGAGCTCTTAAAAGTATGAGGTCTGTGCTAGATCTGGTTAGTGTCAGAATTGAAATTGTACACCCAGCTGGCAAAGACTTGCTCCATGTGGGAAAACTCCCACACATCTGGCCATAGAAGTGTTGAGTGTGAAAGTATAGAAGAGAAAAAGTGTTTTTAAGAAATTCAGCTCAACTGATACATTTTATTTGTGCCTGAGAAGAAACACATAACATGTGCTGAAACCTGCTAGGGTTGAAGCTCCTTAATCATATAGTTGGCTGTTGAAAAGGCCATACTCACTCTCCCACTTGTGAAAGGGGTGGGTAGAGCCATTTACGTTGTGCGATGATTGAGCATGGAGAAGCTGAGTCTTTAGTGAAGATCCAGGGTTTGGCGTCTAGCCTCAGGTTCACTGACTAGGACAGTTTTCCTTGAGGGAGGGAGAAAGACACTTTGGAAAAGGGACAGGGACCTTGAATAACAAGAATTGACACCTCGTGTTTAAGACTTTGGAGGCCTCCACTTCATTCTGTCATATGTAGGTCTCTTTTTTTCTCTCTGGGAAGGAGTATTTGTATGTTAGCACATATATATGCAATTGAAGTAGTTTGTTACTCTTGGGTTTTTTTTTTTTTTTTTTCCTTATAAGTTCTTTAGGACTAGAAAATTGTTTTTAGCACAAAGCAGAGTGCTTGGCAATTGATAGGTCTAAATAAATACTGAATAAGTTTGAGCAACTTCCTTTACTTTCTTTTTCTTTTTTTTCCTCATCTTTAGTAGTGGAATTAGAAAATTAAATGATGGATTTTTCTCCTGATTGGTTAAGCCATTCAATTTTAGTCTAACCTTAACAGAAACGTAAAACTTATGTTTGCTTTTTTTCATTTAGTGTGATAGTTGAAGAATGCCATTGTTCTCTTTCAGATGACGTTAAGCTTACTGAGCAGTTATACACCCTAATGACATTCAGTTTATTAGTTTTAATAATTATCAATGTATATTTATAATATATGTGGATTTCATGTGACAAAAGGAAATCTCTGCATCAAAAAGTTGACAGTTAAGGTGAAACAAATCAAGGACACTACCAGTTGAGGCAATTGTGCTTTGGCCTATTTTAGAGGTTTGTTGGATGCTCTTGTAGTAGGGGAAGGAAGGAAATGGATGGGAAGTGCCTTAGTCAGTTTCCCTTTCTTGTCAGTGGGACATAATACCTAAAATCCACAGCTTAAAGTCATTAAAAAAGAAAGAGAGGGGTTTATTTTAGCTCAGTTTCATAGGTCTGTGCATGCATGGTTGGCCAGCTCCAAGGAACAGGAACAAGAGAGGAGCAAGGATCAAGAGTAACCCTTTCAGGTCATACTCCTAGTAACCCATCTATCTAACCAGACCCCCACCTTATAACAGTATATGAAATTTATCAATGGAGGAGGTTAGGGGTGCTGCTCAGTGGTTAGATTGCTTGCCTAGAATGTGCAAGGCCTGTGTTCTATTCCCCAGCACCACTTGAAAAAAAAAGACATCATCAGTAGATTAATTCACTAATTAGTATAATGCCCCCATACCCCATTCACCTTATAAATGTAGGAGGCTTTGGTGGGACATTTCAGATTCAAACCACGACTGAAAGTCTACTCTTCTATTCCAAGAAAACAATGCAGTGGTGCTGTCTTCACCATCTAAACCTGTTCTGTGGTTTATGTCTACAATGTTACCCAAAAGTCTCTTTTCTGAGGTGGGATTTTAGAAAAATATTGGGTCATGGGGGTGCTTTGCCCATCAGTGGCTTAGCTCACTGGTGAGTTCATAGCCTACTGTGCTGTTTTGAGATGGGATCTAGATAGAAGGAGGCTGGCCACTGGAGGCAGTGCCATGGAAGGATATGCTCTTATCCTTGGATCCTCCCTTACTCTCTGCTTCCTGGCTGCTGTGAAGGGAGTAGGATTCTTCTCCTCCCTTCATGACAGCCATTCTCTTCCTCCACGTGCTTTCATCTGCCTTGGAGCCAGCAACCATGAACTGAATCAGTTGAAACTGTTAACCAAAATAAATATCTCCCCCTTTAAGTTTTAGGTGTCCTGTATTTTGTCTTAGCCAAAGGAAGGTTGATTCATACACTTTGTGAATTTATTGATCAGTGATAGAAAACAAAGTGTACATGTGTATAAATTATGTAGATAAATGAAACCAACCTTTAAAAAGTAATAATTTAAAAACAAATGAGTTACTTGCATTTATGTTATTGAACCAGTCTCCTGGGTGTAATGGAACCTCTTTTCTTAAAGACTGGCAAGATCATCACGTAACCCTGCTTCATCTACGTAGAGGGTTGGGTTCTCAATTTCTAATAAGATTTGTTGACTGCATGAGGTGGTATGTTGCTGTTGAGGTAAGATGTGATGTACTGTGGATTGTGTGGCTTCACTTCCTACAAGGCTGATGGTGTTTTCTTTGATGAAGTAAAAAGCAGGAAGAGAATTCAGACTGGGTCATGGTTTGTATCTTCCCAGTGCATCTTCTTGCTGAAATCTGTTTAGAAGAAAATTGGCCGTTTAGTATTTGACCTCAGAGTTACAGATGGCTGTTGAGCCTTAGGTCTAAATGCTGTCTGGGTGTGTGGGTGAATGGGAGCATCTCCTCTGTTTGAGAAGGGCTTCTGTTGACTGGAGTTTAATTGCAGCTAGAAAGCCACTGCTGCCTTACTACTGTGTGTAAGCCACACGGAATATGTATGTCAAAGCTAAAATTCCTTTCTTCTGAAGGACTGTCACAATACATGTGTCTCTGATCAAGCTTCATGCAAATGCTGAATTGGCTACATTCAACGAATTGCAAAATTTTAATTGCATTTTTCCTTTAAATGGCATGCATAAGTAAGTTTTAAAACTTTTTTGTTTCATTTTGTGCAGTCTGTGTTTCTGTACTTTTCAATAAAATGATTCTTTTCAAATAATACTAAAGATAAAAAATGATGCTTTGTGCCTCATAGTATAACCCAGATTTCCATCATTGTATTATTCTAAAAGTCCGAAGTCATGACTAAAGAATATTATAGTAATGATTCTAAATAACTCTGGCCAGATTTTTTCTTTTGTAGTTTGTCCAGCTATTATTGATGACAGGGGTTGCTTCTGAGAAATGTCTTCTTTAACTTGGTGACACTAGCATTCTGGGGGTTCTAGGAGTATGGGTGGATGTTTTCAACTTGGTCTGAGCCCAGGAAAGGCTGTTATTGAATGTATACTAGGTAAGATGAGTCTTTTTTTTTCCCCCTTATGGTTCTGGTGATTGGACACAGGGAATGCTCTGCTACATCCCCATTTTTTTTTTTTATTTTGAGAGAGGGTCTTTCTAAGTTGTCTAGGCTTGCCACAGACTTGGAATTCTGTCTCATCCTCCTGACTAGCTGCGGTTACAGGCATATGCCACCATTCTTGGCAATAAGAGAGTCTTAGGGTTCCCACCTGTCCATCTCAATTAGCAGTTGTGTCAGTGCCTATTTAGTAAGATCTTCCTTCAAAAGTGGCTTTCTCCAAGGAAGCCTGGCAGTTTTAAAATTACATATGTGCACAAAATGACCAACTTCATTGTGAACCTTAAATTTTGTGCTTATGCATATCAATAAAATGGGGGGAAAATTAAAAAATTAAAAATTGAACAGCTTTCTTATTGCTTGTTCTTTTCTTTTTCTAGTCACCTTATAGCACATTATGTGTTTTATTTAACTGTCTCCTTCAGGTAAAATATGAGAGAGGGATTTTACCTTGTTTGCTGCTGAATCCCCGGTAGCTAGGACAGTGCTCAGTGAAGGCTGAGGGATGGATAATTGAGTAACTTCATCCTTTGAAGCAGGTGAATAGAGCTTGTAGGAATATACCCCTTCACGCTTGTACCAAGATGTACAACACCACAGACCAACAGCATTCCAGACCATGGGCCTTGAATTACAGGTGTTGCACAAGCGCCTGTGCTTGTCTGGTTTAGAAAAACTTCTTCTCTAGGTTCTTAGTATATTGAATAAGTTTTTGATGATATCTTTAGTCTAACTTACATTGGAGGGTGTTTTTGACAAGCTAGGTAGATCTTGTGGCCAGTTCAGAAAGAAGGGCCCTCTGAAGACGAAGGGGCTGCTGGTCTGGAGATGTGTACACTGATGTAGTCCTTGGGCGAGGAATTGCTTCTCCTCTCCAGTGAGACGCTTAGCGCACGCATCCATTTTACCAGTAAAAAACGATCTCCAGTTCTTTCTGTGCTGCATAGCCGGCCCTAAAGTCTTGAGAGATACCTTATGTACTCATTTTCTAACATTAAGATGTTGATTCAGTTAGGACACGTTATGTTAATGTGCCAGCTTCAAAATATCAAGTGAGATTAACTTGTTCACACACTTCTTAATACTCATAGTAAAGTATTTTAGAGTAAAACACCACAAATCCAGTATAACTCTCAACTAGGGAAAGCCTGGGATTTAACATGCACTTTCACTTTGTGCGAACCAAGAGTGAAAATAGTTACTAAGAGCTTCAGTGCAGCTGCTTAACTGCTGCATTCAAATCCAGGTGTAGTTTCATCTGCCACATTACGGTAGCCAAGGCTCAGTTTCCCCATTTGTGCAGTGAAAGAAAGTTAATGCAGGAGAGAGACTAAGAGATTGATCAATTATTTGCACATTTTAAGGCCTTCAAATGGATACAAGCCTGCTACTTTAAAACCAGAAAGTGCAGCTGTTTTACCTTTTTACTCTCCTTCCATCTTGGCAAAGGTTAAAATTGGAATAATTACAGCACAGTAGATAATATCAACTCCTACAATCTAGTGGTGTTACTTAAATAATAACTCTATAATCTTTGTTTTTAAGCCATTGTGCCTAACTTATGTAGGTATATTTTAATTATATAGAGACAGCTTGATCTCGTAAGGGATTTTTATCTTAACCTCATTTTTTAAATTTGACTTCATTGTAATCCCTTCAGTACCCAACTATGCACTTAGAATTAAACTGCAAGTCTTTCTCTTTCTTATCACTACATTGTCATAGGAACTCAAAAATTCTTTGCCAGTTGAGTTTTTAAAGGTAACATTTGTTAGTATTTTACTGTGTAATAAACATTTTGCTATTTTGCTAAGGTTTTTTTCTTTTCTTTTCTTTTCTTTTCTTTTCTTTTCTTTTGTGAGACTGATTCTCTTTATAGACCAGATTGGTCTTAAATTCAGTATGTAGCCTAATCCTTCCACCTCAGCCTTTAGAGTGCAAGTCCACTATTAATTCTTAAGTAAACTCTTCTTAAAGAAACAGTAGTAAATGTTATAACTTGTTCAGTTTGGCAAAAATGTTGAACATAATGGATCTGTCGTATAGAATGTTATGTTAATATTCTTCCAAAAATTTCCAAAATAAACTATAGCTTGCTGATGGTAGTTTGTTGTGGTTTAGGTCTGAAATGTCTTGCAAAAGCCTCAAGTACTAGTGAATACTGTGTACTTTAGGAAGGTGGAGCCTCGCCAGAAAAGGTGCATTCTGGGGCTTGACCTGAAGGGATGTTTGCTACCTGTACTCTTCCACCCTTACTTGGCTGTGTTCTGCCATGCTTTAAGGATCTCTTTCCCTGGGTCTGGCCTGCCATATAGTTCCGCCATTTCCCGTTGCCTACCTGTGAATGGACTGTGACCTTCTGAAATTGTGAGCTGAAATGACTCTTTCTTTCCTAAAGTTATGGGTGTTGAATATTCTGTCTTAGCAATGAAAGAGTAAAACAGAAATTGGTACCAGTGACTTTACTTGACTATGTAGTTTGGAAGCCTTTGGCAATGGTTTGTGGGAGAAGTTTGGAAAGGTTTTAGGATGGCAGATGGAGAAGCCTTTGGAGTTCTCTGAGTGGAGCATGTTGGGAGATTCTGATTGGAGATCGGAAGACCAGAATGCTGATAGAAGTGTGGATTGGAAAGGCCAGGGTCAAGAGATTTCTGAGGAGAAGGAGAACTATATTGACATGTGGTCTGAAAACTACGTGTACTACACTCTAGCAAAAAGTGTGTTGGCATTTTGCCTCTGTCCAGAGCCTAAAGGTGGTAAACTGCTTAACCTGGCTGTGAAAATCTCAAGGCAACACAATTTTCATACTGTCAATATGATAGAGTTTAGCCAACTCTATTATAAAAGTCACGGAAAAAAATGTCAGAAGAGTCCTAGGAGGTTAAAGAGATAAGCATTCCAAAGAAGCCAAGTGTTTACTGTAGGAAAGGAACCTTAAGGGGATAGAAAACATCAACCAGACTCCACCCTTCACCAACTCAAGGGTAGAAAGACACAAGACTTTGCTCTGAGAAGTATGAGTAAACATCATGATCTTCTATTTATACTCTGTTAACCATGTGTGACTTAATTCACGTGACAGGAACAGACATTATTTTCAGTATTCCAACCTGAAATTTTCAGATTTCTATGAGCAAGTATTGTAGTTTTGCTCTGGAATGTCCCTCAAAAGTCTCATGTATTTAAATGTCATGGATTGTCTGTGGAACCGTGTGCTATTGGTAGATTGGGGCTTAGTCTGGAGGGGTGGATTACAGGCATGTAAGTTAGGATTAATAGCGTGTAAGTTAGGGTTAAGGGAGTGTGGTGGCCATACCTTTCACACCTGGATCCAGGAGGGGCTAATCACTGGGCTGAGACCTGGAAGATTATATAAGCTGCTTCCTCCCTTCCTTGAGGACTAGTCTGAACTAGTCTCCTCTTGGCTGCCTGTTTGTGATGTCATGAGAAGCTGCCTCCACCTCTATCTCTGCCATGTACTTCTATTGCCGCAGGCTGACACTGAATAGACTTATGACCTTCTGAAACTGTGAGCTAAAATAAACCTTTCCTCCCCTAAATTTTTGGATATTGAGTTGGTATTAAGTCACAGCAACGGAAAAGTAACTAAGACAGCAAGACACCTAAGTATGCTATGGTGCTGACAGTAGAACACTTTTCATTTAATATGCTGAGTTCATCAAAATAAAGATGCTGCAGGATTATATTCTAACAGAGACAGAAGTGAAGTTGAAATACACATTACGGACACTGTAAAATAGGTTTTGTAAGAAAGCTCTGTGTTTGTGGTATGGAGGAGTGTGGGCATAGTCTGTTCAGCCACAGCAGTGTTCACTTGACTCTTGCAGGATCCATACCCCATGGTGTGGTAAAGAGGTAGACTTGACAAAACAATTTCTCTGCTGAGTCCGTGCTACTTTACTTCTTGGTGAGTGCATTCCCCTTTTTGTTTTCTGACCACTTTCTTAAGAGCTTGGTAAACTCTGGAAAAAGAAAATGCCACAAGTGACTTCAATAGCAAGGTCATCCTGTGTCATTTTCTTTATCCTTACATGTTTGGGGAGTATTGTTTGCATGATTTTCAGTCTTTTAGGAGATTTTAAAAGTAAGACATACAAGAGAATTGGGTGAAGGTCATGAATAAAACAATATTTTACTTAGGCTACTTAAGTGTTTGGTATATTATTTGAGTGGCTTTCTTTGTTTAGACCGTTAATATGGAAAATCTATATGTCCATTGTTGGGCAGTCAAGGGCGTTGGGGAAAGCAGTTGGAAAGGAAAGGATCATTTTCAGTGTTGGAACATATTTTTCTAAAAAATCATTATGACCCAGCTGTTTTGTCTGGGAATCACCTAGTGGGGGATGACAGAGTGTGTCAGCCCAGGATGGCAGTTTTCTTTTGTTTCTCTCAGTTTTTTCTTCTCCCCCATTGGGCTTGAGCAAGGAATATGATTAAAGAATTCTAACAATGTGGTGGAGCTTATGAGCTTTTTTTTTTTCTTCACTTTTTTATGTTTCCATTTTCCAAGGTCCCCTCCTCATTTCCTTTTTGTGGATCCACACTGGGGCTTCCCGCTTATGGCTTGTGGATGGCTCTGTGGAGAGGGGGAACATGTCATAAATCTCCAGAGCTGCCTTCTTGGAATAAACCGGAATTGAGAAATCTTGGTGCTGTGGGCACCTTAAAAAAGCTTAGCAGGCAAATCATGGGGCTGCTACCACCCCTTTATTCCACATGATATATGAGAACTGGCTTATAGACAGTCACAGACTTGCCTGTGTCTGTGAGTTCTGCTTTCACCTGCTTTTCTAAACACAGTCTTTTCTTTTTCTCAGTTGATTGCTAGCAAATTCCTTTTAGCACTTTTTGTGGGAAATGGAATGGTTTTAAACACCTAGACCTGGAGCATGCAGCTGAATTATAAGAGGATCATGGTTTTTGTTGTTGTTGTTATAATAAGCTTAAGAGTTTGTCACTTTTGAATTAAAAATGTACTTGTTTGCTTTATATAGACAGTGTCTTTGGTATATATGTGCATTAATTTCTCAAGCTGATTGTTGTCATTGTGTATTATCATTGTGCAAGTACTAATACAAAAGTAATTTTAGGGGCAGGAGGAATAGTACAAGGATTAAATTGCAAGGCCCTGAGTTTGATTTCCCAGTACCATGTAAACCAGGCTTGGTAGTACATACCGGTAATCCCAGCATTCGAGAGGTTGAGGCATGCGGTTTACTATGAGTTTGAGATCAGCCTGGACTATGTAGTGAGTTCAAGACTAACCTGGACTACAGAGTAAAACTCTTTTTTTTAAAGTAAAAAGGTAGGCTGGAGGAATGGCTCAGGGTTAAAGCACTTGCCCAGCAAGTCAAGGGCTAAGTACCCAAGTTTGATTCTCTAGCACCACATAAACTGGACCTGATGGAGCCCGCCTGTAATCCCAGCACTTCAGAGGCTGAGGCAGGAAGATTGCTGAGAGTCACAAGTCCAGCCTGGGTTCCATAGTGAATTCAGGACCAGCCTGGTCTACAAAGTGAGAACCTGTCTTAAAAATAAATAAATAAAAATAAAAAAGCCAAAAAAAGAACAGTAGAAATATATTTTCTGGATTTTTCTCTTACTTATGATGGAGAATTTACACAAAACAACCCGATTCCATGAAACTCACAAATAGAGGAAAGAGCTCAGTGATACTTTAAAGGAGTGCTCAGCAGAATCTAGCAAACTACTGAGACAGTTTTGTCACTGAGTAAGCGGCTTGGGAAAGAACAGAGAACTATTCTGCATTAAAACGGATTTAAGAGATACAAAAGAGGCTTAAGAGAAATACAAGAGAACATAAGAAGTAGACTTTGCTAGAATCTTTGTTTGTAAGCAAATACAAAACAAATTTAGAGAAAAATAATTAGATTTGAATGTGGGCTAGATTCTGAGGGAATGAAAGAACTGTTATTTTTATTTCAGATGATAATAACTTTCTTTATGGTTATATAGGAATGCCCCTTCCTGCCAAGCCACCACGCATACAAATGAGGCAGCTTCTGTCAGGATAGTTTAGGTTTGGATATGGCTTGTCACCCAGAGCCCTAGCTTTTGGTACTGTTGGAGGTGGTGGGACCTTGAAGGAATGGGGTCTTATAGAAAGACATTAGGTTGTTGAGGTGTGCCTTGAAGTGGGTATGGGGACCCTAGCCTATTTCTTTCTTTTTTTAAATTTTTGCTTTCTGCTTGCCGTGAGATGACCAAATTTTCTCTGCCATGAGTTCATGCCATGATATACTGTGGTTCCACTGCCTGAAAGCAATGGGGCCAGTGTCCATTGGCTAAACCTTCTGGGAGCCCAAGTCAGTCTTTTCTCTGGGTACTTTGTTTTTATCAAGCATTATGTCCCAACAATAAAAAACTGCCTAACACACCCACTGTGAAATGATGGTACTTATTTTGCCATATTGCTGTAGATATGGAATGAAATAGGATTAGCATTGAGTCCAGACAGGGATTGTTATGTTGTCATTTTTGCTATCATTAGTATAGGAGGTTCCTGCATTATTTTAGTATTAGCTCTAGATTATCCTTTACAACTGTTGTGTTTCTACCTGACTTTCCTATGGGCGATGATCTTACTGTGTTCTGCTTTTCTATACATGCACGTGTTCTGGAAGGCCTGCTTCATGTGTCATAGGCAGCTTGGCTTGTTGACCTGTGAGTTGCTGTTTGCTCTCATCACTGAGTTTTACGGCAGGCCTGGTGGTAGCTGACTAACCCCCAGGAGGGGTGTAATTTTTTGTGAGTGGATGAATTCTACTCTTTTTAAGATGTCTTACTAATGGTAACAATTATATTGGTTAAGTTGCCAGAAAGGATTTCAAAGGGACCAGCAGCCAGCACTGTGGTAGATGCTGTTGTCGGATTCCTCACATGGGTGTTTGATTCTCTCACTTGTTCCTCATCCTTAGACTTCTTTTCCCTCTTCCTCATCAAGCAGGCATATTTTTTTTCGTTGAATTGTAAACATATAAGGTGAGAAAGAAAGCAGAGACATACTCCTTCAGAGGCTTTTTACATAGCAGACAGTTGCTAGGTATCAGACTTTATTTTTATACCCAAGATGATTATTTAATTGTCTATTATGATGGGAAGAAGAAAGTTAAAAGAGTAGTCAGTGTAAGGAGTAGGGTTTTTTTCAGTGATTAAAGACAGTATTATAAAGATACTCTGTTAGCCTTTCTCGCTGTCATGTGATATATAGTTGTATCTGTAATGCTCCAGAGGCAGTTATTTACATATATCCTCTTTCTTCAGCTTTGATTCTAGTTACAGGGACTGTGAGAGTAGAAGAGGCACTTTTTTAATGTCCGTTGGGTACTCTCATATGAGAGGGTTGCAGCCCGCTGACATACCAGGGAAGGCTGTCCAGTCAGATATCGGTATTTCAGACCTGCAGTTTGTTTGAAGCCTCACTTAAGAGAGCACTTAGTGAGGCAAATACCCACATCTCCTTCAGACAGCTGAACACTATCTTTGTTTTAGGTTTAAAAGGTGTCATGTAAAGGATCAGACATTGGCTTAACAACTTAAAAAAGGTATGACTCAGTCATTCTGTTCTGTATCATTTTGCAGGTCAGTGAAATCACTAATCATAGTTTTCTCATTTTTGTTTAAGGAAAAGTTATTAGTTTCATTACTGATAGGTATATCTGAAACATTTAGCAATGAATTTCTTTAAAGTGAAAATGTGTATTACAAGGGAGCTATGATTACTACTACTAAAGATAAACAGTAGAAATGTTTTACTTTAAGTGAAATAAGCCTATGGAAATCTGTTCTTTATTCCATTTCATGTTTGAATATTTTCTTTTTCTTTAAGAAGGAGGAGAGAACAAAGCATGCCTGTTGAATTCCATGCCAAGGTCAATGCCTTATGTTTTGTTTGACTGTTTAGTTTAATAACATCGGAGCAGAGCCGAAGACATCAGGAGGCAACTCCCACTAGTACATCCAGAGCTATTAAAAAAAAAAAAAGTGTGTCCCTCCAAATTTACAGAAAAAGTGATTCTTAAGAGCAGACTTTGTAAAGCTTTCTGAACAGTGCTTAGAATCTGCAACTATTTTAGTATTAAGACAGAAATACGTAATAGAAATATACAGATTTGGCAATAGATTTTATTTTCAGTTAAAAATCCATTTTGAAAAATGAAGTACCTGTATTAGTTGTATAATTTTAGATATGCTAACTGGTTATCTTTAGACTGTTTTACCAGAGATTGAAAAATAACGGACTCTTGACTTTGGTAATTAAAATGCCCCATTTTTTTTTTTTTTAATGAAGGTCAGGATCCATTCACCTGGTTCTTAAACTAATTTTAACTTGAAAACTTGAAATACTGAAAAATACTTTTTATGACTTAAAAATATTTTCAGATTGCATATTTCTCTGAAAAGCATAGTGTAGACATATCATAATGGTTTTTTTCTCCCAAATTGAGTTTCATTTATGTGATTAACTTTGAAAAAATAGTCTAAGTAAAAAAAATTAAAGGAGTAACGATTAACTATTTTACCCAGCGAACTGTGCTAAATATTTTAAACTAATTCTAGAGATTTTAAAGAAAAAAATTAAAGTGTGATACAACTATTGTATAATCTGTTTTTATGTATGTGTGGAGTCCTTTTGCTTCCCTCCTTTAAAAAGCCCCTCTTTGAGTTCCCTTTTGTAAACACAAGTTGCTTATGGCTTGTGTACTGAGAAGGCTGCCAGGAAGTAGGGTGAGCAGGACTTCTTTTCCCATGACCCTCACTCTCATGTCGTTCCAAGGGCTCCCTACTTAGAAATGCCTTGATAACCACATTCATTCCTGACATACCCCACTCTCCCCACCCCCTGCACAACTGCCCAGTGCCATCTGACCCACACTCCAGCTGCAGCTTTTACAGACTCCAGTAGGGAAGGTTTTTACCCAGAGCAGAAATTGTCTGTGAAAATGTTTATGGTGTGTGTGTGTGTGTGTGTGTGTGTGTGTGTGTGTGTGTGTGTGAATATTAGTTTTAAAAAATAAGTTCAGTTGCTTGGTGTCAGCCTGAAAAGTTAAAAGTTTATTAATAAGAGTTTAAGTCACTAAGGTTTTATGTATATAGACTCATTCCTCCTGCCTGATTTCTGTAACTTTTCCTTTTCACAGTGAATCTAAAATACTAAAACTTCTTAGATTCTGTTGTTCCGTGTCTTTTTTTTTATGAATATAAAAGTATTTTTTAAAGGCCTGGTTATGCTGGCCACCACCCGTTTGTGGGACGTCTACCACCACCATCTCTTCTTATCTTTCTTTGTGTTACAGGAAATTAACCCAGAGCCTTGGCATTGAGCTCCATCTCCAGCCCTATTTTATTTTTTATTTAATTTTTTTTTTAAATTTTGAGACAGGGTCTCATTAAATTGCCCAGGCTGTGCTCAGACATGCAGTCCTTCTATGTCTCCCAGTGTGTAGGGATTACAGGCATGTATCACCATGCCAGGCTTCCCTGCCAACTCTTATATACTTGTTTTTCTTTTGCTGTAGTAGAGGAATTATATTTTTATGAATAAACTGGAGGATGCTGAATATATTTCCCTAATTTTCTAAACAGTGTTAACGTGAACACTGGCATTATTCTTTTATAGATAGAAAATTGTGACTGTGAGGAAGGGGTTAAGCAATTTACCTGAGGGAGCAAAAGCTTTTTGGAAATAGCATTTAAACTTGTTTTTCTGGTGCCAGAGCACTCTTCTTTGCTGTTTGGTGGCAGTACTCAAAGGAGGCTCCGTATCAAACTCTATCCACTCTTTCTTCCCCTTCCCAACAACACAAAGGTTCTGTAATGCTCAGGACTTGAACAGTACTGCCATTGCAAGGTACAAGGATAGAGGAGAGACCGTGCTCCAGGGGGCTGCTCCTTCCTATTCTTCCCCTAGCCAGTGTCAGGCTTTGCTGCCCAGGGAAGATAATGCTACTGTTGGAATTTGACGCAAGATCTATGAAGCTTTCTAACTTTATGGATGGGATCACTTAAATAAATAAACACACACATTGTGTAATACTGCTTCAGTTAACAATAGGCCGTGTGTGTGGCAGTGGTCCTTGTAGTCTAGGTATGTTGCAGACTACAGTGTCTAGATTTTTTTTTCTGAATGTGCTCTGTGATGGAATTGCCTAATGATACATTTCTCTTAATGGACCTGTATCATTATGTCTAATGTGTATGTTTCTTAGTGTTACCGGAAATTAATCCCAGAGCCTTGGCACTGAGCTACATGCCCAGCCTTATTTATTTATTTATTTATTTATTTATTTATTTATTTTGAGACAGGGTCTCACTAAGTTGCCCAAGCTATACTCAAACTTAAAATCTTTCTGTGGCATAAGATTGTCTGTTTCTGTGTACAGAGGAAGGTTACTTGTGACTGTATTTTGTTTCTCCTGTCCTAAGGAGAAGGAAGTTGGCAGGGTTGTGTATCAAGCATAGTTATTCCTGGAGCCAAGGACCTGTGGGTTCATTCTAATCCCCCTGGACTTGGGGGCTGGGGAGGACAGACTGTAAGGCCATCTTGCAGAGTAATGTTCTAAGAGAAAAGGAAGCAAGAATCTTGAAATTATTGAGAACAGTGCCTCCTGGGAATCCACAGGTAGTCTAAAAAGGCATGAAGATTGCCTACAGTGTTTGGATAGAATGAACATGGGACACAAGAGACTTACTTGTGGAATGTGTCTTACTTGGGTATGTCTGCTATATTATGGACCTTTGCATATCCCTGATGGCCCATCTGCAGCCCCAAACCTGGAATGAAGAACCATGGAGAACTAGATTCCTAGTCTTATGTGTTATTGGGAATCTAAATTACTGGTCCTCCTGCTGAGTGACAGGCAGAGAATTGTCTTTTCTGAGATAGTACCTGAGAAGCCAATTTACCTAGGAAAGACTTTTTCCCCCCATGATATCCCATTGTGAAGGTAGAGATTAATTTTGGTGAACTAAAATAATCTGGTATGAGAAGTATTTATTTTAAATCTGAAAATTGTTTTGTCCTCAGCTGATGCTAAGAGGGAGCATCACTGTGCAGTACAGTAGTAACTACTGTGTCTCGTTCTGGCATGCTGAGGCTTACAGGGAAAGCCATAAGATTGTCTGCTCTAACCAAAACTCGCGAACGTTTAATTTAGTTTTGTGGGTTTTAACATAAACAAACTTTAGAGGAAACCTGTGTGATCTCTTCAGGAAATAAAAAGCCAAGGCAGATGGTCTAAATAAACCTGCAACCAGATTTCTCCTCTTTCCTCTGTCTGTGCTGGTTCCTGCTCAGGCTTCCAACCATCTCTTTGCTTTTTCACTGTGGATCATATACTGTCACCCCGCCAGTCCTATAAATGAAATTAACATGTTTATTTCCCAATTGGCTACTGTCCTGCGGATGAGAGATAAGGTCATATTTTTTCTATGTAATTAATACACACTCTTGTGTTGTAATACTAACTGATTATCATTGTCCTACTGGCTAAAGTGTCTTCCTTCATTTCCTTTCAGACTTTGAAAGGGAGTTCACCCTGAGACTGAAACAGTCTCAAGTCCTCTTCAGTGAAGTGTTGATTTTAGTTGTTATGTAGGGACACAGTGCAGAAGGCATGAGTGTGGTGTTCTGGGTAGTTGGGGCTTCAGGTGCATGATGTCTGGGTGGTGGGCATAATTTATTTGCAGTGCTCTGAGGGTCTCTTGAAATTGAAATATTTTATATTTTAAAGCAGTAGGTCCTATTAATTACAAAGTTTTCTTGGCTTAATTACTCAGTGCTTCTTAAATGCCAGACACTCTGCTGGTGATGGCCTCTTTGGATGTCCGTATATTTCATCTATGGTCCAGTTTCATTGGGTCCTCAGGTGTTTTCACTGAAGTTATAATATAAGGTCACATAGTAAACTAATGCCAGCAGAACTGAAACTACAACTTGGCTAGCTTCTGATTTTCTGTCTAGTTTTGTGTGACTAATTAAAAATCTAGATACTTTTAATACTATAAAAACCTGATTATTATAGTTTTGGTGAATGTTTGAAATCAAAATCTTGAATTATTTTTCTTTAGAATTACTTATAGCCATGTGATAGAAAATGCGTGACCAGTGGAGAGATTATGTCAATTTGAGGAAATCAGGCACCATGTCTGGATTAGGGTTTGGGAACTACGCCTAGATTAGGCAATTGAGAACCAGCCTGGATTAGACTGTGAGTAAAGTGTGGGCCAGTGAATGAGGGAAGAACACCCACTATGATGAAGGAGGCCCAACTGGGAACTCAAACTATATAAAAAGAGGGAAGAAGAAAGATTGCTACAGCTTTTTCCTCTGGTAAAGCTCTCGCCTTCACAATTGTCTATGAATAGCCAACTTGCTACACACTGCAAATCTTCATCACAGATTGTTCTATCTCAACTTGGGCCTGTCTGCCTGTTGCCAATCGTCAGTCGCCGATCTTCAGTTGCCAGTCTTCAGTCTCCAGTCTTCGGCATTTTTCTTTCAACGACTGAGATCTGCAGCTGAGCAGCCCATCAGACACTCCAGCTCTCACACATGCAGGCTGCCATCTTGAACTATCTCTCTCCTCAGATTTGTAAGCCTTCTAGGTAGTTGTTTTTGTTATTTCTGTAAGTTCTGCCTTTTGAAAAAACCCAAACTAATACAATGCGTAATTTGTATTTGTTCTTTACAATGTATTATAATTGCATCTGATGAAGGTTTAAAATTAAGCCTTAAGGAAACATTTTCTGCAGATGGTAACAGTGTATAGTACGATGAATATAACAGTCAAAATTATAAAGTATAAAGCTACACCATGCCTTAGTAAGTCTCTCTGATGCATAGTTTCATATTTTAATATATCTAAAATTGGATAGAAGTCTTATCATTTTGCATCTTAGAATGCATAAACTATAGTAAAAAAATCACAGAATTTAGGTTCTTAAGAGTTGAGGAAACTGGTGAGAAGTTCTGAAAGTAAGCCAAAAGTCCTTGAAGAGAAGAGCTGAAACCCACATCATAGATCCTTAGGAAGTTTTTGAATTTAATGGTGACTTAATCATTAGCTGACTACGTGCTGTCTCACTAAAGCCTGGCATAAATTGTGTTTGTAATTTGTATGAGAAGTCTTTTATTTACAGCAATAAAATAATTAGAGACAGCATGCCCTCCAGAGTGTGGGAAGCTCGGCAGCCAGACACAGTTGCACAAGTTGACACGGTTAGAATTCCTCAGATCTGATTGCTAGATAAAAGTCTTCACTACTCAGAGTTTTAGAAGCAGTTGTTAATTACGTGCAGATCATTGAAGTGCATTCATGTTAGTAGCTCAAATAACAAAGCATACTATATGAATGAGCTTTAATTTGTATTTAGTTTTTGAGTAAAAAGTTCAGATTTGATGTGCTTCCTGATCAATAGTTTAGTCATTCCGTGATACACATACTTTCAATATATGATGTCTTTTCTAAAGCAACTTACAGATTTTTATGCTAAGTATTTATGTAAATATGTGATACGTTGTTAAAATAATTACATGAGGTTGTAGGATGTACTCAACATTTAAAGTAACTGTTAATGTAAGAATATGATAAGGAAAAAAATGTAAGTGATGTGGTGAAAAGAAATATGTGTTTCCTACTGAGCTAAATCCAGTGTGATAGAATTGTAGATGGGAAAGGAATATTGAAAAGTTATTTCAGGTGCTGTAGATATAGGATTGATGTGGCTATGAGAAATTGAAATTCAGTCCTAATTCTGTTGCTTGGATAAGTCACTGACCCTTGTGGTTTAGTTTCCGTACCTATAAAATAGAGATAATTATCTGTACAGTTTATCTCTCCAGGAGGATTCCAGATGTATAAATGTGATTTGATAAATCTCATCATGTGTATTTAGAGTAGTGGATGGTTGCAGTAAGTCAGTTTATAGACATGGCACACTTGGAATTTAAAATAGAACAGAAATAATAATAAAATAGTGCATCACATTCAAATCAGCAGCTGTATTACGATGCCTTAAAAATGAGATGGGGTTGGCTCTAAGGGTACATAATGAAATCTGCAATTTTAAGATGCAGTTTTTCTAAAATCGTTTCCAAAATTGCTTCAGTATTTCAAAATGAGGTAAGATAGCAGAAAAATGAAGTCTGTAAACACAAAAAATAATGAGTTTATTGAAAACAACTCACAAAAACACTGCAGAGAAGAATGATGATCTTTGTGCTCTCTTTTCCCCAGCAGCACCCGCTCTCTTCTGTTGTACACTGTCCTGTTTTGTTTCTTTTGCAAGGAGTGAGGCTAGTTGCCAACATATTTCCGCATCTTTCCCAAGAGAGTACTTCATGTCTTCTTTCAGTTGCTATTCATTATATTGACATATTTTCAGGGAACGTTTCTCATATTGCTGTGTGAAAATTGCTTTTGCCATAACCATCTTCTGCATATATAGCCATGATATTACATGACACTGTTCATTTTCACTTGATTAAGGAAAATTCCATAAAAATACAAAAGTGAAAGCCCAAATGTGATGTCACAATAAACATAGCAACTTAAACTCTACTCATATTCCAAGTTTATCACTAAGCTTATCAAAACGTGCTTGAAAAATGTGTGAAGGCTAGTGTGTGTGTATTGTTACTCTGCTTCATTATACAAATTTAATTATTGGGTATGTAAGTGTTTTTTTTTATAGCGTGCTAGAATACAGCTATCTGCTTGGTAGTGAGGTGATAGCTTTTGAAGTTTTAATAGTAAACTCAATCATCAGAGACAGTGCAGGTGTTTTATAATTTATTGATGGTATATGGTATTACAAGCTGATAGGAAAATGCATTTAAGTCAATGATGAATTAAGCTTTTGAAGTACACACAATTTGACTGTTGTGACTTTGATTTGCAAGCACTCTAGCTGCATTAAAAACACTGCCATCATGTAATGGCCAGTTAATATATGTTTAGGTCCAGAGAAGTATCTATTTATAAGTCTAATAAGCATGAGCTAAGAACAAACACATACTTGTAGTCTTTGGGACATCTTTAAAATTTAGATAGTTGTGATCATGACAGTTTATCAAGCTCTTTCTGTGTGCTGTTCTGACCCCTTGGCAGGAAAAATTATATTTGGTGATCATAAATATCCTCAAAACTAGAATAGTTGCATGCCGTATTAATGTCATTCTCATTTTATAGATAAGTAAATTGAAACTTGGAGATCTTTAGTTATTTACCTTTTTCTTAGAGCAAAAAGGATTTTAACTAGTAGCCTGTTAAAACCAAGATCTTGTAACTGTCTTTTAAATGAAACCTATTCTGGGTTATGGTGATGAAAAAGAGGAGAGTCACTTTCGGTTTTTCTCTGATGATTTATTTTGTTAAAACTTAACAGATGTTCTAAGCAAATGCTCACCCTACTAGACGTGGGTAGGCCATTGGAATCCCTTGTTAAGTGCTGTGCTGAGGTTTTGATTTAGCAGGTGAAATGCCTGTGCTGCAAAGCAGCACTGTGTGTTTGCCTGTTTTTGCCCAGCTTGTCCCAGCTTGTCTAAAGATCTTAAATGAAAGAACCTTCTTTCCAGTCTCTCTGACCTCTCAGAGTGCATACTCCACATTTAATACCCTAATCCCTAAAAGTGCTTTCAGGGACTGGCTTCATTCTGTCCTCACAACTTTTATAGTCTGTGTCTTGTTATCTGTCTTCTTATCTCAAATTTCTCGCCAGTCCTGGGTAGGCCTTAGTTTACCTTTACTACATTCTGTGAATTCTTGAATTCTGGTCTGTTTATTGACAGCATCCTATTGTCAGGGTCCTGTGCTGGATGCAGTAAACTTTGCAGAGGTTCTCACTCTCTTTGGACATATTGCCTTGAGAGGATTATGGGATGTAGACACAATAATAATAGAAATAAAATTGCCTTGAGTATTTCAATAGACTTCAAAAATAGGTAGATTACAATATTATAGTGTATCTCAGTTTTTTTTCTTGAAGTATGTCTATTATCAGAGAAAGAGAAATGTATCTTTTTCAGTAGTCTAGGGACAGCCTGAGGTGGGTGCTATCATGAAGTATCAAGTTAATTTCTGTGAATTTTAGTGTAGTTTGATTAGGTGTATGCAGAGTAATCCTGAATGACAAGTAGACTGGATTCACAGATTCCTGGAGAGGTGACTGGGTGGGGAGGGTAGTGACTTCATCAGTGGATTATTGATGAATTCATAGCTTAATGAATGACCTCTTCAGAGGTGATGTAGTCCACAAAGCAGGTCACAGGCCTGTGAAATGGAGACTGTATTTGGTCCCCAACCAGTTTCTCTCTGTTCTTCCCATGCTGTCTGCTTCCTGAAAGCATACCAATACATTGGGTATCAAAAAAAAAAAGAAAGAATGAAAGAAAAAAGAAAAAAAAGGTAAAACAGCATAGAATGACTTGGCTTCCTTCTTCCCAATATTTAAATAAAAGTTGTAGCAGCAAGAAGATATATTAAGAGGATCCATGGCTTTCTGGATACCTGGCCCTATAAGGAATGTTGTAGTATTTGGTGTCTATAAATCAGCAGATATTTTGCATAATCTGGTAAAGGTAGCTTTAGGATTAGTCTAAAAAGAGATTGAACTAAAGGAAACCACTAATCTATCAAGGCTGGTTCTTGATTTCTTAGTGATATTGCAGCCCCTGTAGGATGTGCCTTCCTGGTCCTAGAGCTCTACCTCTCTGGTTTCTTTAGCTGGAATTGAGTGTGCAAAGAATCATTTGAGAGAAAGAATAATTAAAAGACACAGAGCAAGGATGATATGCTTCACTAGCCATAACTTATTATGGTGATTTAAAAAGAAATCAAACTTGTCAAATCGTGATTTCAACAACGAATATGTCTGCAACTCTACCATCTTCGCCCTCTACAAATATAGAAAGAAAGGGAGAATGGAAAATGAGTTACAAGGGTTGGCAGTAGACTGATTCAAAATGAAAGGTAAGGTGACATCAGATCTCTTTCGAAGTCACTATCTTGGAACGAAAGTTAATTTAAGTATTAAGAAAAAAATGGCTGCAACTAAGGTTTAAGTATCAAGGCTTCCCAACACTGAAGAAAAGTTGTAGCGCGACACATTCAGAGGATCCACAGCTTTTTGAATTCCTAAGGGTCAGTTTTAAAAGCATAGAAAATAATGGAAAATGAGTGACTGGACTAGGGGCTGCTGTATGGTGGCTAGATGACCAGGCACCCAAGGCCAAACACGCCAGGCAGGAGATTAGAGAAAGAGAAACGTTACTGTTTTGGTAGCCCAGTGTTCTGTAGTTAAAGGAGCAGGAAAGGCAAGGGCGCTGTCTTGGAACATTCCGCTACATCTCAAGTCAGGAGTTGCCTGTGTCTGAATATTCAGATAGGACTAAATGAGGAGCCTGAGCCTTGAGATACAGCAGCATGTCTGTAGGGAGGGGTCTGAGGAAGGGAAACTTTAAGGGAGGCAGCAAAGGAGTGGTCATTGAGGCAGGAAGAGACTCCAGAGAAGTAGCCAGTGTTTCTTCACTCTTTCTTTTCAAGCTTTTCCCCAGGGTAGGACAATGGCTGGTTTATTTCATTCTGTGAAGCTTCTTTTTTAACTTGGGTAGTAGCAATAGTGAAATCTTGTGTCTTTTCATTTTTAATTTTTATGGAATTTGTAGCTTTTAGAAACTGTGGGTAAAATCTGGCCAAGATTTGGTTCCTGTTTGTTATTTTTAGGCCAGAATCTTCTGGAACTGCTTGCCAAACACATATCATTTATGGGATTACAAACTGTTTGGTCTTCATTAGAGCCCGGCAGCACTATTTATTTTCACTGAAGCTCTTCTGAAAATAGTAATTTAATACACAGATTAAATATGTTATGCTTACAATGAAAATATTTTGTATTTGTATTTGCCATAATAATAAATAGTGGTCTAATAGTTAACATTTGTTGAGAGAAACAGTATTTCAACTTTCTATCTGTACCAGACACTGTGTTAAACCCTTTGTTTTTTTTGTTTTTTTTGTTTTTTTTTTTTTTTTTTTTTTTTTTTTTTTTTTTTTTTTTGGTAATATTCTTGACATTCTTGAAAGAGGTTATTACCTGTGCACATGAGGAACGTAAGATTCAGGGACACAAATTGCTGGCTAAGAAATATGTTGCAGTTAACTGAGAGCCCCTGGATCGATGTTCACATCTTTCTGACTCTTGTGAACATTTAATCTATGACATAAAAGAGTAACTGATTTGAGTCAAGAACGTCTTTCCAGGTCTGTAATCTTTGTCACACGAGACTTCACATCATCACCAAAAACAGATGTTTTTATTTATATCGCTTGCAATAAAGGTGGTATATCTACTGCAGTATGAGGATGTAAAAATAAGATCTTGAATATACATCTGGTGTAGAAATCAAGGAGACCATCTCAAACTTTGCCAATTTGTTTTACCAAATTTGAAGTGCACAAGCATCCATGTTCTTCCATCCAAAAACACAGCAGACTACTTTAGTGGCCTAGAGGAGTCTTGCAGAGAAATGAAGAAAGCAGTCTGGGTCCCACTTCCTACTGGTCTTTCTGTCTTTGGTGCCCTCACAGAAACATAGCTGCATGGGAGCCTTTCATGGAAAGGTAATTCCTTGATTCTTTTTCCATAGATTACTAGGTTCCACTTTAAGTCAACAAACATTTATTGAGTGACAACCATATACTAAGTTTTTAAAGTGCTGATGCCAGACAACCATTATTTTCTATCCAGTCACACAAAATAAAAATAGCAAAATTGGGATTTTCAAACTTTGATCAAGTAAAGGGGATCTAACAGCGTATCATTTGTAGTTCTGAAAGAGATGTTATTAAATGCCCAGGCTTCTTTGGTGGCTCCTTGACACATCGGGCTGTGTAATGTCCTTTGTGTTTTATTATTAAATTAAGGCTTGTGGTTATACTTGTGTGAGTTACAGTACATAAACTTCTCAGTAAATTATCTGTAGTGGGTTCTGAGTATTGTGAATGTTTGGTCATTGGTTTACATATATCTCTCTCTTGTCTTTGTGTACTAAGACAAAGACATAAATATTCTCAAGGGGCTTGCAGCTCAGAACATTTTTCACTTACGTCATGGCATTAGAAAGTGCACAATGAGTGAGTATGCATTTCCTTTGGCATTCAGCTTACTGTTCCATAATTTTATGCATATTTTATGTACGTGTTCTGTTCAGTTCCTTCACACAAAGCCTAGCTGGTGTTTTTACATATTAGTCCAGTTTGCCTGGAGCTGTACTATCTTGAATTTTACAGAGTAAGTGAGAGAATAATAAATATTGTTCAAAGGCTTATATCTTCCCCAGTCTTAGTATTTGTCATTCTTTGGTAGTTAACTATGATACACCATAAAAGAATACCTGACTGGGGAAGCAGAAGAGCTGTCCAGGTTGGAGTCTGCACTTTTAACTCTGGGAAAGTGAACACTTTTCAGAACTTTAGTGCCCATTGCTTTATTTACTAATTAAGTACTTAGGAAATTTGATTAATAAAATATCTCACAAATACTATTCATATCTTAATGCAAGTTCATATTAAAGCTTTTAAGTAGGGGAGCATCATTTTTGTCATTATTTTTGGAAAATGGATAGCTTATCTGTGTGTGTGTGTCTGTCTGTGTCTGTCTGTCTGTCTGTCTGAGGATCAAGCCCACAGACTGGGCTCAAACTTGTAATACTCTTGCCTCACCCTTCCAGTATGCTGGGATTATAGCCATTTACCACTGGGCGTGGCTCTCTTCCTAAGCATGCTTATACAACCCAGTTTAGGGACTACTGAAAGGAAAGAAGGGAAAGTAAAAGGCATCTGAGAGTTAAGTTATGGCTAGTGAAGTGTATTATCTTTGCTCTGTGTCTAGGCCCCTAAAGTAGCCTGCTGTGTTTTGGATTGAAAAACTTGGCTGCTTGGGCACTTCAGATTTGAGATGGTCTCCTTCATTTCCACACCAGATATATATTCAAGATCTTATTTTTACATCTTCATACTGCAGTAGATATACAACCTTTATGGCAAGGATTTGTCTTTCAGAAATTGATAGTTTCAACAACCAAGCTCCCTCTTTTAATCTATTGTTTAAGGTGCATGAATTAAGTTTATAAGAAAATAAGAGAAAAAGCAAAATACAAAAACAGTTTCAAGAATCACAACCTATGGTTGGCAAGTTAAAGGAACAGGATACATCAACTGGGAAGTGCTCAGGAAGGGCTTTTTGCAAGAAATTACACTTGGGAGAGGCCTTGAAAGGACCACTTTGATTCTGGAGCATGAATTTCAGGGTGTTCTAAGTAGGTGGTGTAACAATAAATGCCCTGATAGGAGATTTTATGTGGTGATTTGTGTCAGGTAATAATAACCAGTACATCAGCTCGTTATGAGTCTTGACAGACCTGGTCAGGCGTATAGGTTGTAGCTGTTCTTTGGAGTATTCTGAACACATAATTACTTTATTCTTTCTGGTACATGGTTAAATTTTTCAAGTGCTCGATCTTACTGATTTATCTCTGAGATCTTCCCTAACAATCAAGTGGCACACATGACATAATCGTGCCTCCAGCTTTGCTACCTCTACTTGGCCTGTGTGAGAGCAGTTGGGCAGTGTGATGAGTTATAATTCTGGAACTGGTTTCCTGAGCTGAAATTCTGGCTCTGCTGTGGTTGTAGCTCATGTGACCTTGGAGAAAACACCCTCACTGTGACTCTGCTTCTTCATTGATAAAATGGGATGTTACCTCGTTTTACATATGTTTGGAAGGGTTAGTTTATGTAAATTGGTTGGAAAACTATCTGGTTGTAAATACTGTCTGTATTGTTAGCCACCTGAGGAACATTTACTGATTACTTCCTGATGTGAATAATTCCATGCCTCTCACCCCTACTGGAATGTGCTGTTTTCAAGAGAAGGATCAATTCTGTTCTTACCTTTGCATTTCCATTGCTTCATACTGTCTGCCTCCCACCTGATAATATAAAGACAATTCTGCAACATGCATGTCTGGATATACTGCTCCTGTGAGTCATGCTTAAGTCTAGTCCCAGAGTCCCTGAATTTCAGGAAGGACTGCTTTATACCAATGGACTAACTGGTTGAACTTGTTCCCAAATAAATATAGCTCATTTCCATAGTTAGCATTGTAAAAGTAGACCCATTAACACTAATAAACTCTTAGGTAGACCTCAGCTCTCAAGTTTATTTACAAGAAAAGTTATAATTAATCACTTACCAGGTGTTTTGTATTCCTTTTATGAAATGAAGTTTTAGTGTTTTATTAGCATCATCGAATCATGAGTGCTACAGTTTTAACTCTTTGATGTAAAAACATTGTTGACTAATTAAAGCCCAATATAACCTCTTCCAAGTTATGTGAAAGCATGTGAAGACAATCTGTGTTTCATTTGCAAGCTGGGTATACAGGAAAGGTGGGTGGTCTCTCTCTGTGTGTGTGTGTGTGTGTGTGTGTGTGTGTGTGTGTGTGTGTGTGTGTGTGTGTGTGTGTGTTACCTGTAGCATCTTTACTTTATACAAAATTACTTGCTGAATGTTATTCCTTTACCTTATCCTTAGAATATGAATATGGTGACTTCAACTGGAATTATGTTTCCTGCTTTAAGTATTAATTGGGTAAAAAAGTCACTTCTGTCTGAATTAGATCTCCTACATGGTGTGATTTATATTTGAATCTTTCTTTTGGTATCTAAGAGAACATACTGATTTTACTGTTGTTCAGTTTGATGCTTTAAAACTTAATGCATTTACAAGTTTGTTTTAAAATTTATCATGATACAAATCAGTTTTATTTGAAAAGGTTTTGAAACAGTTATTCTCATGTGTGCATGTAACTGTCATTTAAAAACTCTAGGTAGTTAATTAGGGAGTATTATATTTTATGCAGTTTTATTTTATTCGTGCATTTTCAGTGCTGGGGATTAAACCTTGGACTTTGTGCGTGATGAGCATGTTCTTGTCCGCTGAGATTAAGTCTTCAGCTCCTGTGACTTTAAATCAATAAAAGTTGTTGAGCTTCTAGTTCAGAATTGTATACTCAGTATGAGATGGAGTCAAGATTAGAAGTATAAGGAAGAGTCTTAAAAGACTGAGTGGCATTCCTGCTAGGAGTAAGTTTTTCACTCCAGTGTTAATTTTGATCTCATGATTACTTTGGTTTTGGAACATGAGAAAAAATAGAAGGAATATCATGAACTCAAAACACACTTGAGTATAGAAGCCTGCCATATTTCCCAGTTCCCCTTCATTCTTGGACTTACCGTGTGGTTGGTTGTGTCACGAGCACTCCGTAAGAGGAGACAGACGGGACAGAGGCAGGTGAATTTACCTTGGAAATGTTCTTTATTCACACAACAACCAATCCAGTTCACCAATCAAATCATAATAAATCGATCAATTAATTAATTAAGGAGGAAAGCAAGCATTGTTCTGCCTCTTAAAACTATTCCCGCCCTGGGTCCCTTATGCTCACCATGCGATGTGTTCTTGACTACTGGCGACACAGCTGACCCGTGCATGAGCTTCTCCAGGGCTCGCCAGTCTGCCTGGCTGGACAGTCACTCCTTCTCCAGGGGGTCTCGCTCTCGGGATGCGAGGAGGTGTAGTCTCCCACTCAGGAAGCAAGGAGGCTGGGGAGGAGGAGCAAGACGCGTATCCTGCGATCAGAGTCTGTCCTACCTTGACCCTGAGCTTAGGACCAGGACAGTTTATATACTATTTTTATGCCTGCAAGCTAAGGATAGTGATTGTATCGGGGTCCACATGCAGGTGGAAAGGGGTTCTGGTTATCGATCATGGGGCTTCTGGTTATTGATCATACAAGGGCTTTGTCCGCAGGCTACAGATAGCGATTTCATCAAATAGGGTCCACACACAGGTGGCTCACAACTTACCAGTATCATACAGAGCTTTAGGCATTTTCCAGCAATTTACTTTACTGCGCTTAATATGGGTTTACTTTCTCTTTGTAGTTCTCATGCCATTCATACCAATACCTTCAAGTCTACTCTCCACATTCTACCTGTGCTCTGGACAGGTTGAGAAGCATATTCTCTTGTATAAACCTCATACATTCAAAAGGACTACGTAGGAGTCATTCAAGAATTCTTGATTCTATCCAGTGTTGAAATAGGCACTCAAGTCTTATGCAGGAGTACTGAAGAATAATACTGTTGTGGCTTGATTGCCTTGCAGTGTGCCAAGAGGAGACTTGAAACTGCTATCAGTAGATTCTTGAGCACTTTCTTAGACTTATCTGTGGTTAACCATGACATCTTCATGACTGTCTTTTCTCAAATGTTCAACATAGAAACAGCCAAGTGTTTTGGTGCCTACTGGGCATTGGGCACTATTCTAAATGCTTCATCTATATGATTTACTTCTCACAATGGCCCTGAGGTATGGATTCTGCTCCACTTGGCACCTGAACTACATTAATGTATAGAAAAATTATAGAATTTATCCAGGATACTGAGATAAGAAGATAGTAGAACTTACCTATGGTCATGCCATGGGTTATGAGTAGAAGCAGGATTCTCTCCCAGATGTTTCTTCCTCAGTTCATACTGTCAATCATGTGGCTGTATTGGTAGAGCATACTATTGTTTTCCTGTTATGGGATGAAAATTATTAAATTCACTCATAGTGATCTCTGTGAATGGATAAAGAATGAAAGTAAAGAAGTATCTAGGAAGCAAAGAGAGTTTAGGAAGTAAAGAACAGTTTAGGAAGAAATGGGAACATGCATGAGATGTTCCTTAGGGCAGAAGGTCCAAATAGCTCATTTGGGTTTGGGGAACCCTCTGCAGAATGCTAGTGGTGAGATGGAGGAAGGAAAGATGCTTATTGTAGGATTTCTTTATTGCCCACATAACCCAGTTTCACCTTTTCTCTTTGAGTTTCATCTTCAGCCTCAAACCTAGTAGAGCATATACTGTCCTTATATTATATATGTAAAAAGTGAGTGATGTTAAGTGGACTACTTTTCCCCAGCCCCAGTAAGATTACCCTCTTAGGGCTTGGCTGAAAATTTTCTAGGCATCAGCTTTTTTTGTCTTCTCGTAATATTTGATACAGGTATTATGACTTTTCTATCCTTACCTAGAGTGGTGCCCCATCACATAAATGTATATAACTTAGCCCAGTGCCTTCTTTCAAAGTCTGACCAACTTTCCTGCGTGCATGGGCAGGACTAAATGATACTATCTGATACCATTTAGTGAGCCATCTAGTATAGATTAGGCACATAACCTTATTTAGGCTTCCTAACAAGCTTTCAAGAGTAGTATTGACTTTCTGTTATATACATAAGAAAAATGAAGGAAAGATGATTGATTATCTACGATATTGCAGGTAATTGGTGAAGTCCAGTTCTGACAAAGCCATTATTTTTCTGATTGACTAATAATTCCCTGAGGAGGCTATATTCATCCTTCTTCCTGCAGTTCTAAAGCAGAACAGCTCTCATGAGTTGAAAGTACATTCCTGGTACAATGTATAGCTTGTCCCAGATTTTTACCTCTTTTGTGAGAGGAGATACTAACTTGCTAGCATCATCCTCATTCTAGAGCTTAGTTTGTTTTTTAAGCCAGATTTTAAAAACCTCTCCATGGTATATTTGAAAGAAATCAAGCAACAATAACAACAAAGCTCTATCATCTTCAGAATTGCCCTTGGTGAATGTTATGATGGGTCCTTGGGTCACAGTAGGGTACAGTGTGACTTCAGTGCTGAGAGAATGATTCACTCTTCTGTTCTGACTGAAAATTATTTGAGATTGGGACTTCATTAATGCCAGGGCTACTGAAGTCCAGTTAAGCCAGGCATGGTAAAGTATGCCTGTAATTCTAGCACCCAGGGAGGCTGAGTCAGGATAGTAACTTTGAGTTCAGTCTGTGAAACATAGTGATTTAGCTAGACTGTCTGAAAGTAAGAAACAAAGGACTGGGTCATAGATCATTTTGAAGACCCTGAGTTTAATCCCCAGTACTTAAAAACAAAAACGAAAAAGGAAAAATTGTTCTAATACTTGATGAGTGTCAAAACTGTTGAAATGGACCAGAAAGATAGGTTCAGATCTGAATGCTGAAAGAACAAGTGGGGATTTGTAGCCCATGCAGAACAAGTTTAGGAGAGTTGGCGGGCAGAAAACGGCTGAGAGGAGACGTCATGGGCAGGGGTGGTCTTGTTGAAAGCAGGCCAGAGGATTACGCATAGATGGGGCCGAGGGATCTGAGCCCGATTTGATGGAGGGAGATTCTCTCTAAACTAATGTTGCAGGATTCTTGCCAAAACTAGGATGGACTGGTCTAGCGAGGAAGGCAACCAAAGTGGAGGTTGCCTCAGCGAAAGAGCTTGGAGTGGCCTGACTAAGGTTTGGGCAAGGAGAGTTTTTGCCAGTTCCTATTGCTGTGTAAAACAGGAATTCAGAAATCTGCTGTGAACTTATGTGAGGACTGTTTGACTAAATGTGGTATACCGAAAGTTACAGAAAAATATATTTTATTATTGGAGAAGACATTTGTGGCATAAAAGATCATGGTATCTGTGAGAGGTGGGACCTGTCAAATCTCTCTGATGGCTACACTGTGGGGTTTTTCCTTTTTAAAAAAATTTCATTTAACAGATTTGAATAATACTTTTTATTAAATGATATGCACTATTTAAATTCTTTGCAAGTATTAATTTGTTTAATCAGAACCAACTCTATAAGGTGGTTATACCCTTGTTAATCCATTGTCACATAGGAGGGAACATGAATGACCCAGAATTAGAAAACTTGCCCAGTGTACTTAACGTGCAAATGGTTGGAGCTTAGATTTCACCCCAGTGGGGCTAGCTCCAGGTGTTCCTTCGTAATTATTCCTTCAGGTTGTGCCTTAAGCTGTTGCCTTCCAGGAGTCACCTCTTTTTTGCTTGAGTGGTAATGGGGAGCACTTTTCTCTGCCCAGAAATAGGACTGAATTCTTTTTGTAGTTTTAATCTGGTTCGGGGCCTTATTTAAACTGAAATCATGATTGAAGAGCGTGTTTACCTTACGTCTCCTATAAATTATAAAGTTGTTTATAAATAATCTTTCATGTTGTATTTTACCTTATAGGTCTAAGTCAGTAGTTTACTAGTAAAAACAGATATCCTACGGTCTATACTGAATATCATTGGTGACTCTTTTTCTCAGCAGTTTGGTTTTTTTTCCCCTACTGGCAATTTCAGTGGTATTCCTTCTGTTTCTTAAATAAATGTTGTCTTTATTATGAGTCAGTGGTAATATTTTGATAAAGATTGGCACATTGGCATTCCAGGTAATGTATTCCTGGCATCAGAAATCAAAAGAAAGCTAGCTAGCTTGCTTCTCCTTTCTTTCTTTTTGTTTTTGTGTTTTTGTTTTGTTGAGATAGGGTCTCTGTGTAATCCAGGCTGACCTTGAACTCACTGTGTTAGCCTGATCTCAAATTCAAAATATTCCTGCCGAGTGCTGGAACTGCAGGCATACACAATTACATCTGACTCAAAACTCTTTATTAAAGAAACAAGTCTCCTTTGAACAGATCAGATCCAGTTTCTAAAATATTTGTTTAGTTGTCTCTTTAAATATTGCTTTAATTTGCCAAACTGCTATTTCATAAGCTTCTAGATAACTATTATACTAGGATCAGTTATGAAATATTACATAGAAACTTCACTATTGCACGATAACCTTATCTTATATATTTTTTCTTTTTTGTTAATTGCAGATCTGTCTATAGCAGTACAGAAATTTTCCCAGTCACTGCAAGACTTCCAATTTGAATGCATCGGAGATGCTGAAACAGATGATGAAATTAGTATTGGTGAGTGCTGTTGTTCTTCATTGACCTCATGTATCTACAATTAAATATATTGGATATTTAGGAATTATCTCTTGTTCTTAATACTGGTACTTTTTAAACTTGAGCATTTGTTTATAAAGAAAACAAATCATGTTTAATTAGTCTTGACATATTTAACCAGTGTTCTGGCAGGAAGCAGGGGACTCCTGAAGATCAGGAGATTTGTATCCTGTTCCAGCTTGGCCACAGTCATTTAGTACTCTGACCCCGGGCAGCCTGTCTTCATTTCCCACAAAATGAAGAAGTTGGGTTAAGTGAGCTCTGAGGTTTTATCTGTGTCTGTGTTTTTACTGTTTGAAGATTAGACTTAATGAATCATTCCTTCACCCCACCTTTTAAAGATATCTACTTAACAGCTTATCGATGTGAGGTTCATATGTAGACTGGATTATGTAATAGGAAGGAAGTATATGCAGAAATTTCAGAGAATAATATTAAATGTACTTACCTTTCAGACAGTATTAAAGTAGTTAGAATAATGATTTCCAAACTTTAACATACATATGAAACTCCCGGAGAGTTTATTAATGAAGATTCAGACTCAGTAGATCTACAGTGGAAGTTACAGCTCTGCATTTCTAACATAATCAAAGACGATGTCAGTGCTGCTGTCCCTGTGTCACACCTTGTCCTCTTCATGGCTCTCTATAATCACATTCCTGTCTTGACCTGATTTTTTATATATTTTTGTTACCACTATTGTTGATGTCATCATCTTTCTTTCTGCATACTGGGGGCTGAACCCAGGACTTTCAATTTGAGCTACATCTCTAGCCCATTTATCTCTATTTTGGAACAGAGTCCTACTAAGCCGCTATGTTTCTCAGGCTGGGTTCAGAACTTATGATCCTCTTACCTTGACCTCCCAGAATTCTGCAGTCACAGATATGTACCACTCTTCTGCAGTTACGTGTGCATTTCTAAACAGTGTATTTTATTAGTTTTGAATACTTTAGTGGCAGATTCAAATCTTGCTGTGAAAAGAATAGACTATTTTTCTAGAAGAGAAAGGCTCTCTGGAGATGATGAGCCAGTTGGATCTGTCATTCGTTATGAAAAATTATTCATTAGCTTGCTTATATTTACAGAATTACTGCTGGACAATCCCTGGGCAGAGTCGTAGTCACAGGGCAAGCTGTTTCTGCATGTATCATGTCTGTCAGGCTTACATGATCTTGAACAAGTTCTTTCTGAGGACAAATGCCTATCATTACTTTGTCTGCTGGCCCTTTTAGGAGTATGAGTTACTTTAAGAGGGAGTGTATAGGTAGCTGGTCTCTAACATCAGGGCTGACTTTTTGCTTCAGATCCCTGTGGTGCATACCTCAAGCAATATCGTACCTTCTTGTGTTCCCTCTCTACAGGACAAATGGGAAAAACCAGCATCACTGATCATGCCCAATAATCATTTAGAATAATTGTATTATTTTGCTTGTTCGTTTTTTATGTGTGTGTGGTTCTGGAAATCTAACCCAAGGCCTCATGTGTGCTAATTGTGCACTCCAGCACTGAGCCATATTGCCAGCCTTTCTTGTTACTTCCTGAAATCTGTGTCATTAATATCTGTCACCCATGATACCCAGATACCTAGATTATATTGCTAGCATAATAAAATACTAGCATTATTAGTTAGAAAAAGAATATTCACATATTCATATAAATTATTTCCACTTAGTTACAAACCATATTCTGTGAAGACAGAGGTCAGATTTACTTGTTTTAAAAATTATTTTAGCCATAGCACTTGACCTAGAGCCCAATTCATGACACACCAACCCATACTTTTGTTGACTAAATGACATAATTTTCTTCATAAACTTTAATATTTTCCATAAGTATGTATCTTTTTCCTAATAGAAAGATCTTTTTTAAGTAACTTGTGTCTTAGTTACTTTTTTGTTGCTGGGACATAATACCTGACACAACAACTTAGGGGAGGGAAGATTTATTTTAGCTCACAGTTTCAGAAGGTCTTAAGTCCATTCATGGGTGGCTGGCAATGGTAGAAGCACATGGAGGGAATCATAGCCAGAGGAAAACTGTTCACGGCATGGCAGACAGGAGGCCAAATGAGCATGGAAGGACAGGGCCAATGTATGCCCTTCCTATTTCTGTCCCAGTAATCCACCCCTTGGGTCATGCTGCAGTGTTCCACCCCTTCAATCAGGCCCCACCTCCTAAGAGTACATGGTTCATAGGTACTCCTGAGCATCCATATACATGAGGCTTTTCTGGGGCATTTCAAATCAAAACCATAATAGCACAAGAAAATTAAATATTTTGCCTTTGGAAAGAGAATTAGAGCAAATACTTCTGGGTTTTCATAGGCAGTATTTTTGTATATACTGACATTATTCAGAAACATTATTCTTTTAATGGCTTAGTGATTCTTTTATAAGGTTCATACACATGACTTCTTTTAAAAAATTGTCTCTAAGAGTATATCCAGATTGCTTCTGGTTCATCTTTTACCTGATATTGTTAAGAGTGCCATACATATATCTCTGTATATTCTTTTAATTCTAATTAAGCTTCTTAAAAATCTCTCTTAAAGTCACACGTGTGTAGCAACTAAAATGGTAGGGTTTTTAATCAGTATGCCCTGATGCCTTCTAGCGAGATTTGGAGTTATTTTCTCAGGTAGTGATATCTAAATAACTTAGTATAAACAGTGGTGTGTTTGACTCTTTCCACCTGGTCTAAATGAACATTGTTGTGTGATTCTTGCAGATTAGGTTTGAAAGTGTAAATTATAGGCAATGAATATTAAATTCTAACAATTGAAGGTTTGAAAGTCAGATGGTAAGTTAAAGATTAGGTTATAAATAATATATATGAGTAATAATGCTTGCTATTTTTAGATCTGGAGACTTATTTAAGTACCCTTACTGTGAATCTCATGTAAGTATCAATACTTTGTTGGGAAAACCTTAGAACAAAATAATTTATTTTACTTTCTTTATTTGTGGTGCTGAAGATCAAACTCAAGGCTTTGCATGTGCTAGCCTGCGCCACAGTCTGATTCCTGGGCAAAACTGACTTGTAAGAAGAAATTATTTATGGAACAACTAGTAAAAAAACATAAGATTTCTATATCACAATCGTCCAACGTGTTTATCCTTTAACTAAGTCTCCACATATATGGCAAATAGTTTAATATAAATGTATGTAAATAAAAGAGTTTGGATAATCTTCCTAATATAGAGAACTAAGAGACTGCCACAGCCTGTTTTCCAAAGAACAATGAACTGAGAGAAACGCATCCCTAAGACGCACATGTGAAGCTGGTGCAGATGGAGTACAGGGATTACCCTCACTCACCTTGTTTAGCTTCAGTTTGACATAGAAAGGTACAGAGTTCAGCTGCTGAGCCCCAGTTTCATCTTCATTATTCCATTGACTTAATAAAAAAGGAATGAAGTAAGGATAGCTGTGTCTCTTACTGTTTTATAACGTCCAAAACATTCCTAGCTAGAAGAGTCTTGAGACTTAACAGCATAGCAGTGAAGTCACTGCAGGATTTGATAACTTGTGAAAAAGCCTTCTCATCTGTCTCAGGTACAGAGGTTTAAATACAGGCCTGTATCAACAAGCTACACCCCCAAGCTTCTTAAATTTTTGAGTCAATGTCTCGCTAAGTTGCTCAAGTGGGATTCAAACTTCTGAATCTCCTGCCTCAGCCTTCCTGAAGTGCTGGGATTACAGGTGTGCACCACCTAACATGGCTTCTCAACTCTTGTAAGTCCCCGTCAGGGAAATGTGAAGTCAAGACACAGGTGGGATTTCTGCATGTGTAAAGTGTGGGGAATAGGGAGCACAGTAGGGATGAGATATTCTTCTTTGAGTGCAGTGAATAGTAGAAGACAGTGAAATGCAGATTTGAGTCAAGTCAGGAAAGGAAGGCATTACAGTATGGAGATGAATCTCTAATTGGTGAAAGCTGTCCTGGTAGTTGGTTAGCTGGTGTCTGGCCTGTATGTCTTCTGTGCTCTTCAGCAGTCCCCTTCTGTCTGCACTCTTTGTCCTTGCACTTGCCAAGGATTTTTTGTCTCGCTTTGTTTTATTTTACCTGCCATTGAGCCATTGCTGCTGGCTCAGAAGGAAACCAGTACCCAGTGGGGAATTCCTGGGGCCCTGCCAGCAGGCTTGTTGTTTCCCGGTCTGAAGACCCAAGCTGGGAATCATCCTGCTCTTTGGTTTTAGAAGCCTCATTGGCATTCAAGAGAAGCAAGAGGCCATTGATTCTCCCTGTCTGAGGACAAATGAGCTGCTGGTGAGCTTCTGCTAGCACTCTTTCATCTGCCCACTGTAGCCCTGGGTGAGTGGGAGGAATCCTTTTGAGTCCTTGCAATTTTCCAGTATCTCTCACTGTTCACTTTATACTGCTTTCATGTTTTGAGCTAAAAAAAAAAAGGTGAGGAGCACAGTTTGGAAACTGGGACCTTGAAAATTGGTGATGGAGGGGAAGGGAGTAATTATAAAGTGATACAAGAGTCCGTCCTCGTCTCAAATATAGACTAGATACAAATTCTGTCGTCATTTAACTCTTAACTGCACAGTAATTTGCGTGTCATAGCAAAAACACGTCGTATTGATCCATCCTGGTACACATGGGAATTGATAATGTCCCAACATGAATTATGTACACAGCCTTAAAGTTTTAGTAGTAGGAGATAAGGGGCTATCTGTACAGAAAACATAATTCTCTTGTATTGAAAATACTATTTCCAAAATCTCAATTCACAACATCTGGATGGTCAAAGGTATTAATATGAATCTACCTGTGGGGCAGATTCTTTTGCTGATAAGTTAATTAATACTTCAGAGTATAGGATAATGAAGGCTACACACTTTAGAATTCATGCCCATACCAAAGGTGGAATGTGTGACTTACTCCATTTTGTTCCTCTTTTTAATGCCAGTAATTTGAAATCTCCTCAAAGCTCCAATCTTTAAAAAAAAAAAAAAAAAAAAAGTCTGAGTTTAAAAAGAAAATCAGATATTGTTAGTTAAGCTGAACTAGTGCCAATAAAAATGCTAGTCGTTAATATGAAACAAAATTTATTCATTCTGTGTAATCTTCGAAACCATTGGAAAGTGCACTTGCAGTTTTGCATGAACAGCGTGATTAGCAATGTTGTGTGATGGCTAGGGTAATTCTCAGACGAGACTTAGACAAGTTAAGCTTTGCACTCAAGAGATTCAACATTTATTTACCAAGCAGAGTCAGTTTGCTAATAAGTGTTGTAGGTGGGGGCTTCCTTCCTTTAGATACTCCTCAAAAGAACATTCTTGTGGTGGTGGAGATGGACAACAGACTACCACTTGTTGGCTAAGGTTATGGTTCCAAACTCTTACTGGAAGAGTGAGGCTATCAACTAGTTAATTCATATCAAAATGTATTTTGTAATATTGACCAAGCTATATTTGTCCTAACTAGTATGTTCTTGTTCCTTTGTTTACCCTTGAATGCAAATATGCAGACATAGCAAGGAAAGTTAACACCTAATGGTTATGGGGCACAAAGAACACGTTGCATTTTTTTAAAAATATAATTTGGTTTGGAAATGTATGCGCATATTGTATACATACACAATTTGATGAATGACTCATTTTGAGCTTAAGCCCAATTTTATACCCGGTGTCTCTTAGGATGCTGCCTGCATTTTCAGTTCTTTCCTGTTGTCTATGGAAGTAATACGACTTTCAGGTTTAAAATTAATTGTTATATTAGAAACCAAAAAAGGCTTGAAAAATCATTAGTGATCATAGTTTAAAAAAGAATGTTTTCTTCTTCAATTTACAGTAATCTAGTTAAAACTGTTTAATTCTTGAAAATGTTTCTGTGAAAATTTTCTAAAGATTTAGATTGCTTTTAACATTCGTGTGTTGATATTATCCTGTGTCACATGAAGGTATTTGTGGCCATGAAACTCTTCTTGGGTGTTTTTTGAGAAAAAATTTGTAAACCAGAGGCAATGCTGTTGTCAACCACAGCTGAACTCTCAAAGACCTGATATTTTTTTTACAATCAAGGAAACAAATTACCTACTCATTTGCTGAATCAAAAATAAATCCACCAGTTTTACAAACCATCATTACATTCCACTCAAATGTGGTTATATAAACCAGGAAATCCTCTATTAAAGTGGAACATTTCCAAATACCTAAATTGTTTATGTAAATAACAGTTTCTTTTGAACTCTGCAGAGGAAGCATATTTTACTTTTTAATAGCTCTCAGTTGGACAATTGAATTATTGTTTTTCTTTCTTTTTTTTTTTAACCCATCTTTATTTTTGAGCCCACATAGAAACCACCCACAATTAAAGATAGAAATAGCTGGAAAGGTAGCACATTTTAGGTGGCATTGCTCTCTTAACCATAATGTGCTACTTGCGAAAGACATTTTCATTGTATTTTCTGTATTTTAAAGAATTATTGGATTTATTTTAAAATTCAAAACGTTTCAAAAATTTAGGCCTTGACAAAAAATGGTAATATGAAAATTTGTCAGGTCACATGCCTGAAAAAGTTGTCCTTAACCCTATTAATAGCATTAGTGGCTGAAACTTTTATGTTTGTGATTTTTATTCTACTGAGTAAAAAGTAGTCCAGCCTTTTTCCACAGAGGTCTCATTCTCTCTCCACTCTCCAGGTATTTGCTCTCTGACTCAAAGTTTTGCTCACAATTCTCTCCCTACATTGTGGTTTAGTGCTTTATTTGTAGCTGAGATTTAAGCACTTGTTGAGTAGACTCCTTGCAAAAACTGTTAATCCTTTATATAAACAAATCATTTTACAAAAATAGAACCAAACTAAAATATAAAATAGGTATTCATTTAGATATATTCTGTGTATTTCTTTTCAGTATGATAAACTAAAATTTGAAAAATAGTTCTATTTTTTACATAAGTACCCAAACATACATATACATACGTAAGTTTTGTATGTATGTTAAAAACATTTGTGAGTTTTCTAATACTTGAGAATATTAACTTCTAAGCTAGAATGAATCTTTTTATCATCTTTAATTCATCTAATATTTATGTTTCAAGTATTGGCACATCTTCAGGACCTTGGGAGTGCAAGGGAATCAAACCTTTTGCCCTCATGGTATTTACAGACTAAAAGATAAAAGATAAGATGGTAATAATACCTCTCTTTTAGAATAACATACTTTTTTAAAAGGGTTATTTCAGGATGGATAGATAAAGAATGAAAGCTTTTGTGGTTAATTTAGCAATAGCTCCAAAATAATTTCGACCGAAAAGATTAGACAGTTGAAATAAATGTGGTGGCCAGAAACTTGGGATGTGATAACGTACAGTTAGTCCTCATAATTTACAAGTTTAAGTTATGCTGTTTATGAACTTATTTCTTGAACGTGTTCAGACGTATAAAAAACTTGAGTGTTGACCTGCCCTGTCTTGACTACATTATAAAACATGGTGGAGTGTTGTGGCCATGACTAATTGAAGACTAATAAAAGATAGTGTTCTGTTCTTCCACAAGAATTGTGTACTGAAACAAAAAAGGTAAGGATTACAGTCAGAAACCTGCTTTGTAACTTCCTCCTGCCACTCTTAAATCTGCCTGTGCTTGCATTTATGTCTGTAAAACTCATTTATTTGCTAAGTACCCAAGTGCCAATCTGCACTAAAGCATTGTCAGTGGCTTAGGTAATTTATATTTATTCATATTTTCATGGGAGAGGCCAACATTAAAAAATTACAGTCAAGTCGCCATTATGTTGCAGGTATTGAATACTACAGAAACAAACAATGTGCTGTGATCTTAGGATAGAGCAGGCCTGCTGCACTGGTGGGAAGGTGGTAAACGCCTGTGAAGATGTGATGCAAACATGTTTGATTGCTTATTGGTAATGATGTTTAAAGCCCACGTTGAGAAGTGTTAGATGAAGGGGGATGAAGGAAAGCTCAAGAGCTCAGGAAAGGATGAATGAAAGCTAAGAGGTCGAAAGGAGACAACCAGGGGGAAAATGGCACATGAAGAGTCTGGACAGATGGACAAAAGGGAGTTTTAACCTAAAGACAGAGAAGTCATTGCAGAACATTAATCAGAGGAGTGGCATAAACATATTTGCATTTTGAAGGGTTAAGCTGGTAACCTTATGGAAGGCTTAAGGCTGTGCTACTTTTCTTAAAATGTTTTCTCCGATGTGTGTCCAGAAGAAAATTGGGTATGGGCATGCTGACTTTAAGATGTAACCTGTGGGTACCTGTATATCCTTTCAGTGCCTCTGCATTACCCGACAGTCACTTTTTATTTATTGAATGTATCAGTAGAATAGTCTTAGTAAATAAAATTCATATGATTGATTTATAGTTTCACATTATTAAAGTTTTGTTGTTTTTGTTGCCCAGTAACCAAAACATGTTTGATTGCTTATTGATAAATGTCAGGAACTGTAAGAGCAAATGTTATCTGTCATAGGTGTAATGTGCATAGTGTGCACTTTGGTTAATTGTATAAAAGTCAGTGACAATGTGTCATTTCTCAAAATTCACCTTTCAAGCCTATTTTGTCGATATTTTTTGTACTTTGCATTGTGAAATTTATTTTACCTCTGTGAGATCAAGTCTGAAGACAGCTTTTGGAGGTAGCATTATGTCACAGTTGCTTGGTATAGAAAATCTTGTGTCTATTTGGGGGCTTCAGTTCAGGGATCCTTTTCTTTCCTTCTTAATGAATAATAGCAGTGGGAAGGTGGGAGTTCTATGTACTTTTCATTTGTTTTTTTAAGTCAGAAAATGATACTTTTGTCATAAATTGCTACTGCTTTCTTAAAATCCCAAGTTTAATTTTTCAGAGAGTAAAAAATAGTTGGTTGTAGAGCTAACATTGTTATTTTTTATTTAGACTGAAAAGATAAAAAAGAATTTTATGAAGCCGCATTAATAACCTTGATGGTCTAGCCCTTAGGTGATGAACTTGGACTCTTAGTTTAATTGTTTGTTCATTCAGTAAATACTCACCAAGAGCCTCTGACTTGCCAAGTACTGTGTTGGACACAATACAGAAAAATAATCGCTGCTCCATTGAGGTTTTCATTCTTATTGGAGAAGTTAGATGATAAAACACATGAAGTTCATTGTATATTAACTTGGACTATAACAAGTGCTATGGAGATACAAAAAAAAATGATGATTGCTGTATATTTTTAAGATGTAATTTTTGTTTTTCTTTCTTTTTTTTTTTTTTTGAGACATGATCTTGGTTTATAGTCCAGGCTGGTCCTGATTTCACTATGTAACCCAGGCTGGTCTTGGTTTCACAGCAATCTTCCTGAGTACTGGCATTACAGGTGTGCACCCGGATTATGTGGTACTGGAGAAGTGAACTCAGGTTCTTAGTGCTTGATGTAGTGCTTGCTAGGCAAGTGCTTTAACCATTGAGCCATTCAGTGTTGTAACAGCAAGCTATTCATAAAATGAACCTTGTTTTACCTCCATTCCTATGTAATCACGTTTATGTGACCCCACACATACTGACTTGGATTCTAGATTGGAAACATATGGTGCAAAGGGAGTAAACGTTTCCAAAGCATGTTGGCCATCCCATCGCTAGGTTTCTTCCAAAGCATGTAGAATGTTGGCACACCTGTCCAGTTCTACCTCCTTCCCTGCTGTTGTGTCTCTCCTCCTGCCCTGACACATGGTGTCTGACTCTACGCTTGGATTTTCATTGTCTTAATATCTGCTCTATTGGAGAAAATTAGTTTGTTATATCCCTCTAGCTGGAGAATGAAGATTGTGAGCCAAAGAATATCATAGAGGGCTTTGTGTGATAGTGTCAAGATTGATTTGCAGGTTTCAAAAGGCACTTGATTGATGTTGCCCTTTAGTAGGCTTATCTTGGCATCTCTGTAGGTGGTGAATTAAGGCATGCGTGGATGTCCTGGCCAGTCAGAGTCAGATAGCATCTTTACTACCCCGTTTTTCATCTACCAAGAAAGCACTCTTTCTAAGTGTTAATGAAATAATAAAGATACAGTCTCATTTTTAAACTAAAATGTTTGGAACAGAAAGGCATTAGGCTTATATAGGTGGTGTGAAAAAGAAGGATATTGTGTGGCCTGCCTAGAAATTAATGGAACTCATTGGTAAGAGGCAAATACAGTCATAGAACAGTGAAGATGACAGTTGGGTTGGGGGTTAAGGGGGTGAGATGGCAGAGAGGAGTGAAAAACAGAAAACAGAGAAAGAGGTTGGACACTATAGAGTGTTGAGTAGTAGGACTAAAAAGAAAAAAATAAATGTTTGCTTGGAGGAGTTATCTAAGAATATGTGACCAATAAAGGGCTAATTTGAAGTATTCTCTCTGTCAAAGCTGGAAGTCAGGTTAGTTGTTATTATATAATCCAGGGGGCTGTGGAGAGGAAAGCTGTGGCTTCTGTGCTGATTCTTGGGACTCAGAGGTAATGATGCACTATCTCTAAGGGCTGAGAGTACTGCTTTTGACCCTGAAATACAGATGAGCTTCCAGTAGGAAACAGAAATGATCATTACAAAACTTATTGCAGCTTACATTGTTTCCTGCTTAAATTGTCCTTTTAACCTTTGCTTCTTCACACAGAGTGTGTCTTTTATTTTATTCCCAAAGTCAGAAATTGCCGAACAGCCTACCATTAGAATATGCTGAGAAGTGTGCTAAAAATTGGGTTCCTTGGCTCCATTCCATGCCTGAACTGAGGTGGACTCCCCTGGATTGGGTCTTTAGAAACCTTTAGTTTTATGGAGATCCTTGATGTCCAGTGCACCCTGTGAAAGACCACTACTTTACATAATAGACTTGTAGGTTATGCAGAGATGCTGCTGAGTGACACATGAAGGGTTGGAGGGTTAGGGTGGTAGTTTAGTCTTTTCCAGATGTTTGCATTTTTGACCATCAGATGCCTAGTGTTGTACCAGTGGAGTCACCACAACTGTAGATATCACGTTTTTAGGGAGACTTAGTCATTTCTTGTCATTCATAGCCAGACAGAAGTTGTTTTAAAGGTCTACCTGTAGCATAAGAGATAATTTTCATGTGCCAGCATACATGTCATGCAGATTTCCTAGAGATGAAAAACATTAGCCTTTCAAATTACAAGGATGTGCAAATTGTGACTTGTACTGATGCACTCAAATGGTACTCAGGTATCAAGTCTCCTGTCTTAACGGGACCAAGCAATAATTTGTTGCTGATAAACAACCACTTATACCTCCCAGCTACCCAAGACTTGAGACAGATAGTAACCTTCTCCCACACTCCTTCACATTCTCCCGCTTCAAGAACCCCATCCACTCAGATTCTCCAAAATTCTCTACTAATAATGTGTCTTCTGAGTAAACAGCACTTCATAGTACATACAAACCTGAATAAAGCTTCTCTTTAACAGACTTACAAAACACAATGGTCAAGAATATTATGAGGATGTCATCGTGGTGTGTCAGAGGAACTTAGGTAAGGTCAGAAGGGCTGCAGCAGCACCAGTACCAGGGCGGATTCCTGGCTCGGGAACACGAGGAGCTGACCAAGTAGAGGAGGTCATCTTAATGGTTATTTGAGATGGGCCTAGGAAATATATGTAAAAGGAAAGCATGGAAATTACAGAAATGTCTAGTAGTTGCAAAGTGCAAAATTCAAAATTCGAAAAATAGCATCTTGGATTATCACACTTGAAAAGGCCCTGTGGACATTTCATGCAAGCCAAAATCTCTTTAAGTGTGGAGTGTGGAGTTCACTTTTTTTTTTTTTTAACTTATTAAGGATTCTGAATCAGCAAATGAGATAATCAAAGATACCGTCCAGGAACTTTACTCTGGTGTTAAATTCTGGCACAGATGCCTTAGAAGAAGCAGTGATGGGAAACTTAGTCGTGTTAAAGATGAAGTGAGACTTTTATATGAGATGTAGAGAGAGAGGAGAGAAATCAGCCTTTTATTACTGAATGTGTGGGAGAACTGTAGGTAATTCCTCATGTGAGTTTCTAGGACAGTGAGTTCTTTGGCCACATATATTTGTATGTGACCAGAGTACTTGATGGGGAAAAGAAATGTAACACATAGTAAATATGAAATCTGACAAAATCCCTAGTAGAGATTCCTGGAAGGTAATTCATTTTGAGAAATTTTGAATAGTGAGTTGAAGCTGTGGGGGGGCAGTGACAGGTGTAACAGGTGGAATAGGAAAGTATGTAGATTTCAGGGGAGATAATTTGGATTCAATGTTAAAATTTGAGGGTTTCTAGGAATATGACCATGCAGGTTATTAAACCTGGATACTTCAATTTCCTTCTGTGAGAAATGGAGAATTGGTAGCCTTTGAGAAGGACTTTTCTGTGTAGGATGCAAGTTGAAGAGAATGGATAGAGACAGTGTTGACCAAGATTCTTAAACTTCTCTTAGAGAAACAGCAGGCTTGGCCATCTGGTTAAAATGAGGAGAATTTGGGGCTGGGTTCTTGAGAAAGAAGAACATTCTTTTTTCGATAGCCACCATGGATAATACGATTATGAAGAAACCAGAGTTGAATTAAAGGATTGCCAAAAAGCAAAGCTGATTGGGTTAGATAGCTTGAACTTTTAGTGTCCTTGTGGGTGTGTGAATTACAGCAGAGAAGTCACTGGAGGTTAGAAGGTTGTGGAAAAGAACGGCTGGGCAAGGAAGTGGATGTTGGTGCTTCGCTGGGGGTGGCAGGAGGACTGGGTGCTGAGGAGTATGGATGGGATTCTTGAGGTGGGAGAATGTGAAGCAGTGTGGGAGAAGGTCACTACTTGATGGTCTCAAGTCTCAGGAGGTTTAAGTGGTTGTTCGTCAGCTTGTTCCTGTTAAGGCAGGGGGGCTTAGTACCTAAATACCATTTGAGTGCAAATAGCTCTGGGGCTGTTTGCCTTTAAAGATAATAAGCCTTGTTTTTTGTCTTCTGTGGTAGCTGGTAAAGGCTGGCACTGTTTTTTCATTTTTTATTTTTTTTTCCTCCTTGGCAGTCATGGTTGGCTGGAAGAGAATAGACTTTGGAATCAAACAGTCCAAATCAGATACCTTTCTCTTCACGTATGTACTCTGGGGTTGTGGAGCCAGCTGTTTACTTGATCCTCCTTTTTCCTTTGTGAAATGAAGATATGCTGATTCCAATACTGCATGTCATTGTGTGAACATTAAATTATATAGTATATATAACACCACTGCTTCTTAATATCGGAACTCCAAAATATCAGTTCTCTCACATTGGGGAAAACAAGTTCTGAATTTGTGGTTATTTTTGCCTTTGGGAAGTGAACTAACACTTAAAAATAAGAGTGAGATAGCAAAGCTACATCAGAATTGCACCATTCTTAACTTTAGTTAGCACAATAATTTGTTTTTGTGACTTGCAGAATATAGTATACACAAAGATATTTTTTCTTTTTTCCCCACTACTTTTATTAATATACATATGTAATACATAATGTTTTCAATGAATTTGGGTATTTCGTGCACACATATATCATATAAAGTTTACAATCCCTTCCCATTTTTGACCCTCCCACACCCTCCCTGTCGCTTCCCGCAACTCGGGCTATCACTTTATGTGGTTCTGTAGAATGTTTGTGTTCTGGGTTTTTTAAGTTAGAGAGACTATACAGTACTTAACATATTAATCTTCTGCATCTAGATCATTTCACTTAAGTCGCCACTCTAACTCAGCTTCCTATTCCTTGAATGGGTCGCAGTAGTCAAATCTTGATGCCTCTTCTCTGAATCCAACGAATCCCTTTGTTGGAATATTTACCAAAAGGTTTTTTTTTTCTATATTTTGCTATATCTTTGTTGCTATTCTTAAACCTTGTCCTACCCACCAGTTCACATTAGAAAATAACTACAAGCATGTAGTTCAAAAGACTAGTAAATTTGGGAAAGAAGGAAAAACAAAGTTAAATTTCAAATGCCTTAGCGCAGTACTATAAGGTACATGTTTGTACGTTCAGAAAGATACTTTTTGTGTTGAGATCTCAGTAAAAGTTCTTCTCAGGAATTCAGATGAAATTCATTTAAAGTAATAAAAGAATGTTACGAGGTGTAGGGACAGACCAGAGCTGCAATCAGATTTTGTGATCATGTGACATTGAAAGGTCATCTTTTTCATTCTTATATGTTTTTATTTTGCCTTTTGTGCGATATATATATATATATATATATATATATATATATATATATATATATTATATAATATATAAACCCCGTACACACACACCCTCACACACAGAGACACATGCATACCCCTGAAGTCTCAGACTACTTTGTACTTGGCAGTTTGAAAGCAGGTATCACCGACAGGGCTTGTGTCCTTTCGGTGAGCAGATAGTGAGGATGAGCTAGTAGCTGTAGGACTCCAGAATGCTTTCTGCATGTCATTGTCCACAGCTCTCACAGATGAGCGTAACAATGTGGAGCAGAAGAGGGGACTATCTCTTAGGTCAGATCTTTGGCTCTTTAGCCTATTTCTTCTTTTGACCCCAGTAAGAATAAAAAAAAATCAGACCGGATACTCAGTTTGACCAGAAGAGAGAAAAAGGTGAATGATTTAGTACTGAGTTCTGAATTTCAGCACAAATATGCAGTGGCAGGAAATGTTGGGATCTGTGTTGATAAGCTGATAAACCCATTAAAAATGTCAAATGTGTCTGAGAACATGTGAAATCTCAAAACCCAGCAATTGAAGAATATAGTAAGAATGGGAGTAGGGGATATAAAAGACCACCAAATGACAAGTCTCTGCTAAGGATTTGGATGGTATTAATTGGAGGAAAAATAGGAATAAAAAAGCATAAGAAATCCTTTGATTTAATTTGCATTTTCTGATGACTAAAGATGTTGAACACTTTTCATGTGCTTGTTGGCCTATTTTTACTTTCTGAGAAGTTTCTTTTCATTTCAGTTGCCCAATTCTTTGATGAGGTCATTTATTTTAAGGGTCCTTTTTTGAGTTTTTTTATACAGTCTAGATGTTAATCTTCTGTCCAAGGAGTTATTTGCAAAAATTTTTCCCATTCTATGGAGTGTCTCTTCACCTTGTTGATTTCTCTTGCTGTGTAAAAGCTTTTTAGTTTGATGTCATCCCATTTGTTGATTATTGCTGGTATTTCTTGTACACTTACATTCTCTTCATGAAGTCCTTCCCTGTCCCTCTGTGTCTTCCAGCAGATTCAGTGTTTCTGTTTTGATGTCTAGCTCTTTGGTTCATTTTTATTTGATTTAGTATGTGGTGAAAGATATGGGTCTAGATTCTTTTTTCTATGTATGGGTATCCGGTTTTCCAGCATTTTGTTGAAGATGCTCTCCTGTCTCTAGTGAATGTTTTTGGCCCCTGCTGTGATTCACATCTTGAGTGTATCCCCTTAAGCCTCATGTATGTGGAAATGTGTGTTATTGGGAGGTAGGGCTTGGCTGGAAGAGGTGGATGCTTGAGTGTTGACCTGGAAAGATTGTGTCAACTTGCTGAGGGAGTGGGGTCCCTAGGGCAGAGCTTTCAGGTGTGTGTTGTTGACTTGTGGGCCAGAAAGTAAGGCAGAGGCACCCACCCTGAGTTTTTGGGGGCCCAAGAGGCAGCTCAAACTCAGTAAAGGAAGGAAAAAGAAACATTGCTGTAGCTTCTTCCTGGGAAAGCTGTAGGCTAGCCTGCGTCTCCAAGACTCACTTTGTGCCTTGCTTCACTTGGTTTCTGTTTGCCTTGGATGAGCAGCTGTCCAGTCTCTCTCTGTCGTGGGTCTTCACCATTGCAGGATGCCTCATGTATGGACTGTGTGAGACCTTCTGAAACTGCGAGCTGAGTAAAGACTTTTAAATTATGAATATTACAAAAAGACACATGCGTATCCATGTTTATAGAAGCGCTACTCATAATAGCCAAATCCTGGAAGCAACCTACCTGCGCATCCACACAGGAATGGTTAAAGAAGATGTGGTACTTACACACAATGGATGACTGCAGCCATGAAGACAGATATGAAGCATTTGAACGAAAATGAGGCCACCTAGAGTCAATAATGCCCAGTGGAATGGACTAAGCACAAAAGACTGACTATAAATGGGTGTCCCTCTTATGAAATGCACAAAAATTGTAACATAAAAGGGTCTAAACATGCATGGCAGGGTAAAAAAAGACACACAGGTCAGGCATAAAAGGAGTAAACCTCTGAAAAAGGTGTGGACTCAGACGCTCACTAGTTCCCCAAACCCCATGGTTCTAATTTGTTACAGAATTTCAAATTCATGTATTTACAAAAGAAAAGATGTTAAATTTTATGTTGTGTGAACTTTTCATAACAAAATAAAAAAATAAATTATCGATGTTGGATATTCTGTCACAGCAGTGAAAAAGTGACTAAGATAGCCACTTTGTCAAAAGTCAATGTCTGAGTGTGCTTAACTTTGTCTCTATATTCTCAGTTCTGTCCTATTGATCTTTCTGTTTTCTGCCAAAACATAGATTTAATTATTGTTATTTTACAATATACTTTGAAATATGGAATTGTGGTTCCTCCAGCTTTGCCCTTATTGCTTAGGATTGCTTTAGAAATGCAAAACAAAAAAGCATTGAGATTTCCTTCCATACCAGTGAGGGTGACTTACATAAAGATATTAGGCAGTTAATGAATGTTTTATAGTTTATATTATTGACAAAGAAACTGTTATCATTACTTCATCTCTGTCTAGAGTTTCACTGTTGCCCATAACTGTTTATACTCATAGAGCCTGTCATAAATATACCTGAAATAGCAAGTTTCTTTTGTTCAAAAGTATTTTTCAGTATTATTCAATAGAGATAAAAAGGAAACCAATGTCAATATTCTTAACCTCACTAACTGGAAAGTGACAATGTATATAATGTATATATGAAACTACATTTGGATTGCGTTCCAGTAATTGTGTGCTCCAGATGGACAGGCATGGAAGAGATTGTTACGGATGAGTGAAACCAGGACAGTTTTGTGCAGGTGGCAGGAATTTTAGATAGCTAAGATAATTTTCCAAACTATCTTGCCTATCCTTTTCATAGTATATCATGAATCCTAGAATAAGAGTTGATGTGTTCCTGCTTGTACAACAAATAGACTTTGGGGAACTGTTAATTAATTTAATAATTAATTAGCTATTGAAAACCCAGTGTGTATTAACTATTAAATTTGGGATGTACCTTGTAATAAATCAAGCTCTTGTCATAAAACATAGACATGGATAAAATCTATAATAGCAGCTCTTTAGTTAGATGATAGTCTGGACACCCATATAACAGACAGGAAGGTGATATTTACTTGCATAAATCTTAATAAATAAAATGAGACATCATAAATACCTCTGCTTGGATATATTAGAAGTTTGAATGTAATAAGGTTTTCTAATTTTTACTTAACTCCTAGAAGAAATGTTATGGCATTCATATGAAGTCAATAGCTGTTCTGTATAAAGCCTTGTGATGGATACTAGAGGAATTATTTTATGTATTTCATGTCCAAAGTCTTGTATAGAATACACTTTCTAAAGTTCTCATGTTTTTTTAAGTCATTTGTGGGTCCTGTGCGCAAGAAGTGCTGACATTGACCTTCCATATCTAGGGAACCGTCATGGTACTCTAAAACAAAGTTTGGATATATTTGAATTCTGTCAGTTCCCTATTAGACTTTGAGAGTAGGGAAGGTGAGAATGTGGTTAGACATAGCCTTTGACCTGTCCTCCTGAAATCTAATTTACATGATAATATCTTGTTATTCTATGTCTCCTTTATCGGATTGTTGGTTTCCTTTGTTCTATATTGGTCTCAATAGGCTACTAATGTTATTCTTTTAATATTTTTGTAAATAAGAATATTTAAGGAAAACCTTTAGATATGATATTAAGATGTTAGTAGGCTGTGGTTATCTATTTATGAGATTAGTATTTAGTGTGTCTGTTTTAGTTTCTTTACAATATAAATGGTATATACTGTTATGTTGATCTGAAACAAGAAATACATACAGAACAGTACATTATGGAATAATCTTAAGGTGATTTAAAAAAAATCTTTCTCTCCCCTCCAAAAAATCAACAAAAGCAAAAGAGGGAACAAAATTTATTATCAAATTGTGTCCAGTCCGAAATGCTAGAGGGAAAGTAATTTTTGTTGTGGAGAACCAAGCATTCAGTTGCTTTTGCATGTTAGAATTTTTCTTCTCAGACATTTCTATTACAATCAACTGTTATCTTACCAACTACATAAATGGTATTTATATGGGAAACAGACTAGAAGAGCATTGAAGTAGAAAACAGCATCATTCATTTTTGGGCAAAGACTGGAAGAGCAAACTGGAAAGCTGAGTTTCCTTGGAACCTAAAGCTGATTTAGGGCAACTCAATTTACTCTTGGAGTAGTAGGTTCCCTGGGGACGCCTGTGGACTCCAGCAGTCCTCACAGGTACAGCCTCAGCAGCCAGTGTGCGATGCTGTCAGGAATTTTAGAGCAGCCACGTTGTGGGTTGAGTTCATTGAGAGGGAAGTTCTAGTATGGCCTGCCAACATAAAATCAAGTTATATGTGCATTTATTCCAAACTAGCTGTCGACAGCCACTTTGTGCTAGGTATTTATTTAACCCTTGGGAAAATTTCATCATATACAATCTGTTCTCCTGAATTTTCAGTAGGAAAATAAAGCATTTGCACCATGTTTTTATGGTTAACTTATTTAAAAAGTTACAAATTTTATTAGCAAAAACTAGAAACCTGTCCTCCTGCCAGTGCCAGTACTTACTTTAATTCCCCTTTATAAGACCACTTTGGCTTTCATCGTGTCTTCTCTTGCTCTGCGACCATGGTTAAGATATTGTCTCTTGATTTTCTTTTTTTTTTTTTTTTTTTTTTTTTTTTTTTTTTTTTTTTTTTTTTTTTTTTTTTTTTTTTTTTTTTTTTTTTTTTTTTTTTTTTTTTTTTTTTTTTTTTTTTTTTTGGTTTTAGATACTTTGTCTTGACTTAGTAATGTCTTATATATTTCTGTTTCTTCATTGTCTCACTAGAGTTACAACAATTTTAGTAAAACTGGAGTTTTACATTCATTCATAGTCCACTGTCTTTATACATATTACTTTTAACTCAGCCACCTAGCTAGTTGTGAGTGTGTGTGTGTGTGTGTGTGTGTGTGTGTGTGTGTGTGTGTGTTTGTATATGTGTGTGTCTGTGTATGTTTATGGTACACAAAACTTAGCCCTGAGCCTTTGAACTGATCTATATTCTCAGCCCATTTTTATTTTTGAGACCAAGTCTCACGAGTTGTCCAGGGTGTGTTAGAACTTAAGATCCTCCTGCATCAGCCTCCCCAGGTGCCAGAATCATAGGCCTATACCACTGAGAATCACTAGCTGTGATTCAGCTACTTATGATTTATTTTTATTGTGATTGCGTGATTTGTTTGACTTTGCTTAGGAGTTAATTAGCTTTGAGTTGTTTTAAGTACTTTTCACTAGTTCATCCTTAAATTCTCTTCCAGGGATCTAATTCCCCTCACTACTGTCAGGTGCATCAGGATACAGATGAGCTTCTTTTTCTCTGAAGATATGTTTCTGAGAGTCTCTACTTCTTGTTCCAAGATTCCATCTGGACCTTCCTACTGCCCTGGGATATCGCCTTGTCCCTCTGGGAGTCCCATTGGTTTCCATGCTACACCAGAACTTTTATGTCCTAGACTGTCTCCTCTTGTCTCATCGTTTATCATCGTGCTTTATTAGATCACATCATCCAGTAATTTTTGGTGAAAAGAATCATCTGAAGTAAATTGTTTCATCCCTCAATAAAAAATCGCCGGGAATCATTGAATTAGAAAACTGGGGTTCATATGCTTTGTACACAGACTCGCAACTAATGTATTTCTAGCTCCTCTCTTTCAGAAGTACCTGCTTCAATTCATGCATCTGGAATTTACTGCCCCCGTGGCTTCTTTGTCAGGAGACATTTTAACATTGTCCACTGTTATCGAGTGCTTTGCTGACCTCTTTTTCAAGCTTGCCAACAGAGCGCTCCAGTCACAATAGAGGGTTTTCCAGTGTTGTTCCAGCAGCTATCTTTACCCAAAGAAAGTACAGAAACGTAATATGCTGTTACATACTTCAGTTGAAGTCCTATTTGTTTTTATAAAGTATCTTTCTCTTCAAGTTACTCTTGTCAAAACTGGGATAGATTGTAGTGTTAATTTCAGTATGTTTGAAGCCATTAAAATTTCACTTCTGTACACTTCATAGGCCATTAATGTGTTTATTAGATCCACTTGAACCTCCCACACAATCCTTTGTTTTTTTTTTTTAATTTGGTTTTTTTTTGGGGGGGAAACCATGACTTAAAACTGATAAAAGGTAATCTCAGGGAGATCACTCCACCTTGGTTAGCATGAAGCCTACTAATTTACTGATTCTAAAAAGTAGGAAAAAAAGATTGTTGATTTTGTTTGTTTTGTCTTGATTTGTTTTTGGGGGGAGTTACTAAGTATCTAATCTAAGTCTTTAGAGGTGTTAGGCCAGTACTCAGCCACTAGGCTACCCCACAGTGTTGGAATTTTAAACTTTCAAGTGGAAAACAGTTCTCTTTTAATAATTTCTGGTGATGAGACTCTTGATTCACTTTTCTCTATTACCTGCCTTTATTATAGACTGTATGTCAGATTTATCAGACTTTTGGTCTCTCACCATATTTTCATTATGTGTGTGAATAAAGGAAGGGAAAGAGATTTTTATGAAAGCAGGTTTAAAGCTGAAATAAAAATAAGTATTGCATTCACCTTATTTGTGTTTTTTTTTTTTTTTGTAACATTTTAACTTTAGTTAATGTTTCACATTAACTCTTTGGTGTGAAAATGGATGTGATGAACAGCTATTCCAGACTATGCATTCTTAAAGAATATGTTATTACTAGAATTTCCCATTTTTATTTCTGGCTTTGTCTCTAATTTAAATATTTTCCCTATCTAATTCCAGTAAAAAAAAACAGACAGTATAGGTACATATAACTAATGTGGCATTTCTCAACTTTAATACAAAAACAAATCACCAGATCATCTTGGTAAAATGCAGATTTTGGTGGGGTGTGGCTTCAGACTCTCTCTAATAACCTTGAAGTTCTGTATTATGCTTGGAGGGCTTGAATTGTTACTTGTTACTATGCTTATCTTAGTTGTACTTAACACACTGCTTCTTAAAGATTTAAAAAGTATTTCATAATTAGAGGTGAAGGTGTCGCTTAGAGTACTTGCCTAGCATGTACCTGGCCCTGCCATGTACCTGGGTTCAGTCCTCAGGAACACACACACACACACACACACACACACACACAATGTTTTCCATTTGAAAGACACTGTTTAGAAGTGATTCTAGAAGTGTACTTTCAAGTACTAATATTTGTGAGTTTTACATGTTAAATATAAAAATTATGTTTATAGTGTTTGAAGAAAAATGTATTTGATACCTGCCAAAATTCAATTTGCAGCATATAAAATTGTAGCTGTCATTATGATCTTATTACCTATACTGTTTTGTGATTATATGAACGTAAAGGCACAGGGTATAATATATACAAGTTAGTAAATAGTTTTATTATAATCTTAGATGCTGTGTAATTAGGTATTAATAATGAAAGTAATGAAAGAAGATTAATTTTTTTCTTTTCTAAAAATAGCTCAGTCACTAAAGGAATTCGCAAGACTACTTATTGCAGTGGAAGAAGAGAGGCGAAGACTGGTAAGTTCGTTCCATATTTCTTAAAGATACTGCTTGTCTTACACATACAATAAGATTAGACGTCCTGAGTTAGCCATACAAAGCCTTTGTATTTTGTACATGTACTTAATGCTGCATGTGCTTGTGAGAAGATCTGCAGGGTAATTGTCAAATATTGTTAATAACATATACAATCTGTTCTGTTTTGGTTGTTCAGAATGTATGCACTACTTTCATTGTGCTTGCCATTTAAATGGTCTAAAAATTAAAGCTGTTGAGCAAACTGTTATTAAATAGATTCTAACATTTATAGATAATACCAACCTAGTGAAAGACCTGCTTCCAGCTTAAAAGACAATTCTTGGAAGGAAAATGTTACTTTACTAGGATATAAGTTAGAGATTTCTTGAATACTTGATATTTTAGTTGGGTCATTATGGCTGGGGGAAATTTCTCTAGATGGGAAGGATGGGGAAAGCCATTTAGACTGATAGATTAACTTATGTGAAGCACCAGAGTACAGTTATTAATAGTCTTTCATTAATTTTGGATCCTTTGTATTCAAATTTCTGTTAGGGTCTTTGTTACTATCGATGTGTATAACATGTAGAGAGATTATAGTGTGTTCCTGACAGGATTGTTGTAAAGCACTTATTACAGCCCGTGACACTTAGTAAACTTACATTGATGGTGATAAGGATGTAGACTGCAAGTTATTGTGAAGGTTACAGGCTTATTTTGAACAGACTTTTAAAAAAAACAGCATCCTTGGTGTTACTAGCCTTCTCATTAGTTGTGATTGGAATAGAATGTTCACGTGTGGACTAAGGGCCTGAGGAATATGCAGTTTGGTGGCATATTGCTAAATGGATAAGAGAAAGCAGTTTGTAGAAAGTGCCCTTATGTGGTGGTCTTGATTTCCAGGAGGCACTGCCCGAGCTGCATAAGGAACACAACAGGCACAGCAGTTATATAAAGTGAGCTTGGACAGGGCCTCAGGTTGGAGAAAGTACGATATGCATCGTGCAGTGATGTAGATGGCTCTTACTTAGAAGGGCTTAGCAGAGGCTTGGTCAGTAGTGGCAGCCAGTGCAGGGAGAGGTGAGGGGTGGGCCAAGGGTTTTGGTGGTGTTATAGGCAGCAGGAGAATTACCAGAAGATTTTGGTAGGAAGAATGAGAAGATCAGTATGGGATTCAGGAGAAATTAATTTGAGAAAAATGTAAAGGAATATCAAGGCAGCTGCTGGCGGTGGAGGGTTGCCTGTGTATTCTTTTAGCCTTGGTGTCAAACGAAGCCATATATTTTGATTTATATTAAATATAAGCCTTTATGAAAGGGAGACTAATATTGGGAGGAGACAGAGAAAGCTCTTCTGTCGAGATGGCTTAGATATGAGTCATGGAGCCTAAGTATGATGCTGCTTTTGATTCTTTCAGCATCATCTACTCTCTTAGCTCTGTGAGCTGTGCAGTGCAAGTCCACCCTCCACAGGGAGAGCTGGGTGCTGTGTGTACTTGAGATCCAAATGAGGAACTAATGATGGAAAAAGGAAAGAGAGTTTAGAGAGATGTGAAAATTTTGTTGGAAGTGATGTAGAAGCTGTGGGATACACAGTTCTCACTGGGGTGAGGCTGCAATGCAGATCTTATGCAGGTAGTTCAGGAGACAACAAACCAACTGGTGTGGTCTGTTATTTAACAAATGTATTAAAGAATATCAGAAATAGCTGTGGTTAGAGCACTTGCATAGGATGCACAGGGCCCCGGGTTCCATTCCCTAGCACCACATAAGCTGGGCCTGGTGGCACGCCTGTTATCCCAGCACCCAGAATGGTGGGCAGGAGGATTGCTGTGAGTTTGAGGCCAGCCTGGGCTACAGAGTGAGACTCTGTCTCAAAATATACAAGGAAATAAGTAAATAAGTAAGATACTAGAAAGTTTGTGGCGCCAAAAGGAAAGCTCTTTCTCAGAAGCACGAGAAGACCTAAAGGAGTTTGACGTAAACCTAGTGAAATTTGAAACAGTAAGTTGGTTGGTTGGCTGCGTAGGTGGAGAATAGTGTGAGGAGTGAGTGGTTCTCTATGGGCAGGAGTTTGTAGAAAAGAATTTTTAAACCAGAGGCAGGTTATCAGAAGAAGAATAAAAGGGCCATTGGTTAGTGGTAAAAAGCCATTGAAGTTAAATATCACTAATAATGTCAAAGAGCTGTTATTATATTTGCTTGGATTCTTCTGGTAATACTCAATACTGGCCTGTGAGCAGTTAAGTACAGGTGGGAGGGCAGATTTTAGTGGCTGGGTGGCGTACTTTGGGTTTGTATGACCTGAAAATTGGTCCTGATTCATGATGATAATAACTGAGGCAGAGGAGTTTGCCTTAGAAAGCTGCAAGGGTGAACACAACTACTTGTGTAGCTGAAGGGGTCAGTAGGAACAGGGGTTGGTTACAAAGAAGACGGGAAGCTATGAGGAGTGCAGTTGTGGAGCTGTGAGGTTAAGGTGTAGCTGAGCTGGGAGAAGGCTGCAGGCATGGGGGAGGCTGACAGCAGCAGGAGCTTGAGATCATCCAGGATGATGACAGATTAAAGGGCCGAGATTAAGGAGAGGAAATGAGTGAGGGATCTGGGAGTGTGCTTTGCAAACCACAGAAAGGAAACATCAGATTTCAGTGTTTCAGAGATGGTTTTTTATGCCTTGTCGATGTTTCTGATGAAATTCTGCTTTCCTGGGTGAAATCGTATTGTGGGTTCTGATAACTTGTTTCAGAGAACGTCTAAAATAATATATAATGAAATAATTTCTGTATGTAAAAGCCTAACAGAATGTATTCCCAAAATAATTATATACAAAGTCATTAAATACACAAATCAGTATATGGGAATGATAACACTTCCCAGCCTCCTCAGCACTAGGATTTTAGGTGTACACCGTCACACCTGCTAAGTCTTTCTTTCTGCTCATTCTAATGTATCACTACAATCTTCTTTTGAACTTGCACCTTTCAATTTTCATTTTTTCTGCCTTCAAAAGCTGATCCATCTCCTGTCCTGATTGCCCATAGCTTTTTGACTATGTCCTAGATATCTTCCCCGAATTTCTGTCATTGACATATACTCTAAATCAGTTCCCTTTTTTTGGTAATTTTATTTTTTCATATAAAAATTATTGAGTATTTTGCACACATATTTATTGCATCAGCAGTACAGTTCTCCTCCCTATTTTGGCCCTTCCATATCTTCTTCATCCCCTCTAACTCCCATTGTCACACCCACTTGATTCTATAAAATTTCTGTATTCTGGGTTTCTCTTTAGAGAAACCATACGATATTATATTTAACTTTCTGCATTTGACTCTTTTTACTAACCATGATGGTCTCAAGTTGTGACCCTTTACCTACGAAAGCCTCAAATTTATCTGTCTTTTTGGGAGAGCGGTACTCCATCGTGCACATATACCACCATATTTTTTGTATCCATTGGTCTGTTGATGGATATATTGTTCTCCTATTTTGTGACAGATGTGCATACTCTTGTGCAGCTTGCATGAGAGGCATGATACAAATGTGGTGGTAAGTGATAAAAAGAAAATCAGTATAACTGGTGGACAGTGTCCTTGAAATAAGGTAGGAGACTGGGGAGAAATAGAGTTAAGCTTTGGGTCTATTTAGGTGCCTAGCGATGATCTACATCGCCTTGTGTAGGGAGCAGCTGGGTATGCAGAAGCTGGAGTTCATGGGAGCAGTTTGGGCTGGAGATAAGAATTCTGAAGTTGCCAACGTCTGGAAGGCATTCAGAGCTGTGGGAATGGGTGAGATTACCCTTTGAGTGTGGAGACTGAGGAGAAAAGGTGGGAGGAGAGAGCCCTGAGGTACATCCAGGCCAGAGTTAGGTTCGATGTGATAGAATCAACAAGAGACTGGACAGGTAGGAAACCCTGAGGACACTCCTTGGACAGCTTGTTTGAAGCCCAGTTTCTTCACTTTCATATTGAAGCGATACGGGACCCTAATAAAGAGAAGCTTGCAGAATGTGGACCCAGTAGCTGTCCCATGTCTTGGGATAGAGGGTTCACATTATCTCATCTCCTGTATACCACTCCTTTACCACACCCATCGCGGGCCCTGTCAGCCCTTCATGTTCTAAGCAGCCTCAGAATCTGACCTGGGTAATTGTTTGTGTGTGCATGTGTGTGTGTTGGTGTATGTGTGTAATATTACAGATACGTATTTTTTTCTTGACCATATCTTTCTCAGTAACAGAGGACGCTTCAATATCAGAATATCCAACTTTTCCTGGAGAGTTTATACAGTTGAGCTTTCTTTATTTTTCATTTTGGTTAATATGAGGCACCTCTTTAAAAGCCATCATTACCCACAATATTTTGTACTAACATTTGACCTTTACAAGTTACTAATTTTGTTTTAGTTTTCTAAGACTATGTATTCTGTTCATTGCCCAGATTAATCTTTCAACCTCAGGTATTGAAATCATTTTCTTGAAATGGGTTAAGTACCTGGGTTGTATTTTGGAACAAAAGATTATAGAGGGATTAAAGAGAGAAAGAGATAAATTTAATTAAAAATATATTTCATGCAGATGTTAAGCCTTCTATGTTCTTTTTTAACATTTTTGTTTGTAAAGTATGAGAAGAAACTACTTAAAGGTTAATGGCAAAATCAGAATAGTTTTAGATATTCATTAAAGAAAAACTATAAGAAACAGACATTCTTAGGTCACTGATATAAGATGCCAGTCTGGGAGCCTCAGAAGATTTAAAGTGTGTCTCTGTGGTTCCCAGTACCTCAGACATCAGTCTGTGTGATTTTCTTGCATCTGGAATGCATGAGTTACTTTGTGGCTTGCCCTGGATATCTACTGGGCAGCTCTTCTGTAGATAGCAGTGGCAGCTGATGCTGAATACTTCCAGAGTGCCAGGCACGGTTGTAAGAATGTTCTAGCTGCCTGAATCTCCACAGAAACTGTCTAGATTCTATCCTTTAATACAACTTGAAATTTTTCTCTTTTTGTTTTTGTTGTTTTTGCAGTACTAGGGATCTAACCCAGCACCTAGCACACACTGAGCAAGCATTCTACAACTGAGCTAAATTCTTGGCTGCTTTATTTTTCTCTTTTTAATTTTTTGAAAATTTTATGACAGAATCTCAGTAAGTTACACAAGCTGGCCTAGAATTTGCAGTCTTGTTGCCCCAGCCTTCAAGCAGCTGACATTAGAGGCCTGCTCTACTACACTGGCTCAAAAATTTTAACTGTTAACATGATACTCCAAAAGTTGCAATTTTGGGGGCATTTTAGGTAAGGGATGCTGAACCAGTAAATTCTATGTAAATATTTTAAAATTGGAAGACTCTGATAGTCTCAAGCATTTAGGATAAGGAGTGTTCAGCTTTCACACCTGTTTTAAGAAGATAAAATTCAAAGGTATGTGACTAGTGTGTGGTCTTGCAAGAGTTTGAAGTTAGACTCCTGGGCTCTAGAGCATTCATCTAATTTGGTGTTACAAACTGAAACTATTTAGTTGAAATGGCACTAATGACAATAACTGATTATTGTTAATATAACTTGCAACATTCAAAACATAAAAAGCTTTATGTTACTCAAAATTTTACAAAAATTATGGAAAAGGACAGGTATTAAGAGTTTTGAAATCAGCTTAATTTTAAAATACCTTATCAGATTTAAACAGGCATATATTTGAATTAAAAATTAACTATTGATCTGTTGATAGATAGTTCCTACATCAAATTTTGGCATATAAAAGCTAAAAAGATTCAATAAAAATGATAAATCTGCCTCTTCTTTTACTTGCTTTCAAGAATTCATGAAAAAATAATATTATAAATGTTTAATATTTTGCCTTAAAGTTTTGCTTTACAAATATTCTATCAGAAGGTGATCCTGGTTAATCTCTAAAATTTTGGCATTAATACTTTTATATGCTTAGGTCCAGCCATCTGTGAAGAGATCTCAAATAAACAGGCACAGTGTGCCAACATTCCACGTACGTGGATGTGGATATTAACAGCTATGTCTTAGGATAACTTTTATTGCAAACAAATTTAGGTACATTGGCTTATATGTTGACATTTTTATAAAATGGCTTTACCAATAATTTAAAAGAATGAATGCCTAAATGTTGTTTGTGTGTAAGAGTCCAGCTTTTACTTTTATTGAATCTCAAGGTTTTCTGTCCCTTGCTTTCAGGTTATCAAATGAAATTATATAGATGAGATGTCAAGGTGGTAGGTCTCACACAGTCACAACTGCAACAGTAGCCACTAGGGGCCTTGTTCTTTGTTGTCTCTTTTGTGTGCTTATGGTACTGAGAATTGACCCCAGTAGCTGCACCTCCCGTGTTTCTCAGATGCCCAGGCATAGTTTTGAGCTTTGGATCTTTCCGTCTCAGCCTCTCAGAATGTGGGGATTATTGGTGTGTACCGCCATGCCCAATGGCTTCTAATTCTTACTGTCAGTACTTACAGTAATAATTTGTATAAGTGTGCAGCATGCTTTAACACCCATTGTTATTGGATCCTTACAACAATGTGAAACCGAAGTCAGCCCCTAAATAAGTGAGTTACGTAGTGTGTCGTAGATCTCTGGTGAGTGATGAGCCCAAGATGCAGGCATCTTCCAGGCCTTTGGGCTTCTACATCAGTGCTCGGTTATATTCTGTCTCTTTGATTATTTAGACTTTAAGCACCTCGAGGTGAGAGGCTTGATCTTTTCAGATCCTTTTTTCTTTAGTAGGTACTCTAAAAACCATATTGGTTGTCTAAAATTTAATATAGTGATTAGTACCATAGACTTCTTGATAGAGGAAGAAAAAGGTGGTAATTGAGGGTCAATAGAAATTTTCTAGTTATTGTTTCTCAGATTCTTAAATTAATTCTTTATAGTTAATTTATAAACTTTCTTTTAGTAGAAGTCATTAATTTACAGTGAAGAACTTCAATGAGACCATTACTGGAGTTTTACAGAGTATTTAAGAGAGTTCATATTTGGAAATTATGTCATTTGAGTCCATGACTGAAAAAGACGTAGTCTTAATGAACTAAAATGTCAGAATTCTAAAAATATCCCTCTGTAGAAACAGTGCTGTGACTAGACCATGAAGCCTGCCCTAGCAGGCTGCATGTGGTGCCCTTGCACTGCTTGTGAGCCCTTCTCCCCAGATCTCATACAAGGAGAGGACCAGTGATTCCGACCAGTCCACTCTTCTGTAGAACACTTGGAAAGACGGTTGTACTTTTTCATAATAGAACTTGGGGAACTATGCTATTAGATGTTTTGTTGGTCATGGCTATCATGTAACAGAGGGAACTGAGTGAGTGCTAATTTTAAAATAGATTTGTGTGTTAGTGTGCCAGTTTTACTACCATTTGGGCATGGGTTCTTCTCTGATGGAGCCAAACAGCTGATACTTAATGGTTATAAAATAGAAATATAAAATCACCCAATTTAAAAATTTTTAATTGTCATGGGAAGCTATACATCTAGTCCTCATCCTTTCTTCTTTGCCGGGTCTTTTCTTTTTCCTAAGGAATGACATTGAGTTTAAGGGATGATTAGAAGGGAAGTTTTCCACCTGATAATGCTATTTTAAAAAGTAATCAGTTTAAAATCACATATTGTAAATACAATGCTTTTACATTCTCCAGCTTTTGTCTGTCAAAATATAAATTATGTTGAGAACTTGGCATTTGGATCTTGCTACTTTGACAGGAACCTTTGTGTGGATATCTTGCTAAGGTGCGATAGCTTGCCTCCAGGCATGGCACCTCAGCTTCTGGTCTACTTGTTTCCATCTCTGGCTTGTTTATTGTTTTGCCTTTGTGGTTTGTTCTAGCTCTGTAGCCTCTATTTTAAATTTTCCCCTTATGGTCCCCCAGTGCTAGGGATACAACCAGGGCCTCGCAAGTGCTAAACAAATGCTCAGATATTGTACCACAGAGCCACATTGCTAGCCTTAGTTTACTGTCTTAAAATTTATGCTGTATTAGGATTTTTCCATTGTTATCTTTGCACTTTCAAAAATACATATTTTCTGTTGTGCTGGCCCTCATTTTTTATTAATAGAAAGGGATGTACTGTTCTTCATAGCATTCATAAACTCTATTTGATTCTCTTCTTTGAATCTTAGGATGGACTAAGCTATTTTGATATTATAAAAGGTAAATGTTTATGAGGTCATTTGGTAACTATCATCTACAAGATTTTTAATGCATGACCAGGGATATTAATTTTAAAAGATAGAAAAAATAAATCAAAACAAGCGTGAGATAGACTAGAAAAACATTTGTTGAAGATAACGCAGGCTGAATGTGGTGATCTACTTACAATTCTAGGAGGCTGAAACAGGATTGAAAGGTCAAGTGCAGCCCGGGAGGTTTAGCAAGACCCTGTCTTGAAAGAAAGGAAAAAAAAGCGAAATAAAGGAGGAAAGAGAGGAAGGAGTGAGAAGGAGAGGAAAAGAAAAGACAAAAAGAGGCCGAGGATATAGCACAGCATAAAGGTCCTGTATTTAATCCCTAGTACCAAAGATAAAATAAAATAAAATAAAATAAAATACATGAGAGCATGAAAATGGTAACCTGAAAGGGAGTTTACAATAAGCCAGTGATGCTGTAAATGGTAAGTATCAGCTGACACACTAACCAGATATTCAGAAATTAGGCATGAGATATTCTTCATTGGAAAAAAAGCTTTTCATTTTATTTCTGATTAAACCTTAATGTTCAAGCATTTTTGTAAGTATTGCATAATCATTAAGAGAAAAGGTAAAGGCTCTTTTAATTATAATTAATGGATATAAACATTTTAATTAAATGTAATTTTGAATTAATTATGAGAAATACTTAAGTAGAAATTCTGCATACTCTATATCCTATTTCTCCTGGTGATAATAGCATAAAGGAAAATAATAGGAAGGAGCTAGTTTTACTTTGTTATATTACTTAAAATAATAACATATTCACCAGCTTTCCTTCTGTCCTGGAATTAGCATCTTTGACTTCTAGAGTGTGTTAGTGGATCATCAGGCTGAGTTGTGTTCTCACTCCAATTTATTTGTGCCTTGCTCAGGGTATTCATTTGCAAGGCAAACAGGAAATTGACTACAAAGACCCAGGGCATCTAAGTGACCTAAAGGAAGAGAGAGTGCTTTGGCTCCTGAGTCAGGAACTACCCAGTCTCCAGCTAAGACCACCAAGAGGATTTGGTCTCTTCTGCTCCTTTGCTTAGTCCTTATTTGGCTTATTTCACATAACGAGTCATAAATATTACTGCTGTACCTCACAAATTGTTTCTAAACAGGGCTGTCTAGTTTCCCGTGGTAAAAAAAAATAAAAATAAAAAGGGGGGGGGGGTGGAGAAAAAAGAAAACAAACTGGAAGAGAGGACTAGTTGGCCCAGCAAAGGCCACTTAAAACTCTTCATTAGTCTCTCAAAGCAAAAGGGACACGGACACAGAATTTGTGGCTTCGACTTTCCTTCAGATAGGATGACTGTTTGCAGAAACAGTAATTATTTGCAGTTGGACAATCATACAACTCTTGTCTATAGCATGGTAACTACCTTCATAAACTTCCAGTCAACTTTGTCATTCAGCAGAATCTATGATAATGATTGCTATGTGAAATTTTGTGGGATTTAGAAAATATTTTCAGTTGCACATTAGAAACATTCACTTTAAAATTTAGAAATCAGGCAAGAATACATACTTACCATTTAAATTCCATATTATTTTGGAAAGCCGGTAGCTTATACAACAATATAAAATTGAAGACATAAAGCTCTAAAAATGAAAGAAAAATAACTTTCATTTCTATGTGACTTTCAATATAGAAAACCCCTACAAATTTACAAATTAGTAGAATTGAGAGATTATATCCAAGTTCATGGATGTAAGTTAATTATATTTCTATCTACCACCTAAAAAATGTGACAGACTCAAACATTGTTAACTGATCAGAGGATATACGGTACTCTCATGCATGAAATTAAATTTTTTTATAAAAGTTATCAAAGTACAACTAAATGAATACAAAACAAGTACTGTGAGTCAGTTAAGAAGAATGGACTTTACGTATTTTTTTTCCCAGCTGTACTACATGAGATGATTTGTGGTTAATAGTCTAACAGCAACCTGATTATGTTTTTACTAAGGTCGCAGTAAACCTCAAGCTGATCCTGCAGATAGTCTGTTTCTCTTTTCTCACCCTCCTGTTTGAAAAACACAGTCATCCTTTAAAGATTTGGCTTTTTCGTTGTATTCCATATTTCTACATTGGCATTTTCAGTTATTTTTCAACACTGCTAATTGAAAACCTGATGTGCTCTTTATTTGTACAGCTTTGTCTGACAATGTTGGTCATAGGAGAGAACTCTACATTGTAGTTGCCTTACTTCTTATGTGATTTCTCACAGCAAAATAAAATATCCACATTGATCTGAGACTTTTAATTCTCATAACTTTACATTTCAATCAGCGCATTATTTCCATTCACCATACTACTTCAATAATGCAAATAAAACAAAGCATATTTTCCAGAGTCAGCATGAAACTGAGATACAAATTGAGAAAGTCTAGATTCTAATTGATATCTAGTAAAGCCTTAAATTCTGTGGGACTTTATTTCCTTTCTTATGGATGAGGAGTGCTCGGTGTTTTCCAAAGTGTAAAATGGAAACCACCGATGATGTGTTAGATATTAAATATTTTGTGAGTAAAAGTATTAAATTTTATTAGCCCGTATTTATTTCAGTGTTTCTTGGCTAAAAAACAACTCAGATTTAATGGAAATTATTTCTTTATAGGAAGCTTATTAAAAGCATTGATTAGATGTATAAGGAACAGTGTAGAACACAGATATGGCCTAAATCATGGGAGTGAGGTATAGATAACTAGAACTTAGAATTTGTGGAGTTAATGCTACACGTGCTGTAAGTAGCTTTGATTTTGATTCTGTAACTTTATCTTTATGTACCGTATAATCTTCTGGGCATTGTCTTGACTAACTAGAAGTTCACTATGTCATTTATGAAGCTTATATTTAAAAAAAAAAACCCATACCCAGAAGCTATCTAATTTCTCTTGGGTTTCTTAAGTTTGGTTTCTTATGAATAAAAAAGACACCATATAGTGATCACAGTGGTTGTCATTTAAGCCAGGTTCCATTTATTTTTATTTTATTATTTATTGATTGATTGATTGTACTGAAAAATACCAAGCTGTTAAATGTAGGATTTGGGAAACTTTAAGCAGATGTTAGGCCAGTATACATAACATAGTTTTCATTTTAATGTTGGAAATGAAAAATTACAGGCTTTTCTACTTTATAATAGGTTGGCAGTCATTTATTATATTTGATATCTTCCTCTGGATTTGTTACTGCTCCAGAAGCTAAGAATATAGTTCTGAGCATCAGAGGCAGTTGTTATGAATATGGAAGCCAAAATTTTAGATGGTGATACATGTTTTGGAAAAACAAATGATAGAATATGGGGGTAAGGATGTTTAATGTAGAGGTGTCAAAGGAAAAACATCTGAGGAGGTATCATTTGAGCAGGGACCTGTCAAAGATGAGAGAGCCGTGAGTCCTACAGACCTCTGGTGAAGTGCTTCTCAGTTTGCTCAGATCACATAGCTGCACATTGCAAGTGTAGAGAGCCTGCAGCTGGAGAGTGCTGGAAGGTCAGCAACAAAGGTGGTATCCTGGAAGCTTTGGTTGAAGCAAATGGAAAAGTACAGAAATGACACATGGTGAGTTTAGTGGATGAATATGAGGAATGTGTACAAAGAGTTGGCCTTTTACTCCAAGGGTCTTTCGGAAGAGGAGTGACATGATTTGATTTGGAAATTTAAAACCTGATTGTTGTGTTAACTGCAGTACTAATAATTAGGGACAAAGTGTGGTGTTTTACCTTAGCTGGAGGTTTGTAAGGAGGCGTGTTAGTTATTTCCTTAGTTAAGAGACACCTTGCATCAGGATGAAAGAAGTGGAAGCAGTTGGTTCTGCGCTGATTTTGTAGATAATATCAACAAGAATTGTTGATGAAGCACACATTGATGCTGAGAGACAGAGAGGTTGTAACAGTATGCCGTTGGCGGCATTTCTGCACCTTGCTGCTCTTGGCATTTTGGGCAGATTCATTTTTGCTATAGATATTTGTTCTGTGAATTTTAGGATGTTCATTAACACTCCAGAATTTTTTTAACCCTTTAAGCATACTTCTTTCTTGCAAGGTATTTGAACCAAAAATATCTCCAGACATTTTGTCCCCTAGAGAAAAAGGAGGACACAAAGTTGGCCAAATAAAAACTTACCTAAGGTTTTTAGTGTAACAGAATCTTGAGATGGACATACTTGAGATAAACATAGACATACTGTAAGCAAGAAGTGTGGTAAAAATGTTGTTCTGGGATCTTGGAGGATGTAGCTTTTTTGCTAGAGTATTTGTGCAGTGTGAATAAAACCCTGATTTCATATGTAGCACTGGGCAAACAACAAAAACAGAAATAAAAAATTTATTATGGGCATGTTTGGTAGCAGCAAGTGAACTGTTGAATAGTAATGGGAGGAAAGTCTGGGCTGGAAAAAGAAATTTGGAAATTGTAGATATATAAATAGTATTCAGATCCATATTTTGAGAGAAAATAAGTTTACAGGAAGTAAGAATAATTGGAAATGATAAGACTGAAGGCCTACCATGTGATTAGTAATACTTACCAGTGAGCAGACCAAGGAATAGTTAAAGGAAGACTTGATGAAACTTATAAAGAATGCTATCTTCAAAACAATTACCTCGATTTCTCTAAATTCCTTTAATAAGCAGGTGTTGCTGTATTGCACACTTCAGGGAAAAATATGAAATAAAAATGTTATCTCATTGTCAGAATGCAGGCCACTTCATCTTTCAGTCTAAAGAATAAAAACCAAAGAAGTGTCTCTCACTTAGGAAGTGGTGGTAGACATTCAGTCTAGCACTTTGGGTGCAATCATTATTTGAGTTAATTACTAGACCCATTTTTTATTATTGTCAAATACATACAAGTGTTTTGTATGATTGCACATGATGGCTTTTCTCAAATGCTGTTTCTTTTTTTCACTCATTGCCTGACTGTTGCTTGTTCTTCAAAGTTTTGAATCTGCTCTGTGGTAGACACATCCCATGAACCCCTCTGAGATGAATTACTCGTTTTATGATATTCCTTGCAAAATTTCTTATGTGCTGATTTGTATTTTGGTTTTACCTCTTTTAAATTGTATACTCTGAGTAAAACCCAAAAGTGTTTTGTGTGGCCCCAATAGTAATGGAAACATGCCATATACAGATGGGTTTATACTGCAGTTTACTTCCCATTCAATGCTTATGTCATTTCATCTGTACATCTACCATTTCACTGAATGGATATGTCACAACTTACCCAATCATATCCATACTGATGGTCATTTGTGTGGTTGAGACTTTGAAATTAACTTTTGTTAAGGGTGATCATTGAAAGAGAAACAGCCCACATGTGTGGCTTTTTTTTTCTGCCATGTGTATTGTTAAAACAATTCTGCATAACCTGAAATCTTTCTTCTTTTGAAAAATAAGATCTATGCTGAATGTGTTCTTTGATCTTAAGTCTGAAAGAGATGTGTAGATCAAGGTGTGCAGAAAATTTCGACTTCATGTTAAGAGGAAACTATGCATACAATATATCAAATATTGACAACTTTTTCCCTAATTAAAATAAAATTCATATAACATGTAATTTATCATTATAAGCTGAATAATTCATATGTTCTTATTCGCATCATTGTGCCACCAATCTCCAGACTTTATCATCCTGCAGAGATAAAATTCTACCTATTAATCAAAACTTTTTCATCTCTTCCTACCCTCCTTCTCTTGCCAACAACCATTCTGGTTTTTGTTTCTAAAAATCTGCTACTCTAAACACCTCGTAAAAGTGAACTCATACACTATTTGTGTGGTAACTTTCTTCACACAGCTTAAATATGTCATCAAGATCCATGCAGGCATCAGAATTTTTATCCTTAAAGCTGAATGACATTCTGTTGTATGTTTATCTCACAGTTTGCTTGTTCATTCACTTAGTGGTAAACATTTGGATTACTTACACCTTACAGCTATTGGGAGTAATAGTCCATGTATTTATGTGTACTAAATGTCTTTTTAGATATATGTACACAGAAATGGTGCTAATGAGACATAAATCTATGTTTAAGTTTTTTTTGAAAGACCTGTATTTTCCATAGAGACAATCCTATTTCACATTCCCACCAATAGAACACAAGTTATTATTTCTTCTTAAACTTATTAACACTTGTTCTTTGTAATAGTAGCCACTCCATTGGAAGTAACAACTATGAGATTTAATTTTGTTTTATTTAGATACAGCTGGGGTGTAAGGGAGTAACATTAAAAATGTTTTAAAACAGTAGAAGACATTGGCTATTTCAGAAGACACTAATACGAATATGTTTTGTGGTATGGTCGATAATGTCAGAACATCAAAAACATGTTGTATTATGCATTTTAAGATCTTACGTGATGAAGAATGGTGACCATTTTGGAAACACAAGTCTAATGTTTATACTTTGAATAATTTAGTCATTTGAGGCTTCATTATTTTAATTGGCAACAGTTAGGTAACAGTAATTTCCTTTGCCTTTTGTTCTGTTCAGCCAAATGTTTAAAAGGTTTGCTGCCAGAATCAAGAAGACAGGCTATAAAAATGAGAATAGCTTGATATTTCCACGGTATATTTCTCATTGTTGTTGTTACTGGAGCTTGGATGGTAAAACTGGGAATTTAGGCAGCCCCATAGGCACTGATTATAGCTCGACTAGGCATGTGGTGACAAGTGGAAAGATAAGTCTGGAACAAATGGAAGATGCATCTGAAAGAGAAACAAGCATTAGACAGTCCTGGAAGAGTTCCAGACTCCTAAGGCCTTGGGAAACTAGTCTCATCAGAGGTGAATCAGGCAGTGGGCGGAGATGCAGGGCTGACACTCCAGAGCAGAGCTTTTTTACAGTCCAAGAGAGTAGATTTTGACATTTTGACATTTTGTGCACGATAATTCCACATTCCAGAGGGTTGTGTTATGCATTGTAGGATATTTATGAGCATCTCTGTTCTCTACTCACGAAATATCAGTAGCCAGCTCTTGCTTCCCTGTCCAGTTCGGACAAATAAAATGTTTCCAGACATTGTTGGGTGACCCGTGTTGAGAATCACTGGCATAGAATGTTTGTCAGAGAGATGTTTCTAGTGTATTTGTAGGTATCTCTTAACATTATCTGAATTACAGTTAATTAGTGGTAATTATTAGTCTTGTCTACTAGACTTAGACTCTCAAAAGATAATTACAACTTCTGCTCTTTATTCTTTTTTAGTGCTTAATGTGTCACAGTTGGAGCTCAGAAACTTATCTGCTAAATACAGTTCACATAGTGTTGGTTCAGATATAACCAACTTGAGGTGTTTAAGTCAACTCGCATATTTTTTTACATATTTTATATGATCATGATGAATATTGTTAATCATGGAACCATTATATGCTATGAATCCTTTTATCCTGATTTTATGAATGCAAACATCTTGGGTTACAAGAAGATAACACATCTGCATAGCAGAACTGGACGTCTGTTATCTAGAGGTGTGACTTTGAACCTCACAGAAGGCTCCGTGTATTGTTACCTCCATTCCCAGCAATTTACAGGGCGTCACATGAAGTTTTTGGTGAATTAGATACTGATACTTCTGAGAAGCACACCAATATGGTGGCAGTCTGTGGGAATGTTGTTGGCATTCCATCTTGGCAGGTAAAGAATTTACTTTTCTTTCTACTTATTGCTTTCATGAAGCAATAATTTCATATATTGTAAGCCACATTGGCCCAGTTGTCCTAGGAAAGATTTATCATAGTGAAACCACAGAAGAAGGAAATTCCTGAAAGAAGATCGCAGTGCCTCCTGATTGTTTCTTACTGTCCTGCTTGGCCTGACCATCCTAATTCCTTCGAGGTTCTCATATTCACCTTCAGTTTTGTTAGCGTCTGTTCCTGGGCCAGCATGCATAAAGGAAATACAGGCCCATCATTCACCCTTTATTATTCCTATCATCTCCTGACCTCTCTCCTATGATAAGCACTGTAGGGAATGAATAAGACAAGTGTCTGTTTTGAGGTGCTGAATTTTTGGTTGTCATCATAGCTTCTTTTTTATTGCTGTGACAAAATACCTAACATACACAAATTAGGGGAGGAAAAGTTTATTTTAGTGCACAGTTTCAGAAGGTCAGAGGCCATCCATGAGTGACCAGCAATAGTGGAAGCACAGGGCAGAGACAGAGGTAGAGACAGCTCCAGATGACTTTGCAAATGGGAAGCCAAGTCTTAGAAGGAAGTAGCATGTATCTTTTCAGGTCCTGTCCCAGTGATCTGCCCCTTCTGGGTACAGCCTCAGTGTCTGTCCCTTTCAGGTTGAAGCCTGTAATCCACCACAGGCCTGTAATCTCTTATCTACCGCACACCAGTTGTCCTACACACACACTGTAATCTACCACACATCTATAATCCACCCCTCCAGACCAGGTTCCCATCTCCTAACAGCACATGGGTCCATAGATAATCTGTAACATCCAAGTACATGAGACTTTTGGGCAACATTCCAGATCCAAACCACAGTAGTACCTAATAGTAATGCAAGGTATAGTGAACGCTGGGAGCTGTGCAAAGGAAAAACGTGTGGGAGATCAGCAGGGAGGGATTACTTCTAGCTGAGGGATTTGAACAGGCTGGGTGGAGGATAAAGCATCTGTATCAGGTCTGAAATGCTAAACGCTAGCAGCAGTAGATAGAAGAGGAAGGGAGAGGAGGAAAAGCAATTCTGAGGGAGGAAGTAGGAGAAAGGACTGTTGAGCTGTCTGAGCTAGCTGTTGGTGCTAGGTAGCTGGGCCAAGTAGGAGAGAATGTATTTATCCAAAAAGACAGATGTGCTTATGCTCACACAAGTCAGAGCTGGTTTATAGACAGGGAAATAAAAAGTATACTGATACTTTCTCTCTGATTCAAAGTGCTGCAGTTTTATTGTCCATGAGGAGCTGTTGTCTGGTGCAGTATGTAAAAAAATGGAGCCTTGGCAGAATTTCACTCAGACTAGGTGGTGCAAGATGGTGTTCTGACAGGAAGGAAAACAAGAACAAACACAAGGAGACAGAAAACATGGTAGGAAAAATGTGGTTCATGTAAAGGAATAGGACGAAATCCACGTCAGAAAACGTAGATATCAAGGTAACGAGTTTGGCCATAGCTCACCAAGAAGCAGAGCTTCAGTGGGTAGTTTTTTGGTTCTGTGATTAGAGTTCAGTCTCAACATCAGGACTTAGATTCATATTGACATTCACAAAATTTAGTAAGGGATTTGCATGAATAAATGTATACTGTTGACTGAATTTAATTGGCAGCATTTAGAAGAGCTCATGGAAGTTTAGGTCCAGGACAATTTAGTTATAAAGCTATTGTGTTAATGCTGACAGGAAATAATGGGTCCTTAGTGATGGAGATGAAAGGATGTAAATGTAGTAAATGAACATAAAACTGACAAGAGTAGCACCTAATTATTATATGGGGGCAAAATGGTGGCGAGGTGTGAGATGTAGACATGGTGTGTAGCCAGTGGAGTGAATGAGGATATTGGTGAATATGGAGAGAACATGTCTAGCTGAGCCTGAGATCTGTGGGAGAGGCAGCATGGTGTGTAGGGATTCGGAGCACAAAAGTGAAACGAGCGGGTCCTGGGCTTGTCTTCAAAAACCTGGGGCAATCCTGACTATGAGTAATCAATCATTTAATTTTATTTTTGGTTTCTCCATTAGTGATATGGAAATAATAATATTACCAATGTAGAGTCATTATGGGATTTAACTGAATGCATATTTGTGCAGTACCTACTACACAGGAGATACATAATTGTTAATTAAAATAAAAAATCAAATTAGAGAGCTTTTGAAAATCTGCATCCAGGTATAAAACAATGAAGAGTATGATGAGTGGCTTTGTTATTGTTGTTGTTGTTGTTTTATTGCCATCAACATACATTTTTCCCCTGATACTCAGCAACTCTTGGTTTAAGAATATTCATTTTGTGTTTGGTAACACAGTACTGCCATTCTGTCCTTGGCATTCCCATTACTTTTTGAGTATTAACTTTTAGATGTTCTTATCTAATATCTTAAAATTTTCGCTTGATTGATAATTTTTGGCGAAAGATTCCAGCTTGCTAGTGCTGCCATAATTCTTGGTGACAGTACATATGAAAAGGTACTAAAAGCCAGAGTAAAGTCTTGAGTTTTATATTCACATCAGCAGTCCTCAGGCAATGCCTGTTAAATACCAAGAAAATGTTACGTATACTTCCTTTTCCTAATTTCAGAGATACTTATTTATTTAGATACCACGCGCATTCTTTTATCAGGGTTACCTCTGAGATTTCTGGATAATTCCAAAGAGAAAATAGGGCTAGAATAAGCAAAAATAATAAAATTGCCACAGGATGCTCTTTGGACTTCAGAGGCTTCCATGGCCACATTTGCCTAGTTGCTCCATGACGTCTATTGGGAGAATATTGTTCTCATCAGTAGAAGAACTCTTAAATTTGCTTTGCTGTCATTTGGAAATTTACTGAGAGGCAGTTTTTCCTGGAAATCTTTAAAGAGGCTTCAAAAAAATTAAAGAAACTAACTCAAATGATCCTTTAAAAAAGTGGAAAACATTGTTAAATGATGTTTATTATAGATAATGGATCGATTTGTGCTAAGTCAAATTTATGATATTGCAGAGTAGTATTTAATATGATTTTAATCCATCCATTATATTATAGTACTTGGAATTTAGAACATAATAAGACTTATCTTCTGTATCTTTAGCGGCCTAGATTGGTAACTTCATTGCTTCGTAATGTATTATTTTCAATATAAATTAATTGTTAATTTGAGTATCGGTCCATTGCAAAAATAAAGTTTACTTTATCATGCCCAGTAACACAGTGAAACAAACATTATCACTGGCTGTGTTTTAGAACAGAATTGGTTTTTAAATTAGCTGTTAATCATCCATTTTCTTTTCATTTTTTTTTTTTAATCACTAAATGCTTCCCTGTCCTGCCTTCTTAGGATATGGGAGAGAGGGTCTGACTTAACATTGAAGTAAAGATTGTGGTCTAGTTATTTCAAAAAGCCTGACATAAGTCTGTAGCATTGGAAAAGCAGTGACTTGTAGATTATGATTAACTTCCTATAAATATGAAGGGAGGGAGAGAATGGGGATGGATGGACCAGGTAACTAGACCTTGTGATGCAAAATGAGTAGAGTTTGGATTTGAGGAAAGCAGGTAGCTTGTCGTTCATTTGAGAGGGAATGTGTAAGCTGAAGACCACAGAATTTATAGATGATCAGTAAAGAGAATTGCCTCCTGAGAAGGTGACCAAGGGAGAAACTAGCCAAATATGGGCAGAACTATTATTTTCCTACCTGGCTTGGAAATATGCTCTCTCTATATTAGAAAGAAGAGATTGAGAGTCCAGACCAAGTTTTGAGTGCTGCCAGGCTGCTGGGTAGTAGAGGGGAATAGAAACAGGATATTGATTTGACAGGTTCAAATTGTTCTATCAGAAAAGGTAAAACATAGTTGAAAAATAGTGCTTGATAGCTTAGGAAACTCCCCTCTTCTTTTACTTAAATCACTCCCCCCCCCAAAAAAAAAAAAGGAAAAGGAAAGGCCAACCCAGAAATCAGCAAATGTCTTTCCTGTTTTCTATCCTTTTACCTTCTTTGACTCAACCTTTTTACTGTCTTACTTTGCTACTTAGTACTCTCTTTCTGTGTGGTTGCATTTCTTTTTCTTCCAATGGATTTTGAAGAAATACTTTATCATGACGACTGAAACATCTTGAGCAATATGTTTGTACACTGGCTCTTATTTTGCTTTAATTAAAAGCCCATGTCTTCAGTAGTAAATGATGAGCTTATTCCTAATGACTGGATTTATACAGTTTCCCCTGCAGGAATTGTCCTTTCTTATCAATTTCTTTATCTAGCTAGAACACTGCTGCTGATGATGATTCTGTCCTTGAATGATGGATAAATACGTGAGCAAATCATTCACCCTTGTGCTCATATTTTAGCAGACAGCTTCAGGGGATTCTTCCCACAGGGCCACGTGCATTTTACGGACTTAAGACACAGGTATTTTCATAATGGGGCTCTAGGAAATAATTTGTAATTTCCTCAAAGAATATTACATTGATTCTGAATTCATTAGCAAATATTTCTCTACATTTAAAAATTGTTTGTACTACTGATATACCGATAAATAGTGGAATCAGTAGTGGATCATTGGCCTGGTTGATTGGGAAGTAGATATGTCAAGTTGGATTGGGTCTATTTTTAAACAATAACATTTAACATGATTGCTATGTCAATGTCATTTTGTACGACTCTGTTCTTGTAGAAGACATTAGTAAATTGGATCTTACTACCAGATTTCCTTCTGAAAACTCTAAAATACTTCAGTTTTTTTTTCAGCCGTAGTAGGGATGAGTGAATTATTTCTACACAGTTTGTTAACTGTGGTAATTTAATCTGAAAGACTTCCAGATGCTTTGAGAGGAATGATCTCTTGTCCTTATAGAAAGTTTTGCTATGTATCCATGTGGACTGTGTGGTCTCCTGCTGTGCACAGTTCATGGCTTACTCTGGTTTTCTAACAAAGTGGAGAGTTTTACAATTCACACAATAATTACTTTTGAACAAAGGGTGGGAATCTGCATAATTTAGTAGGAGCAGAAACTAACCTCTGAGAATGTACTACCATTTGTACTCTTGTTAACAGGCTGTAGATCAACAAGTGTACTTATTTAGCCAAAAGAGAAAAAATTAAGTGTGGTTTTAGAAGCAAAGGGCTTACTGGTGCTCACATGTGATGGAGGAGCCTGACACCCAGGAAGCAGACAGTTACTCATGGCCCTAGAGTAAGAGCCAGGATGAGAAACTCTGGTTTTCTAGGCTCCAACTTATCCAGTTATCCCCCACCCCACCCTGCAACCACCCACTTCCTCTTTTAATGCTTTGTTTTTATTCCAAGAAACATTACTATGTCAAAAAAAATTAGAAACTAAACTTTGGGACTCTCAGACCGTTTATATAAGTTCACACCAAGATCCTTTTGATGAAGAAAACACTGGAAACTAACATGTTCCTTTTAGATCTAGGAGCACAGTTTGCTGCATTTAATTTAGTTTGCTTGGTTCTAAACCTTTTTCTGTTTTTATCCTGAGAAAGTTTGTGGAGTTGCCTCTCCCAGGATACCTTGTTTTCCTCAGCCTCCCTGAGGTAATCATGGACCACTTCCAGTTGCTGAGCGCGACCTGGAAAGCACTATTTCAGGGCTATCTCAGTAACCAAGAATTAGTGTAGAAAACAGTGTGACAATAAGTTTTCTTCTTTACTTGGCTTGCCTCCACCAAATCTGTATGATTGAGAACCCGACACCACATATGGTTCAGCTTATATTACAGAGGCTGTGTCTGGTTAAGGCTTGTAATTCCCTAGTGTCTTAATTGGCTGAGGCATCCATATCACTGATTTGCTCTAAGTATTATTAGAGGGAGTATTTTCTTTGGAGTGTTCTGCAAGCCCTTGAACTTAGCAATAGCCAGTGAAGTCTGAGATACTTTCCTAAATGGAAAAGGCCTCTGTTTTATTAACACTTTATTCATTAATCTTGCGAACTATTAATATAAAATATCAGGGTTGTTAGATTACCAAATGTAAACTATCATTCATTTGTCTTGTAAGAGCTGTCCTCTTTAAAGAAGTTCTACACTTAGTCCTATGAGATCATTGGAAATGCCTCTGCAAGCACACCTGCATTGAAAAGTTATGTCAGTATTGAGAATATTTTAACAGAATGTATTGCTTTGACAGATTTTCAAAAAACAAAAATAATCAAGTAAAGCACTGCAAAACAACAACAACAAAAACCCCAAGGGTATTATTTGACTTTGAATTTAGCCACAAGTTCGTTAGAGTCAGTGTGTTATAAATAAGACAGTGTTTGTGCTTCTGCAGAGGAAGTATATCAGGATGCGCTTGTGTGGGCCCCACCCACAAGCAGGGTGGGAAATACTGGAGTCTTTGGAAGTAGAGCCACAGAAATGTTTGTGAGAAATTTCCCAGGATAGCAGAGTTAGTATTCAGTAGTTAGGGGACCACATGTTTTTTGCAAATGCTTCAATAGATTGTGTGGTCTGCCCTTGGCTTCTTTTTTCAGTTAAATTTTAATGATGCTTCCTTTAAGGTTGCCCTCATTGTTTTTCACTCCCAGACTACTAGTGACTTCAGTTCTTTTCATTAGCTGGGGATGACAAGAAAGGTTAAGAGACACTGTTCAGAAGTGAGAAAGAAAGGACAGAAAGTCATTAAAATTTCAGGGGATCTGTGCAGAGAGAATGTCGCTCTAGATGCGTGACTGGGATTGGATTGTGGATCTAGGAAGCACACAAATTCAGGGGCTAATTGTGTGTGTGATGATAACTTTTGTCAAAATTTTCTTGAATAGAGAAATTTAGTTTAGCGGATGGAGAGAATATAGAACTTGGAGTGAGACTTTGCCGCCAGTCACTATGTGTCATCAGGGTTAACACCTTTAGTCTTGAGCTTTATACTCTAAATAATGGGAGTCGAATCATTTCCCTCCCTGCTCCATGATTTATGTACAAACATGTGTCTATGAAAAATTTGACAAATGAGAAGTTTTGAATAACCTGGTACGTTATTATTGCATATTTTGACTTTTCTTTGTTTTTGGCTTTTTTTTCCTCTAGTCGTTATTTCTTCATTTGATTCCCATTCTAGGCTATAGGTTCCTTGAAGCTGTACTTCCCTCCCCCCCCCCCCCCCCCCCCCCCCTTTGGTCTCAGAAGTCTTAGTGCACACTACAGCTGGGCTCAATAATTATTATGAGTGAATTTTTTGATAAATTACTAGAGAAATAAAGGAATGTGGTTAGTGCAATTGGGAGTATCCCACGTTAATCATTAGAAATGACAGTTTAACTCCAATATTAACAATAACAAAAGTGCTAGTTGGAAAGACTTTGGAGCATGTTTTCATAAAATTAAGTCCCAAAAAATTAAAATACCTAACTTTCATTTATTCTCCCAACTCCCCATTCTCGTCTACTGATCAAGTGTAACCTGGTTCAGGCTTTAAACAGTCTTGCTCTCCTCCCATTATGTTGTAGATTAGTTATTCATGCTGTATGTTTCCTAATCCACTTGGATGGTGTTCCTGGTAACATGGTTCATAGAAAAGAACATACTAATTTTATCATATAGAATGACTGTGTAGTAGTTTAACATCATAGCAATGTAAAATTTCTCAGTATTTGGAAGGTCTTTAAATGCAGTAACATTGTTTTGCTATGTCAATGTAGTTACCCAACAAAAACAATAAAATTTTTATTATACCAGGAAAAGTTCTTTTACCATTTCTTTAATGGCCAATCTATATGTAAAGACTATTTGGATCTTGGGCATCTCTCTTGTGGTACCTTTGGGACAGAAAGCACTAGTGTTGGCCTTCTGTGCTACAGTGCTTTGTTGGTGCCTGGCAGCCCTTTCTGCATGGAGGACATAAGCATGTGTGTCTCTGTGGTGCAGCCGGCTCCTTAAATCTGTTTGAAAGTGCCATTCCCAGATTTCTTCTGTTTCTCATTCTTCTACTGTAGTCTTTACAAGTCCTGCTTGTGTGGTCATGTACCCACATTCAGGATACATGTGTTTTGGGTCTCCAGTTTAGGCAGCTATTTTTAAAAACATAGTCTGTTGTGTTTGTTTATTTGTTTTGAAAGGCTCAGCATCACTGGAGAGGTGGGATGAGGAAAACCATGTGGTGACCTACGGTCTGTAGTGGTCAGATGTTTCACTTAACCAAGTTTGTTGATGAGTACCTTAGAAGCTTATATCCAGGATTCAGGAGTTCTGGTGGTTTGATTTCTTGTTTATTCTAGCTTTATGCAATGCTTTTCTCCCTTCACTATTCTCTTTCCCTTCCTTCTTCTCTTAAGAGTGCAAAGTTATTGCTGCTGCTTACCTGGGAAATGTGTCACCATTGGTGCCCTTTATAAAAATGTGTTACCAGTCTGAGTTATGGGATTTCAAAGGTCATTTGCAAAAATTACATAATCCATGTATTTAACATGGGTTAAAAGAGAGATCTTTTCTAAAGAAATCTTGCCAAGAGCATAGCAAATCTCCAGGAAGAGGCTGTGGGCACATCACTGGTATGGAAACTGAGGAGTCAGGAGTCACTAGTTAGAGGAAAGGCAGTGCTCACATTGCCCATTTTTTGAGGCAATAATAGGGAAGTGAGTCTCTAAAGAGCTTTTGAAAACATCCACAAGAGAAAGTTGTCTTTGACTGTAGCCAAATACAGTACACTTATATCTTGGGCAGTATAAAGTCAAAAGGTGGAATTCAGAGGTAAAAAACAAGAGGAAGATATGTTGCAGTGATTAAGAAGAGCATTGGAGTTTTGCAAAGCCATGTGCTCCCTGGACAGAGAAAGCATGATTATATTATAAAGCCTATACATATTCATACAGGAAAGCACGTTAGGGCGAGGCACATTCCTAAGCATGCATGTTATAAGATGTACATTTCTAAGCATGCTCAGCTAATGGTCAGAACTCACATAATCCAAAAGGAAGATGTCGGACACGTTCCTGACCACTCTCTCTTTAATGTCATATATCTTACATTTAAAAAGTAAAGATGGCTGACAAATATTATTTGGAAATGCTCAGTTTTGTGTGATGAGTCTAGGTTTAAAAGAATTAGTCAGAGTGGTTATGTGACCTTAATTGGCATCTCATAGTTTTCCCCCAAAAAATTTAGTTGAAACACAAAGAAAGAATAATGTTGAGAATGTGTAAATAATCTTTTAAGGTGCAGTTCTCCCAACCCATTTATGGGGCTTGCTCTTAAAGGGTCTGCCTCCTGTACCTCTATTTAGATGCTAATGCTATGACCTCCATAGTTGGAACGTAAGTTTTCTTCTTTGCTAAATATCAAGTGAGAGAAATTTTCTAACTCCGTGAACTGTAGTGATCTTTGAAATGATTAATCGTAATACCAATCAATAACAGTATTAATAAATAAATGAAAAAGAAAAAGAAGTCAAGTCAGATCTGCTTTTTCCTGCCCAGTGCCAGGGATTGAACCCAGAGTCCCACACATGTTAAATAAACAGTACTACCGAGTTACACTCCTGACCAGATTCTACCCTTTATGAAACAGATTTTTCCCTTTAGCAACTGGTGAGGAAATTTATATCCCTTTCATTTCTTGAGTGCCCAGAAAAGTGACAGAGATTATTCTACAACATTATCCAAGGACAGGTAAAATATGATTGTCACTAAACAGATTTAGAGGGACAGTGGAAGTAAAACTCACATGGCTGTCACCATTGCAGGAGTTTCTCTGCTGATGGGGCTGGCTAGATCTGACACTATTTTACCTTTCTACCCTCACCTCCATCTTCTCTTCTCATGTGACCAAATCATGAGGGTCAGTCATAGTTTTCTACCCTTTGTGTTGTACCTTCTAGAAGAATTTCAAAAATGTCTGTGTCCTTCTCTGATCACTAATTCTTGTTTACTTGTTGACTTGGAGACTGCCTCATTGTCTTAGAATGTGCCTCAGTGGAAATACTACATGTAACCATGTGTGCCCAGTTGTATATTAAGCCATAGTAATGCTGTCAACCTGAGCGATGTTGAGGGCCGTTACAGATAGCTTTTGGGAGTCCTACCCTAATAGCGTAGGTGTCTGTAGAACTTTCAGATTCAAGCTTCATAACTCTAAAAGGAGAAGGAGCTTGTCTACAATTACTTGTCAGTGTGTGTGTGTGTGTGTGTGTGTGTGTGTGTGTGTGTGTGTCTGTGTATTTATATATATACTGTTTTACCATTAAATAATACTTTCAGGTGTATTATTTCATCCTGATACTATTTATTTCATTTTGTGGATGTATTCCTCACCAGTTTATATACGTAAGACTCTCAGTGGTTATCATTGTCCTGTACAGTAAATCTAGTGCTGTCCGTCACAGAATATTTAACAATAAACCAGTAGTAGGTTTTAGGGCATCTTGAAAGGGGAAATCTGAAGCCAGGTGTGTGGATGCACACCTATAATCCCAGCAGTTTGGGAGGCTGAGGCAAGGATTTCTAAGTTCAAATTCTGCTTGGGCAACTCGGTAAGATGCTGTCTCCAAGGGGGGCGGGGCGGAAGGGCCTGGGATTGTCCCTGCTATGGGGGTCGGATGTTGGAGGTACACAGCCAGGGGTTCTGCCTGCAGGAGCCTGGCTGCTTTGCTGTCCATAATTGCTGTCTGTATCCTGCCTGGCATTCCGCCGTGCCTGCTCATGCTTGCTTTGTAGCAGTTGCACTTAGTGTTCTGTCGGTTTCGGTCAGAATGAAGAAGGGTAGCGTGGGAAATGGTAAAGAAATGATTTAAAGAGTTTATCCCTTTTATAAAACTTTCCAAGAAAACTCTGCCATCACAGAGGCAGCCATAGCCAAAATGGCATAGAGAGTAGTAAACTTTAACTGGGCGCACTGGTGGCTCTAGTCCTGCTGACCAGGGCACATAAGCAGTCTTCTTAGTTTGAGGCTGTTCCTCATTTCCCTGTGATAGCCAGTTCTTCCCAGTCCTCCCCATTGTCCTTAGTTTGGCCAGTGACAGCCAGGTTGTTCGGCAATACGATTTTCCGTTTTCTGTGTTGTGCTTGCATATAATTAACTTAGATTTTGGCATCTTTCACTAATTGATTATTCCTTTAGCTGTTGACAGTTATATGCCACTTCACCCCTTCTTGAGTGATTGTAGGTTATAAATTGTTTTTAAAATCTCCAAATTACTAGGTGTACTTTGATTACAAATCAAATTAACAAAATTGGTTATTTTCTTACTCTGAAGTTAATTTTCAACAAGAATTCATCCAACTGGGATTTAGACTATGTTTACAAGAAAAGTACTTTTGATGATAGCGCTAAACCTTCAAGTTCATGCTTTGGCAGCCCCAGCAACAGCAGAATTCTGATCAAAGCTGCATACTTCTGATTCTCCAAACCTGTGTTTTGTTTATTCAGAATCTATGGGCAGTAGAACAGTAACAACATTATTAATGTTAATGGTAGAGGGCTGAAGAGGAACAGCGCAGAGTATAAAGCACTTGCTCGGCATACTCATTGCCCTGAGTTCAGTTCCCAGCACCGTATAAAGATGGGTGTGGTGGCAATGCCTGTAATCCCAGAACTCAGGAGGCTGAGCCAGGAAGATTGCCTTGAGTTTGAAGCCAGCCTGGACTATGGAGTGAGACTCTGTCTCCAAAAATATAAATAAATGAGAGAGAGAGAGTATTAACAGGGTAGGAGTTTCACAGTCAAATTATTTGAGCCAATCCTTGATTTTATTTTTGGCCTTGTATACCTATCAATTTCAGATATGCATATGTAGTAAGTAATATTTCCCAAGTTTGACCAGCATTATCATTATCCTGGATGCTTTTTGCAAAATGCTCTCTATGAAACATCAACAAATTTGTTAAAAGGTGCTGAGTATGTCAATTTGATAGTAGCATTGAGTAAATAATACCATATCATTTAAGAAAGCTATGGCTATGGTAACTTCAGTGTTTGGTCTGCTGCTGTAATTTGGAGAGCACATGCTCTTTCCTGTTTCTAGAGCGCTCCGGCCTTCACTGAGTGAGTGCTACCCAGGTTGCGCTTTGGAGTGTTGTGTCATACAGAGTACCTCTTAGGAACAAGGAACTGCAGACTCACTCAGGCCTGCAGAAGGAGAACCTGAAGTTGTCAGGATTCTCAGGTGTTTTTTTGTACACATTAAAGTTGTAAAGCTTTGGTCTAGTGAGTGACAGCTCAGATTACTCTCACAATAGCCTTCTTGCCAAGTTGTTTGCATAGAATTTTAGCTTTAGATGAATAGAGAATAAACCAATTTTGTTCATAGCTTGGCACAAGTTACAGTGATAATGTCAGACAGGGAACTGTCTTCTCGTGTTGTCAGGAAGTGGCGAATAGGAGGGCAGTTTGTCAGCTGTGGCTAGGTCAGTATCCTGCTTAGAGAAAGTGTTGTGTGTGTCACTGGTTACTGTTTCAAAAGCAAAGGGGTAAAAAGCAGAGGGAAGCATTTTTCTTGGAATATAACGTTTCCTCCCTTCCCAAAATACCATGAGTGGTACATGGGGCCAGGGAAATATGAAAGATGGACCTTATTTTTTTTTTCAAAAATGTAACCCATGTAAAGTATCTCCATTATCTTGATTGGAGTTTTCTGTGCTTGGATTTTTGTATTCGTGTCTGCTATAGTGGAATCCTTTTTCCACTATGTTCTAATCATGTGAATTTTGCATATTATCAGTGTACCCACGGCACGGATTTCTACATGTGTGAACTGATGCCAGTTACATCTACTTCACTTGGCTGTTATGAGGGTTAAAAAGAGGTGTGCACCATGAAGCGGGGGAAGCTCAGTTGATGATCCTCAGTTTTCTTATGAATGTGACTGTTGTAGCTTGTTAAACATGTATTCCTAAGTTCATGAAAGAACCAAAGCTGCTCCAGAAGAATGCGTAAAATAATGAAATTATAGTAACAAAAACATAATCTGATTTAAAAAGAATTTTCTGCTTCTTTTGGATCTTATAGCATTTGTTAAAAGGGGAGGGGTTTTGGGGGGGAAGCGAGAAAGTATAAGATGAAACACGTTGTTAGGGACCCCATGAGTGTTCAGTAGCACAGAAGGTCTTTGCAGAGGGAAGCTTACAATCCTGCCATGTGAACTGCTGCCTTTGTGGAAGACTTTGTACTTAACTGTTTCTGCTCATCTTCCAGGGGTTGGTTGTGAAAAATTCCTTGCCTCTGCCCCCTTGATGCCAGGGCATGTTGGTTTATAGATGGGTTTCTTCCTTTTTCTGGTGTACTGGGAGAGATGGGAAACGTGTATTCCCAGCTTAAATACTTCCATTATAAGTGCTTTAAATATAACAAGAGCTAATTTGGGCACATGGCAAATATATTACTTCAGTGGGAAAAATGTAGTCTATGCTTCATGTGCCCTAATATTATCATTTCAAGATAAAAATGATATGGGGGAGTAAACCTTGAAAACAAACATCTACTTTGAAACTTTCTTCTTCTAGTTGATAAAGAAGAAGAAGATAATCTGAATTTTAGTGGTTATCTTAGTTCCTTTCTTATTGCTGTGACTAAATACTCAACATGAATGAATTTTGGGAGGAAAAGTGTATTTTAGCTCACAGTTTCAGAAGGTCACAATCCATTCATGGGTAGCTGGCAGTGGTAGAAGTACATGATGGAGCTGGCAGAAGTGGATGTCAATCCTCACAGTACTGCAAACAGGAAGCCAAGTCAAGTCCCTGATGGAAGGAAGGAAGCAATATATGTCCTTCTAGGTTCCGTTCCAATGATCTGCCCCTTCTGAGTCCAGCCTCAGTGTTCTGCCCCTTCCAGGTTTAAGCCCCATCTCTGTAATCCAGTCCACACACCTGCAATCTACAGTCTGCTACATGCCTATAATCTACTCTACCGCTCCAGACCAGGCTTCATTTTCCCAACAACATATTGTTCCATAGGTAATCCGTAACATCCAAAGACATGAGACTTCTGGGTGACATTCCAGATCCAAATGGCAGTATTCCACCTCTGGCCCCAAAAGACTCTTGTGCACCTCCCCATGCAAAATACATTTAGTTCTTCTCTAAGAGTTGCCAAAGTCTTAATAGTTTTAGCACTGCTTTAAAAAGTCCAAGTGCAAAGTCTCCTTTGAAATGCAAGGCAAACTCTCAGCTGTGAGCTCTTGTGAAAATGAAAGAAAGTTTAAGTACTTCCAGTATACAAAGGCACAGGGTAACCATTTCTATTCCAAAAAGAAGAAATAAGAGAATAGAAAGTAATCAGACCAAAACAAGTTCTAAACCCCACAGGACCATGTTTAAGTCCTGTAGCTCCATGTGCAGCATCTGGGGTAAACTGTGGTGGCCATGAGATAAGAACTACAAAAAGCTTGGATGGCAGTACTTCTATAATGTTGCTGCTGGCTGCAACATCCCTCTTCTCTGGGCTGAATCCACCCATAGCCTGCAGCATTTCTCAGCTGATATTCATGTTTCTGACTTTTCCAACTTTGCAAGGTCTTTGTTGCACCTTAGGCTTCTCCTTTACAATGTTATGTACTGCCGTCCCAGAGTAACATCGCCTGGCCTCCAAAGGCCTTCCTTTGAAATCTGGGCAGAAGCCTATATGACCCCATAGCTCTTACATTCTGCATAACTATAAAGCTAGGATCATGTAGATGTTACCAAGGTCTGCCACCAGGCTGCAGCAACTTTTAAGTGCCTGGATTGCCGAATTCCAGGGATCTGAACTCTGGCAAACACTTACCTCTTTGGCTTTACAAGGATCCCTGGGGACCCTTCTCAGATGATCTTTTGCCTTTGCATAGGCAAAGATCTTTTCCCTTTAATTGGTAGAAGGTGGATTATTGCTGATTCCTGAGACACCCTCAGGGCCTCTTTTTCATAGTGCTGATTGTAAATACTTGGCTTCTTTTGAATGCTAATCTTTTTAAGTTCCCTGTGCTCTTTGGCTCCATCACTGCAGGCATTTTAGTCTGTCACTGCAAACTTTTTGTCATTTTTCTACACCATTTTTCACTCCAGCCTTTTGCCATACATTTGGCTAAAAGCTGCATGCAGAAGCCAAGTAACAGCTTGAACATTGGGCTGCTTTGAGATCTCTTCCCCTAGATTATTTAGTCCACCACCCTTAATCTCAGTTTCAGGCAAAGACTCTGGACAAGGGCAAAATGCCAGTTAACTTTCTGCCACAGTGTAGCATGCATGGTTTTTAGACTACTTGTCAATACAGTCTTCCTTCCCATCTGAAACTTATTGAGCTTGACCTTTCCAATCCATGCATCTATCAGGATTCTTATCTTCTGATCTCTGACCAGTATCTCCCATCAAGCTCCCATTATAGCACTGCAAGGCTTTTTCAGTGTGAATTCTCGGACCTTTTCAAATTCCTCCCACAAACCAGTCCAAAGGCTTCCAGACCACGGGGTCAGGTAAAGTCACAGCAACAACTCAACTCTTGGTACCGATATCTGTCTTAGTTATTACATGTTGCTGGGACTGAATGCCTGACATCCACAACATAGGGGAACTGACTGTTTCAGAAGGTCAAGGTCCATCCTTGGACAGCTGGTAACAGTGGAAGAGTATGACAGAAGCAGAGATGGAGGCAGCTCCTTTTGGCATGGCAGAACAGAAAGCCAAGTCAAGTCAAGTCAGGTATCCTATGGAAGGCAGGAAACAGTTTATAATATTCTTCTAGGTCCCATACCAGTGATTCACCCATTCTGAAACCAGCCTCAGTGTTCTGCCTCTTCCAGTTTTAAGCCTCCACCACACCCCTGTAATCCAATCTACATGCTTATAATCTACAATCTACTACATGTCTGTAATCTAATTCACTCATCCAGACCAAGCCTCCATTTGCCAACAGCACATGATTCCATAGATAATCCATACCATCCAAATACATGAGACTTTTGGGGGACATTCCAGACCCATACCATAATGGTGGTCTTTGGGGTTCGTTTCTTGCATCCATTGGTTCCATTTCACCTTGTGCAGTACCAGTGTGTCCTGGAGAGGAAACTACCTGTCTCTCCATTGTGGTTAACTGGGTAATGTTGCTATCAGTGGTCTCACGCACCCTGCTCATGTTGCATATGGCAACCTCTTTTAGTCACATGACTCTGCCATAGTGAAATAAGCAATAAAATTTAAGTTTGGTTGTGTGCATAGAGATATTTTTTTTTATTCTCACAGACCCAGCAAGAAGAGAAATAGTTTCCCACTACTGTCTTACAGAAAGCTTTAGGAAGCAGCTTGCGTGGAGAACAGCAAAGCAGAGGGATTGAAAAGGCCTGAATCTTTGAAATTTTGAAATTTTGTATTTCTGAATAACCCAAACCAGAAGTATCCTATCTCTCTATGTATCTGATTAATATGAACCAGTGTATTTCCATTTGGGTTCATTTTGTTGAGTTTCTTCTTATTTTAAAAATCTTCCTCACTGATATACAAATCTGAATATATATATATATATATATATATATATATATATATATATATATATATATAGTGAGTGATAGATGCCCCTCCCTCACCTTGGTGGCTGTGTCCCAGGTGAGCAGCCAGCAGAGGTCACTTGAGAAATTCATAAGGTGTTGCAGGGCCTTGGGCCTTTCATGGCTGCTAGGTAGAGGCTATAAGAAGGGGATCTTAAGTCCAGGGCATTGATGAAAGTGCAGGACGTTCTCAGTGTATGGCCAAATTCTTTTAAGATCTTGTATATAAAGTTCATGAATTCTCTTTTAAGTGGGAAATGTGATGAAGAGTATGTTTATTAGAATATCTAATAAACCTTTCTTGAATCTTGCAACTAATATGTAGCTTATCATCTCTCATAGGTTTGTGATTATCTTTTCTTAATGGCTAAACCCCCTCTCTTCTAGTTACTGCTGTCTTGAAAAAGTATGATTGCCCACTGAAGAGACAGAGGATGTTAGCCTAAGGAAGCTGACTTGTTGGAAAATAAATTTCTTTAGAAAAAAGGCTGAACCTGGTCTCAGTAATTGGTTTTATAATATGATGTGGAAAGACTTTGTGTAAAAGTACGCTAAGTTTCAGGCTGAATTCTTTTTTTTTTTTTCAGTGAGAAAGAGATCAGGAGAAAAATGTGCTGTTGGCATCACAGCTGACTAGAAATGCATTTATAGGTTTGAAGTTTAGGCTGCTGACAAAAATATAAAACTGTATTTTAGCATATTGCCACATCTCAAGTTGTTTGAATATTTGCTGTTTCTGCCAAAGCCATTTTGAAGCTTGCTGTTTTATCTCTGCTGTAAAAGTCAACATTAAAAGTTATTACCCACAATAGAAATTGATATTTGTACATTTTGGTTAGAACAAGTCGAAACAACTTTTTGCCGGATATTCTCAACTTTAGAAAGCTTTAATATTTTATTAGAGAATGCTGCCTTATTGATTGCAGCAAGTGTCTTGTAATTGTGCTGTCCACCCTTTTAAGAAGAAACGGGTAGCTTCGTGTTCCTGTTTCCCGGTGCTGTGTTAGAGCCCAAACAAAATATTAGTGATTTGAAATGGTATCTTGTGTTGTCTCACAAATCTACAATGTGGGCAAGAGTTAGGGATCCATTGGGGTTGCTTGAAGGCTGCAGGTACAGTCATCTGAAAACTCATTCAAAGGGCTGTTTGGAAAGTAGAGGAGGAGATAGGGTTTCACTTTGTAGTCCAGGCTGATCCTGAATTCACTGTGTTGCCTAGGCTGGCCTAGAGCTCATAATAATCCAACTGCCTCAGCCTCCTGAATCCCAAAATAGTAGGCATGTGCCACGACACCTAGCTATTATGTGATGCTAGGGGATCGACCGACCCAAAGGCCTCAAGCTTCCTAGGCAAGATTTGTATTCACTGAGCTACGGCTTTAGTCCTCAAGGGTCTTTCAAGGGTCTGCCAGAAAGACTTAAACACTAGAAGACTGATATTGGCTTCTTTGACTTTGTTTTTCAATGTGATCTTTCTAGATTAGTCCTTCAGGACAGCCAGGTTTGTCACATGTAGCACAATGACTTGAAACTGTCTTGTCTTTGTGACTTGCCTCTGACCTCATGCAGTGTAGTTGCATAGGCTGACCCAGGAGTTGCATTGCAACCCAAGGCTGTCTGTACAAGTCTACTCTTAATAGCCAATGTTCTGTACTCCCTATACTCAGAGTATCTCTTTTATGGGTCATCTCTGATTATTTAAATATTTTCCTTTATGTATGTCAAAGCATAGTCCATGTATATTCTTTTGTCAATACAGTGTAAGTTGGACCCTAAGGGCTAAATCCAGGGTAAGGTCTAGGTATCTGGGGTAGAGTCTGGCTTCAGATTGTGCAGTGAGTTAGCCACACAAGTCACACATATGGGAGTTGTCATTGAGTACTCAAGCCAAGCCAAGTGATATAATCAGCCAAATTGAAAATCATGGTAGAATTGAATTCTGAAGGCTAAAGCAATACTGGGCATGAAAAGTTAAGAGAAAATTCGTAAGTACTGTAGAACATTGCTATCTTCAGGGTGCTGCCAGGGATCTAGCATAGAGTCATGAGAACAACAATTAAAATAAAGCATATAAATGCCAAGATGAAGATAGGCTCAAGGATCCAGGTGATAGAAGAGGATGAATAGAGGAAAGATATGGCAAGCCTGTGTGTGGTGCCCCTCTGTGCTTTGGATTGGGAATTTCTGAGTCCTTTGGTGGGCATATGCTGGGTCTAATATACTGAAGTGATTTTTTGGTCTTCTTTTAATATTTGAGTGGGTTTTTCTAGAAACATTGGTTTTTAATTTTCTAAAGATTTATAAATTCATATTGAGCTGACTTTGTTCAATTATTCCCAGATACAACGCACATTAAGAGAAACAATATTTTATGCTGGATTGCACATTTTCATAAATGTTTAAAATTTTTAAGCCAGTATCATACTTCAGCTTTCTCTCTGCATATTTGACTGTATTATCGGAAAGGCCCATGTGCGCAAGATATTTGGACATAAAAGTGAAGAAACTGAACTGTGAGATTCCTCCTCATTCATGGTGTGGTGTTATCCCAGTTTAATAATCTTCAAGAAATCAACAGCATTACCTTTATTTGAGCTTTAAAAGAGCTTAAATACATTTTACCAATTTATGTTCTTCCTTTTACCACAGTTATGAATGGACATTATCATCTTTTAATTTAGCCCTAAAGGTTACTGATTAAAACACCTTACTAAGTAAGACCTAAGATGGCCTTGGCATTGTGTTTCTTGTGCCTCACCATATTTATACATGAGTTTTGTTGTGGCTGCTGGTCCTTGATATTCTCAAATACTTCTTTGTATTCTAAGTTTTCTGAAGATCACTTCTTGTTTGTGTCCAGGCTCCTTTCAAAGAATATTTTAACAGATGAATGTAAAATTCTCATATACACCAAAAATTTTTGGGGATATAACCAGAGAAGTGTCAATCATAAGCATAGTACATATTTTGTTATAGGTAATATTCCAGAAAAAGCACAGTCAGGTCACTTTTACCTTGTGTATAGTGTATATACATATGTAAGTATATACATATGTATGTATGTGTAAAATAAATACATGGATGTATGTATATATAAAATAAATGTATGCTTGTAAAACGTCATTTTATCTCAGTTAAATGTTTAATCATTTGGTTATAAGAAGTATGACACATTTTTATTATCTTAGATTAGTTTCCCAATTGATCCAGTTGCTCATTGCTCTTTGTTGCACTTGCCTTCCTCTCTGATTTTAACCACTGTTTACAGGAGTAAAATTTTGAATTTCACCAGTGTGTTTGAGTATTTCTCATCAAATGATTAACAATGAAGTACATTCCAGGCTTCTGCTGCTCCCATAATTACCTGATTTGTGTGATTATGAAGAAAGCAAAACAGGGAACCTCTTTTTCCTCCAGATTGTGGCCATTTAGTAGAACTCAGTAACATCCTATGAGAGCATACTTATAGGATTCTAAGTCTTTAGATCTCCGGTGTCATCTTTAGGTAGAAGAACTGGAGTCTCAGATTTATAGAGTTGCCCAATATCATCTAATCATTCATTAATAGAATTTGTCTTCCAGATTCATAGTCTGAGTCTTTTTTACCTTCATGTTCACTGATGATATTCTGGTTTCTATGATAATGAAAATGTTTTAATCTCGACGATATAACATAGTAATCTGTTATTGATTTTTGCAAAATTTTACAGTATGTAGACTTTCTAAAGATGGAACAACAAGAAGACTTTCCATCACAGATAATCAGCCTTTTTGCTATATTAAGCACCCACTTATAAGTCAGAAATCCACCATGTAATATTTACACTGCTAGAAATCTGAAATAAAGGCAAAACATGAAATACACTTGTGAAATACCAAGTTTAAGTCAGTAGAAATTTATTTTTCATTGTTCCTTATATCTATCCTCATAATTTAAAATTACAGATGAATTCTATCATAAAGTTATTACTTTGTAAAACTGTTTATGTATCCTGCCTTTTTCTTACTTTAACTAAATAAGAGGCCTTAAATTCTATGTATTAAAAAAAGTACCTAACATATGTCTAAAGCTTAAAATACTTCATTACTATTTTAAGCCAGTCCCTTGTGTACAGTCAACTTGAATGTTGTTGATTGCTTTCTATTTTCTAATCTCTGGAGGTACATAAATTATATGAATAAATGATTGGCCCACCAAAATATTTTTGTTCTGTGGGAATACAGAAATAATTCTTATGTCATGAAGATATGAGTGTTCAAGATTTTAATTTTCTCATTATTAGCAATTGTAAAATATATTATCCTCGAATATATTTTTCAAATAAATTTAACTTATAGAAATGTTTCAGTAGCAACACAAAAAACTTCCATTTTATCTCATACCAAGATTCATCAAATGCAGCTAGCATGTATTAAAATTTGCTACAGAACTTTCTCTTGAAAGTAATGTCAACTTCTATGCTTTTTAAATTCCTAAATATTTAAATCTACATTACCTAAGAAATGCATACTTAGAGCACTAATAGCTGCTCTATTAGCTGTAGTGGTCCAAATTAACAAATTTAGTACTCATAAAATACTATTACCACAGATCTTTTTTTTCCCAGTTTGTCTACTCGTTACAGTAATGCCCTTTATACAAAAATTTGTTTTTAGCCTTGAACCTGAAATTCTGGAAAATTCAGTCTTTTTATTTTTTGTGACATTTACATCTTTGAAATATTTGGGGGAGCTATATTGAGGATTACTGAAATAGTCTTCAATTGGAGGTTTGATAGTTCCTTATGAATAAATTCAAATTGTGCATCTTGGGTAGGAACTAAGGTGCCTGAAGTTACTTTTTCTTGTGACTGTAGATGTGAAGTTTAATTACTTGATGATTCAAGTGGTTGTTGCAGATTTACCCATTGTGGCGTCACCTTTTTCCCTTTGGAATTAGAAGTCCTTGTTACAGGAAGTCCTCTCTGTGCAAAGATAGTGCAGGTAGATTTCCTACTTCTCATTCGATTTTTACCCATCAAGTAGACTTTCTTATAATGTAATTAAAAATATTTTGGATGCCTGTCACTTAATTCATAGAAGTAATGCTGAAAGAATAGTGTTCAATTGAAAAAAACAGTTAATGATTTTTGCCATCTTTCTGGTAATACAGAGGAGGTAAGCAATAAGCATTGCATCAGCTCATGCCACATGAGGTGGAATGGTGGAGCTATGTTGCTGCTCAGTGCACTCACTTGTTTAGACTCAGAGTCTAGCCCTTCTCTAGTTCTCCTGCATGACCTCAGGTATATATTCTGTTCTGGCAACTCTCTTCGTGTTTTCTCTCTTCCAATTTTTCTTCTTTACGCTTTGACCTTTTTTTTAAAAATACCATCTATTTTTTTTCTTTTAAAATTTTGTTGCGTTCTAGCTTTTGAGACAAGGTCTCCAACTATAGTACAGGCTTGTCCTGAACTCATTATGTACTCAGGCTGGCCTAGCACTAATGGCAGTCCTCTTGCCTGAGTCTTCCGAGTACTGGGATTATAGGCATGCACCACCATGCCTATCTTAAGTGGTGCTAGAGAATTGAAACCAGGGTCTTGTGCTTACTAAACAAGCACACTAACAACTGAGTGGTACCCCTAGACATGTAGCCATGTTGTAGGTAGCGTCTTTATAAGAAATGTTTCAGAAGATGATAGTGTTGGCAGGGAGGAGCCAAGATGGCTAAGCAATAACAGCTCCAGCAAAGACTGTTCCCAAAGAAACCAACCACCATACAAACAGCTGGAGTGAAGTGTACATCTGTGGACTACAAAAAAACCCAGAGATAAGAGGTAAAACCAAAGGTGGTCAATTTGGGGCCGAGGAGGACCCGAGTGTCCAGGTACAGGGGAGGGGTTTGCCCCACCCCTCCTCAAAAGATTGGAGGACTTTAGAGACCTTCTGTAGTGATCTTTTAAGGGACCCTGAGAACAAAGAATCTGGAGATCTTAGCACTCCAGGGCACTGGGAACTAGAACAAACAGGAGAAATTGACTGTCCTTTCCTGCATGGAAGGTTCAGGGGAGCTGTGGAGTCAGGCAGTAGTGGTTCCAAAAACCATGTGGCAGGAAAGAGAGGAACAGATTTATACCCACCAACACAACTGCGTACCATATGGCAGTTGGAGGCGAGGGCAGGAAGTTGTAATCACCAGGGCTTGCAGCTGGCCACCAAGGCTCAAAATAAAAATATATAGAGCCCTAAGGGGATAGGGAGGAGAACTGTGTACACCTAACAGCACTGACAACCCGGGAAGCTGAGCTGGAAGTAAGGCAACCCACTCACACTCTGCTTTCCTCCTGCAGGGAAAGGCATTAGACAGCCTGACATTCACTCCAATTCAGGGCAGGAAAGTCAGGGGCTCAAGTTTGGCCCCTCACCCTTCTCCCTCAAGGGACCCAGAGAGACAGTACACACAGAGAGGGCTAGGAACAAAAAGACTTGAAGAAGAATGGCATGCTGCCCCAAGTCTCAACTCCCAGGGTTGGCAGCCACCTGTGGCTCAGTTCAGCCCTGAATAGCAAAGCATTGCCCATCTCAGCCTGCTGTCCTGGAATGGGGAAGGGCAGCCAAATCCCTGACTTTAGCTGTAGCTCAGGGGCGAATGAATCAGGGACCCGCAACCCACCCCCGCCCTTGAGAGACTCTGAGAAGCCGCAACCATGGGAGTTGCGGGGAGAGAAATGCCTTAACAACAACTACAGAAATATGGACAGCTGCTGCTCAGAGTCCACTGCCCGGGTATGGCAGTCACTTGCAGCTTTGCCCCAGGCAGAAACGGAAGGCATCACCCATGTTCTCCAACCTACAGGAACCAGTGACCAAGTGGGGCAAAGGAGAACAGACTCCAGATTTGAGCTTCCTTCCAGCCTGGGGAAGAGGAGGCAGGATGCACAAAGGCCTGCCCCCGACACTCTGCACAGCGCTAAGAAAGGCATAGAATCCTCTTAGGAGAGAGCGGAGAGCTGCACTCCCTACTGCTATGAGCCCAGTAACTCTGCTCTGTGCTTCCCATCCACACTACCCTATTCCCCCATCCTGCATGACCTGCCTGAATGGGAGAGGATGCCATAACTGGCAGTTTAAACCTCAGGGGCAAAACCTTTTTAAAGCAGACAAGGTAACAACTGTCAGGCTCTAAAGTACAAACTAGGTGTGCTGTAACAAGCAACCCCACCTCAGTGACACAGACAGCATATTGCACAGCCAAAGAACAACATTCTCCACTGCCAGAAAACAGAAACTGCTCAAAGAGCTACCAGAGCAAGCCAAAGGAATACTCAACAGCAAGATGAGAAAACATGATGGCATGATGCCCCAGAAAGCCACCAGCTCACCAAGGGAGACCTAGATAGACCCAGAAGAAGGTCCAAAATTCCTAAACTTTGAAAATGTATTTAACCTGCTGGAAGAACACAAGACAGACTCAGAGAACAAACTACACAGGATACTTCAAGAGTTTTAAAAAGATTTAACCAAAGAACTTAAGGAATAAATAAATGCAAAACTAACAGAATTACAGAAGTCTGTACAGGAAATGAATGACAAATACACTAGAGAGTTACAAAAATATGAAAAGATAAATAGCATCAAGAGATGAAAACCTCCATGGAAAGTTTAAAGAACAGAATGACCCAAAATGAGAAAAGAACTTATGATTTAGAAGATAAGACTGAAATAATGGTCCAGACTGTTAATGACCATCAAATAATTGAATGTCAACAAAGAAATTAAATACAACAGATTATAGAAGACTCAGAGAAAGTTAATCTCAGAATAGCAGGTAGACAAGAGAGAATGGAAATTCATACTAAAGGACTACAAAATCTATTTGCTGAAGTCATAAGAGAAAACTTTCTATAAATAGAAAATGAAACAGACACGCAAGAGACAGAGGGACCCTCTATACCTACTAGATATAACCCAAACAGAAGCTCTCCTGGACATATTAGAATAAAGCCCTCTGATAGAAAAGTGAAGAGAGAATTATAAAGGCTGTAAAAGAAAAGAAGCAAGTTACATATCAAGGCAGACCTGTCAAGGTAAAGCAGACTTTGTAACATATTCTATGGGACAAAACTTCATGTAGTAAAGTCCTCAAATCCCTAAAAGATAAAAGCTATCAATCAAGATTCCTGAACCCAGCAAAAATATCATTTAGAATTGACAATGAAATAAAAACCTTACATGAGAAACCTTGAAGAAATTTATGACAGCCAGACCAGCATTACAAAAAAAATCCTTAAGCGTCTTCTGGATAATGATGTAGGGAACAAAGAATACAGTGGCAGGCTTACCTTCAGTAGAGAGAACAACTAAAAAAAAAAGTAAAATAATTTAATTCATAGGATAGCAAAATGGCTATCTAGTACTGCTACTCTCACATATCAGTTATCTCCCTAAATGCTAATTCCCTTAATTCACTGATCAAAAAACATAGATTGGCTAACTGGATTAAAAAACATAATCCAGCCATATGTTGCTTGTAAGAGACTCATTTCAAACATGAAGATAAACATAGATGCGAGGTGAATGGTTGGCGTTCTATATTTTACTCAGCTGGGAGACAAAGTTGGAGTTTCACTTCTTTTTTCTGACGAAATAGACGTTAAACCGAGCTGGTCCAAAGGGACACTGGTTACTCAAAAACCTAACAATCCAGCAGGACGAACTAACAATCATAAACATTTATGCCCAAAATATTGATACACCAACTACATAAAACAAGCTACTGGATTTTGAAAACCAGATAGACTCCAATTCTATAATAGTGGAGGACTTTAAAAGTCCTCTCTCCCAAGAAGACAGGTCAACCAGACACAAAACCAACAAAGACATGAGCTACATCCTTAGCCTATTTATTAATTGTATTATGTAAATAAAGGTTCTTGTAAATTTTCCAGGCTGAGCTTGAATTTATAGCTCTCCTGTCTTAGCCTTCTTGGAGTGCTGGAATTACATATGCCCTGCACTCTCTTCTTATTTAGTATTATGCCAGCCTTTACTGTTTTGAATTTTTTTCTCAATTTTCGTAAGTCTCAAAGATATTAGTACTATAACCCCTGTTTGTACAGAGCCATATTGTATTGTTAGATGGCACTTTCACATTTTACTTGCTCTTGATGTATGGATGTGTGTGTCTATAAAATGTAATGTGCTAGCCACAGCTATAGTATGGTGGCTTTATATCCCTTACTGTTTAGCAAGATGGTAAGCAAGCAGCAAGTGCTGAAGTTGTGACTGTTTTTGTTTGTTTGTTTGTTTTTGACTTGTGTTTCAGGCAGGGTCTGTCTGTGTAGCCCAGGTTGGCCTGGCTCTCAAAGGTGTTCCTGCCTCAGCTTCCCACGTGCTGAGGTTATTGATTGCTGGGCTTCTGTATCCTTACTGAGTTAAATGAAGAATACATTGATAATTCTAAGGTAGCCATTCTTATGATATTTTTTTAACCTAAGTGTAGTAACTTCTTCAAATCCTAAATCTGTCTTGAGATTTATGATCATTTAAAGACAATGACTAAAGGAGGAGAGGGTCTTTCTTGCTAATAGAGAAAGAAAAGAATAATGGAGGGGTTTTTTGTAGCCAGTGAAGATGAGTATAATATACTGGTACTGCAGTTATCTTTGCCTAGGTAATGGGAGTTTTGCCGTGAAGGAGGTGGAACGGGCTAACCTAAGATGATTTGAAGCAGCCCCTGAGGTGATACACTGCTGTTCCCAAGTAGCCTTCATCTCCAGGTGAACTGCTGCCACTAAACAGTGGGTAGTCATTAGGCAGTAGGTTCAGTTATGCCAAATAATCAATGACTGTAAGACACAGAGCATAACTAGGAGCTAGAAAGGTTTCATAGACTTCATCCAGAAGAAGAATGTCCTGCCAGATCATCTTGTCAGCTTTGAGGTTTTTTTATGTGGCCCAGAGGCTTCACTTTTTTGCTTTGCAAACTAAAATTTACATCAAGAGTGAAGGTATGCACTATATATCACCACCAGTACACACACACACACACACACACACACACACACACACACACACACACACACATTATTTTAAAGAAAGTAGCAGATACATTCTTAAGTTAGGATTCTGTTATTTTTGTGATAACATCTTCTAAAGCTTTCCACTGATAAAAATATCTGACTGTTTCTAATGATGTAGAAGAGCGTTGCAAGTTACTGAAGTTGTGCCAAATAATTGGGCATTCAGTGAGAGAGGAAAGACATGAGGAAGGTAGATTTCGGGGCACTGAATTGGTCCTGAATCTTCTAATTAATATTTGTGCAATTTTAGACTCTTGGGCTTCATTCACACTTCTTTACTTTCTAAAGATACAATGTTAGCTGTGATAATTTCAGAGTTCCCTCCTTAGCTCTGTCTTATTTTCAGTTTAATCTGATCTTGACACATGCAAAGTAGATTAAATTCATAGGAATGGCACGCAGTGCAGTCTCTTGGTAAATCAAGAAATAACATGCTTACGCGTTAACAGACATTTACTGTAAAATATGGTAAATGTCGGGCATTGTTCACTCTATCCAGATGTAGACATTCCTCATTCACCTATTTGCTTCACCCTCATTAACTCTTGTCTGTGTAAAGTCATAGATGAAAGCTAAAAGTATTTGGGTTTATTTGGTGGGAAGTTCTTGGTGGCTGGTTCCAAAGGGGTTTTTCCATGGTTTTTGTTTTCGTATTTGGTTTGTGCAGGAGTTGAGTTCAGTGTCAGGGCAGAAGTTCCTTTCAACTCTCAGTACGTGCCTCTCTTCTTCGTGGCGGTTGTAGCTTTAACAGCATCGAGAGGTGTGATATGTTTTTGAATAATAATTGCCTGAAGTACAAAATGTGGACTTTATTTAGAATATGATTTGCAATTCTTTGTCAGTATTAATATTACAATTCTCATTTTCTTGGTCGCTGCCTTAGCTAACTCTAAATCTTGTACTGTGCTTTTCAGAGCATTCCACACTCACCCCTGCCTTTCTCTCTGACCATTCTCACTGGCTGTCACTGTACTTCTCTCCTGCTGGCCCACTTTCCTTCCGTCACCATGGCTGGCCTTTGTCCTTTCTGGATGCATTGAGGCATTGGAAAAGGAGGGTTTTTTTTTAGGACTCATGGCACAGTTCCACGGTGTTTCCCTATTGGGGCCTTTCCTTACCATTCACCTTAATTTAAAGCCCCCTCTACCATCATTTTTTGCCATGTCAACTTGTTTTGTTTTCTTTGTGGCTTCCGTTGTTGCCTGATCTATCCTTTTTACTTTTTGCTTGTTTGACCATCTTCCTGAACTGTAATATATAAGTTCTATGAGAGAAGAACTCTGTACCTTAGTATTACAAAATAAGTACTTGATTAAAAATGATTGAGTTACAGATAGTGACTCAAGACTTAATGGTTGAAGTATTACACACTAACCCAAAAACATCTAGCTTTGGTTGATAGTCACTTCTTTTTTGATTGGTTTTAAATTTTTACCTGAATAACTATGAATAGTCTGTGTGCTGCTTGTAGTTGGAAAGTAACTTCATTGAGCTTATAGGTGTTGATGTAAACATTTACTGTCATGTCTGTGTATTAATTGAGAAGGGAAGATTAATTATATAGTATCTGGATGATATGTATGATAAAGTCACAGCTAGTTCAGGTAAGAGCCTATTGAAGTTTTGTAGTAGATGTAGATAGCGAACAGATAGAGCAGGCAGTCTTTTCTTTTTTCAGCTAACCCACGTCTCTCTTTCACCCAGCAGTGTATGACACTGGGAATGGCATTGGAGCATCTTGCTTCCTTACATATCCCATGAGCAATTAGCCCCCAGAGCATCAAAAGCACATTGGATCTTGCCAGTAAATCAGCACAGATTATCAGATGTCCAAAAGATGCCATACAATGTCTTATTGGAGAGCTAGATAATGGCTGGAAAAGTTTAAGGTATGGATTTTCTGGGAGCAGAGTCTTTGGTGAGGAGCTGAAATGGAACAAGAAGAGGGTGACGATTGATAGCACATGGTCTGTATAAACACATCAGAACAAAGACCAGTGTCTACCTAGAGGTAGCTGAGTAAGTACAAGTTTTTATGAATGAATTGTTTCACTTTGCTGTCCAACCTAGGCTTGCCTCTGTTTTTGCTGTCTTGCCCAAGTGCCCTACTTTTAACAGAGTAATGTAATGTAGTACCTTAGTAACGTAGATGGTATGCTCCCTGACAAGATGCCAACTTTTTCATTACTCATTTTTCAAAAGTCGTTTATAAGCCTAACTGAATTTTTGGCTCTGGGTAGCAAGGCATCTTCGAATGATAAGGACAGCAGACCATTGCTTATTCATCCCTAATAAATATCTCAAGATAGGTTGTTTGGCCAAAAAAGCATTTACCATGACTGTTTCTATCCTATCTTCAGTGCATATTCAGATTTCATTTTCAAAATGAGAACTGCATTTGATAAAGCAACTGTAAATTGTATAAGTCAGCACCTTTAATTTACCTTTTAAAAGTAGTGGTCTGGAGGAATAATAGCAATGGGTCCAGCATTTGCTGAGCAAGCAAAAGACCTCTGGGTTCAGATCCTCAGCACCATATGAGCTGGGCATCCCGGTGCGTGCCTACAATCCTAGCACTCAGGAGTCTGTGGCAGAAGGATTACTGTGAGTTGTCAAGGCCAGCCCGGACTATATAGTAAGTTCAGGACCAGCATCACCCTGTTTCAAAAAATAAGTAAATACATAAGTAGTAGTGAAAATTTGATGAGGTCACTTAACTTTTTGCTTGTTAATGTAGGAAAACTTTATAATTTGGCATATCCAAGTAGACTAAGGTAAGTTTCATTTATAAACAAATTAAAATAGGGGCAGGGATGTAGCTCAGTGATTAAAGTGCTTGCCTAGGAAATATGAGGCCCTAGGTTCAATCTCCCGGTACTACATACTAGCTGGGTGGGGTGGCACATGCCTGTAATCCCAGCAATGGGGAGGCTGAGGCCGGAGAATTGCCACAAGCTCCAGACCAAGCTGGGCTATAGAGCAAGATCCTGTTTCCAGACATAATAATAACAATAACAATGGCAATAATCTGTTTCACAAGAGAGGCAGAGGGCAGGAAGTTCATCTACTTACATATCGACTTCACTTTTTTCCTCTTTTATTGGTTCATCCAAACATCTCATACTCAGTATGTGAAGAGACTATTGTTTGATACTGAACATATTGTATGAACAGGGAATGATACTTAAGTTGTACCAATGGCAAAGCCACCATTGTGTCTTTTATCATTTAACCTTTTTTTTCTTTTCGTTCGTTCTTCTTCTTTTTTTTTTTTTTTTTTTTTTTTTTTTTTTTTTTTTTTTTTTTTTTTTTTTTTTTTTTTTTTTTTTTGAGACAGGGTCTTACCGTGGGCCCAAGCTGGTCCTGAACTCACTATGCAGCCCAGGATGGCCTTGGACTCCAGGCAATCTCCTGTGCTCTCTCAGCCTCCCTAGTGCTGGAATTATGGGATTACAGGCATGTGCCACCATACCCAGTTTATGTGGTGTTTGTGGTGCTGGGGAATCAAACTCCACTACTTAGCCCTTGACTTAGTACTTACTAGGCAAGCACTTTAACCACTGAGCCATTCCTCCAGCCCTGTTTTTTAAGTTTTGTTTTGGCATTTCTGACTCTACCTTTCTGTCTCCCACCTCCTTCTCCTATGCCTTCCTCTACCTCCAGCCAGTGGACTTGTATCAGGCTGACCAGTAACCAACTGTATGTGTCATATATGCCCTTAATTGGTGAAAGATACAAAAAGGAAATTGGAGCTAGTGACATTTCCTCAGAAATGGTGGGATGATCTGATGGGAAGTAGACTGGCACACTGCGGTCTGCAGAGGGCCGTGGTCTGCTATAATATTGAGCCAGTCAGGAACCCGTGGGAATGTGAAGGAGACCTGTAGGAATTAAACTGAACATGCCAGGGAATGCTTGCCCAGGAGGTGATCTTAGGCTGAGACTTAAAGCATAAGCAGAGGGTGTTCAAATAGGGAATACAATAAGTGAACCAGGAAAGGAGAACAATGGAAAAGCTGCCATTGTGAACTAGAGTTTGTAAGGAGAAGTATACCCTCTTATGAGAGGTGCACAGCAGTTATCAGATAATAAGAAGAGGGTTCTTCAGTAGGTATTTTGGACATGTGCAGTTAAAGTTCTTCTATTTTGAAGGTTTTAGACATGATCAAATTGGGAAGTGCTGCACTTTCCTTTTGTATGAGACCCTTATGGTAGCTCTCTTGAAAGTTGAGTATGGGGGGTTGTAAAACTGGGCATTGGGAGGTGTGTAATACCAGAGAGGGTTGATAGAATGCCTTCTGGGGTAGTGGTGAAATCCTGGCTTGGATGTGGAAGGTAGAGAGGTCATAATACAGCATGGTTGCGCCGTTGTCAGAATTTGGTGCCATTCGTTGTAGAGACAAATCAGGAGTGCAGATGCGTGGAGCCACTTTTGAGAGTTTTTAGATACTGTGTGAATGGGACAAATATTTATACCTACAGAGCTCTGCAGAGTATCTGTGTTGTATACAGATTTGTAAGTTTCACCTTTACTGGAAAATTGGTACATGAAAATACTCCTGGATAGGTGCTTTTTCTCCTTGAAATGTAAGATAAATTTGTTAAGTCTATCATTGCTGCTTTTACTCTGAAAGGAAAGGATTATTGAAAACTCCTAGGTCAAAATGTTATTAAGATACAATTGGCTGCTCCTCTTGTGAGATGGAGGCTTCAGGGGCAGGTGTCTGATTTCATTAGCCTTGTGTGTTTTTATATTAGTGTGCAAAGCTATATTTCTCTTGATGATTGTAACGTGGTTTTACTATGTTCCTGAACTATTCAAAAAGATGTATTTTTCCAGTCAGTGTTTGAGTGTTTAATTAGTTAATTTAGTTAGATTAACAAATTTTTGTCAGTTAAAATTTATCTTAACTATTTATATGCTTGTTCGTCTTTGGACATGACAAAAAGTAGAGATCACACACAGAGTGATTGCTGACATTGGGAAGTGAAGGTGATTGCTTTGTTACCAGAATTGTGTTTGGGTCCTGGGTCATCCTGGCCCTTGGAAGCCTGAGGAAGAGGATTACAAGTTCCAGCTCAGGCTGGGCAATTTAGGGACTTAGTGAGACCCTGTCTTAAAGTGAGAGATAGTAAAGAGCCTGGCAGGCAGTTTATTGTGAAGGTCTGGGTTCAGTCCTCAGTACCACTTACAGACAGAGACAGAGAAGAGAGAAGAAGAAAGGGTTTTAGAAGATAGGATTTTACATGAGCAACATGTAAACTAGATTTCTGAGAAGCTAACTTTCCCCTTAATCCTAAGTATCTCTTTTTTATTTTTTTCAGGACCGTGTAAAAAAATGGTTTTTCTTGCTCAACATCTTCTTGTAATTGTGTAAGAAGATTAAAGTATCCCATGGCATAGTGTTGCTCCATTGTACTGAATCTGTTTGTGGGTGTTGCTGTTGATGCAGGGGAGTCTGATAATCTTAGTCAATAGTAAATGAAATTCATTTGCCATTTCTTCCTTCTTTTAAAGAAGTGTCTCAAGCATCCTCTAGCTAGTTCTTTGAACTGAAAATGGCTCAGGCATGGCCTGAGAGTAAGACCAAAAGAGGTTAGGTGTTAATATTTTAGGAAATGATTTTTTTTCTGGTGAGACACTTTTCATGGATTAGAAAAAGTGAGATTTTTTTTTCATGCTTTTTGTCACATGTTTTGAAAAGAATTTCTTTCATGTTAACATAGAGCTACTTCATACGATAGGGGACCTTATAGAAAAGGCTGAAACAAGTTCTTCATTGCATAAGGAAGGATTTTGACAACTATAAATTGTGGAAAATTGACCAATAGTTGGTGACTAGATCTGGACTGTGAAAAGACCAGGGACAAGGGCTACAACATATGGAACTTATTTGGGAAGTAACTCTTAGCTATGACTAAGAGCCTGTATTCAGATGTCTGGGAAAGTATAAAAGAAAATCTTTGCAAAATAAATCATATCTCTTGTTTGCAAAATTGCAGGACTTAGATAACTTTTGGTTATTCATGAATTTCTGTAATTCTCTACATTTTTGCCTTTAATTACTTTTTCCTGGTTTTATTTTTAGCAACACAGTAATTTAATTTGCTGATTTATTTAATCAAGGGATTATTTATTTAAAAAGATTATTTTCTATCTAGCCCCCAGAGATCCTTAAAATGTTCACATCTAAGCAGACACTACAGTGATAGCTTATGGTAAAGATACACTGTGTGTATGTATTAGCTTCTGGTGCTGGTTTTTCTGAACTGTACAAATTCCAGTTGTAAAGTTTCCTGTGTATATTTTTATCAAGAGAGTAAGTGACATAGACATCCCAGAGAAAGTGAACTGTGAAAAGACTATGTACTGTGGTTATGTTTCTGAAAGAATACCACTTATCCTCTAATTTTCCATACTTTAATTGGTAGATTATGTGGGCCCGTTGATCCTACTCTAAGTGAATAATTACAGAGAGTTCTTCCCAATCTTCCCCATGGCTGTGCAAGTTGCAGGGGGGTTTTCTCTCAGTATTTATCAGTGTGTATATGTGATATACAGTGGTTACATTGAGTTCAAGGATTTTGTGCACGTATATATCATGGCAGCCTTGCAGTTTTTCGCGGTCCCTTACTGTCCCCCTTATTCCTTCCTTCATCTGTCCCCACTCCCACCATCACACCCATTTGGATCTGTAAAAATGCCTGTATTCTGGGTTTCTCACATTACAGAAACCATGAGGTATTTTACCTTCTCAGTTTGACTCGCTTCGTTAAGCATGATAGTCTCCAGTTGTGTCCATTTACTACAAAGCCTCGAATTTATTTTTGTAGAAGAGTAGTATTCCATTGTGTTCATGTATCACAGGTTTTGTATCCATTGCTCAATTGATGGGTGTTTTGTTGATGGCCTCACCATTAATATTATTGCAATTAAATATCTCATAAGTAAGAAAAATCTACATTACTCTGTTGCACTTGTCTTTTTTCTAATCTCTCCCCTAATTATACCACCCACATAATACTGAAAGTGTGCTTTGGGATACATTAAACAGAGCATATATTCTTTCGAAAAATATCAAATACCAAATGTTTATTTACATTTCAAGGTTTAGACATTAGAAAATGTGAAAATAATACACCATTCCATCACTCTAACTCTGTAGATGTTTTACCAATTTTTTATTGGGCAGGCATCTTCACGTTTCATATAACTTTGTGGGGATATAACAGTTTTTATTGGTTCTGCCATGTGTTTCTTATCAGAGAGGCACTGTAACATGGGATAACAGGATGAGTATTAGGTTCTGGAATGAGATTGCTTCAAATTTATGCCTGATTATTTACTGGGAATGAGTATCTGCTGTCAGTACTAGAGTAGAGGCATGTCCATTTTTGCAGTGGAAGCTCAGAAGCTTGAAAAACTTGTTTCATACTTGATTCACGTAAAAGTAAGTGTAAGTGTGATGAAGTACAAATGAATTTATTCTTCTGAGTATTAGGGAAGACATGTTAAATTGGAAATTTACACTTTATCAGTTACATGTTTAAAAGAGGCTATTTAATAACTAGATAAATTTGAGAGAAATATTATACCATGTTTTTATAGCTCAGTATTATTGTTTTCCAAATAAATGCACGTGGGCTCCAGAGACCATTCGATGTTTAACCTTCTGCTTCTGACTTCACTAAGCATGAGGTTCTCTAGTTTCTTCCATTTGCCTGCAAAAGCCTCCACGCTATCGGACTTTATTGATGCATAGTGTTCCATTGTGTATAAATGCCACATTTTGTGTATTCCCTGGTCTGTTGATGGGTATTTTGTTGACTTCCATATTTTAGCTATTGTTAGTTGTGCTGCTAATGAACATGGGTATACATATATCTCTGTTATGTGTTGTTTTGGTCTCTTTTGGATATATTCCCAGGAGGGCTGTCGCTGGATCGAAGGGGATATTTATTTCTAGTCTTTTAATAGATCTCCATACTGTTTTCCAAAGTGGTTGTACAAATTTACATTCCCACCAGCAGTGTAGTTAGGTTCCTTTCTCCCCGCAGCCACGCCAGCAGTGATTATTTTTTGACTTGTTGAAGTAGACCATCAGAAATTTGCTAAATTCTTAAATGATCAATTTGAAACAAATCAGTGATCTTAATTTCCCTCTTCAGAGATAGTCTTTGTGATGAATACCAAAAAGATTAGAGCAATATCAGCCAGAAAAATATAATATTAAGGCTACTGGAGGGGGTGACAGTGGGAGAATAAACAAAATGATATAATTTACCAGTTTCCTGAACATCCCTCCCCCACCAAGCCATTTATTCTTCCTCTAACTTAGGGGATTAAATATGGAAAAAAAAATGTTCTTGAAGTTGCATCTAGTTTATCAAAGGATCTGATTTTTGAGTTTGGGAGTGGGGAAGAGGTATATTTTTAGGAGAGTGTTGATGTGTTGTAGGGGCACTCTTGGCCTCCTTCTATAATATTAAAAACATAGAAGCATCACTGGAATCTGATAGTGGCGTTTCCAGAAGAAAAAAGCCCAGCAGGTCCTTGAATGGCCAGAGAAAGGGGCCAACTAAAATTACCTTACCAGTGCCTTAGAATGTTTCCTAAAAGCAAGTGCAGGAGTGCTTGTTTAACCCATTGAAGAGAGACAATATTGTTAAGAGCATTTATTAACTGAACACAGAGACTGAATGATACAAGTCAAACATCTTCCTTGTATGACCTTTGAGGCAATTCATTTTTAAAGTATATTTTCTGTTCAAAATTGAGAGAAAAGTATTAGAGTGAATATGCTTGCATGATACTTTGAGTAATTATTTTCAGGAGCTTTTAAGATGTCAGTTCTAACTTGACCTTTCATCTGTCTTTGTTATTTATAGCTGAAAAGTAGTTTGACGTCCTTCCTTTTTTTGCCTCTATTATTTTAGAATTATAAATAAAGAATTAGTAGTCAGGATAGCAATAAGCAAGCACATATTTGGAAGACAATATGATAGGATTATATCTGAAATTTAAAAATGTTCCCATAGTATTTACATGTTTTAAAGTACTCTTAGTTCAGAGTACTAAAGTTTAGCCATTAGATGTTATTTAGTAAAAAGGAGTGAAGCAAAAGTAGTTTCAAAACAATAAAAGACTGAAATAAACATCTTACTTTTTTGGTTCACATAACTCAGCACTTAGAGAATTTCACGTGGTACCACCTAGACTTACCACATTATTAGCTTATGTGATATGAAGTTTTGTGAAAATGATCAGTTTCTTCTCAGTTGGATGGTTTTCCATTTCTTCTTCACTTCATGAGCTTAGATTTTTTTAATTAAGAAGTAGCAAACAGTAATTTTACTTATATTTGGAAGTAGTCATAAGCTTTAGCAGTAGAGAGGATTGCTTGACATTTTGTCCCTAGTACCCATTGCTATCCAGTGAAGAAGAGTTGCTATCTGTTTTGTTCTAGTGAGATTTTTACATTCTCATACTAAAAAGTACCAGCCTCATAAGAGATTTTGAAAAATGGCTTGTAGATACAACTTAATTAACCAGTTCAACACAGTGAACCTGACAGGAAACAATTAGTGGTTTATGCTTATTGATAAACTCTTAATGATTATTAAGCATAAATTTGAAGTTTTAATCTTCATAAATAGACTATAAAGTAAAGGCATATTATCATTGTTATTGTACCAAAAAGGAAATTGCAAGTTTGATTAAATTATCAAAGACTGCAAAGATATCAGTGTATAGGCTGAACACTACTTACATTCAAACAAGGAACAGGGACACTTTCTTGGAGGTATACTAGTTCTCTTGTGAAAAAGGGAATTCACATAGCACAATTATCTTTAAAATTTTGCTAGTGTATCCCTGTAAGAAAAATATTGTTATGGGTGAAAATAGAGAAGAATGGAAGTAATATTCAAGTCAATGAAATCCAGTGGGTGGAGTTCATAGAGAGACTCAGAGAGCCTTAGTGTGTAGAGTAAAAATATTCAGATACTGATATAGCAAATTACAGAGTGGAAATAAAATGGATGACTGTAGTATCTAGACCAGTACCTGGCAGTAAACTGGGGTTAATCTCCTCACTCCGGTGCAGAAGCTCTTCTTGGATCCTAGTGAGGAAAAGGAATGGGGCAGATTTTGGGATAATGCAGAAGAGGGACGCTTGCTTATAATCTCAAGTTAGAACTCCCATGTCCTTTTTCTTAGTTGTGTCTGCTAATAGGAAATAATCCATTCTTAAATAGGCTTTTTTGTAGATGTCTTCTGCATTGATTGTTCTCAATCCTCTCTTTATATCCTTATGGCCTTTATTATTTGTATGGATTGACTACATTGACATGTTGACAGGAACTTATTTTTCCATTGAGCTATACCATCCGTGTTTTTTCTTGTTAATAGTGTAGTCTGGTGTAGTATTTTTCAAGCAACTACTTGAAAGTACTCTGCCACTGGAGTTCATCCCCAACCCTGAAGCAGCTACTTTAAATAGTGTTGCAGAATACCATAGTATATTTGCTTAAAATTTTTTCAGCTTGGGAATTTTCTGGTGTTATGTAGGAAGTAGCAAAATAATAGAGCTCATTATCAGTGATGAGCCCAGAACAGCACCAACAAATCCTAATAAGGGAGCAGAAAATGTGTTTCATTGTTCTGTTGTTTCATAGGCAAGTTTCACTAAGATTCTCAGCAGTCAAAAGAAGGCATTAAAATTGTATAATACAAAGATAGCACTAGAAACCTCATGTATTTTTTTATCACTTATGTAGAGAAACACCAAATATATTTAAAGAATTGTTCCTCTAACCACAGAATCAATTTCTAGCCACTACTTTTGGGTGATTTATGAGCACTCCCTTGTGGCTGTTTATTAGAACCACTTGAAATAGGAAAAGAAAAGCAACAGGAAACTAAACTGCTTAACGTAATGTAACTTACCTCACAATGAAAGTGGGTCTGCTTTGTAAATAAATGCAGGACTACGGAGCACTCCCCAATATCTGATGCTCCTCTCTCTCATTGAAAATAAATGAAATCCTGCCTGGTAAATGTTTTGAACTTTAATATGGGCCTGTGTCTATGAAATAAGTTGCTTAAGACCAGCAGTTAGATAATAACTAAGAATTATATGTTCATTGTGTGTAAATTACCAAAATAACACATTTGCAAGTCTTTGTTATTCTCAGTATCCAGGAAGATTATTAACCTTGCTTTTATATTTCTCCTAAAGCATCTTAATAAAGCCAGGCAAAGTCCCACATTCCAGAAATATTATGGGATCTAACATCTACTAAACCCCGTGACTTGATCTTTCTTCCCAAGTATTACCCTTCTGGCAAGAATTTCATCAACACTTTTCCTAAATCTGGAGAGAAAGGCCAAAACTGAACTTTTCTATGTTTTCTTTATGCAAGGTTTGTCACCAAAGCTGAACTTTTTTTCCTTTCTTTTCTTTACTTTTTTTTAACTCAAGGAGAATTGAACTATATCCTTAGCCCTTTTTATTTGTTTATTTACTTGCTTAATTACACAGGGTCTTGCTAAGTTGACCAATGCCAGCCTCAAACTTGCCACCCTCCTTTCTCAGCCTCCCTAGTGGCAGAGATTATAGGTATGTGGCTTCACATATGGCACACTTAATTAAGGATTTTCTCCTCTTTAGTCTCATTTTTTCTTCTATGCAAGAACAGCAGTGACTGTTTTAGTCCTACAAAAATGTTAACACCTTTTTTACTTCACACTTGGATTACTGCAGAATTTGAAGAATTTCATCCATGATCTACCCAAGAGTAGGGATGAAATTCTCCATTCTTGGGGGATATCCAATGATAAGGAGTCAGAAGCAGTCAAATGTAGTTGTAAATCCACTTCGTGCCCTTTGGATGTTGGCATTCCTGTCTTAATCTAATGAGCTTAAATTCCCTTGTTGAGAACGGCTGTCATGGTCTGCAGAAGAAAGGGGCATAACAATCCGGGTAGAATACCACACACACGTCCTCACGGTTTAGGGAACAATTTAGGGCGGTAGCTGTCTGCTGTTCGTCCTCTGAATGGCTGCTGTTCTATTCAGTTAAACTGGGCTTCAGTTTCTAACTTGAAATGATTACATTTTACATAATTTGGTGGAAATTAAAATACTGAAGAGGATGGTTGTGAACACAGGAGATATTCGTTTGATTTGTTTTGAAGACACTAATATTTATTGGTAGCCTTATATATGTTGAATCTCTACTAGTGATTTAAAATACACATTTTTATCTCCTTTAATTTCCATAAACACCTTAAGAAATTTAAAGATGAAGACTCTGAATTATCAGTTTTGGTGATGAGATTTAAATGATACAAGGTCTGTTTAACATTCATGTTTTTAAAACAATCCAGATATTATTATGTGTTGGGCTTCATTACTGATATAAAATCTACTTTGTTTAACCTATATATTGTGAAGAGCTTAGTGTGACATTTGGCACATTGGGCACACTAAGCACACCCTTTCTACAGTTACCGCTATCACCCTATTGGATTTTTTCTCTCTTTTCCACTTTCGTTTATAGTTAATACTTTTGTGACATTATGTTCATCCTTTTTGTTTCTTGTTAACAGAATGAGAGCAGGGAAGGAGTGAAAATCCAAAATAAAAAAGTCTGTGAAATTTAAAAGTAATTACAGTGGGAAATAATGTTTTCCCTAGAGGTTGGTTGTTAATTGTCTCATTTGTTATATCCTCGGACATTTGCTTTATTCCCAGCCATATTTATATGGCAGCCTCCGAAGGGTAGCTGGCAGAGTTCAGGTATGAATATGGGCGCTGAGGATTTAGTGTATGAGTCCTCCTCCTGTTTATGCCCTTTCCTAACCTCAACTTCCCAATTAAAGAGAAATTTGTTCTCCCCGAGCACAGTACAGTATGCCTGTAATCCCAGATACTGAGGAAACACAGGCAAGAGGAGAGTTTCAGGCCAGCCTTGGTAATTAATGAGCTGTTTATCAAAATAATATTGAAAACCAAAAGTATTGGGGATGAAGTTTAGCATTAGAGCACTTGCCTAGCCTGTGTGCCTGGCCCTGGGTTCAGTCCTTAAATCCTCAGTACTGCAGAATAAGAGAAAGGCAGAGAGAGAGAGAGAACTTTTCATTTTTATTGATGAGATTTACCATTGTGGGATAATACTGTGTGACACAATATTTCTCTGAGTTTTCCCAGGATACCAGGTGTAATAGATTTCAAATGAAATTCAGTTTTCCCCTAGTATTGGGGATTGAAACCAGAATCTTTGCTGTAAACTACATCCCAGCACTTTTAAGAGACAACGTCTTGCTAAATTGTTCAGATTGGGCTTGATCTCCTGATTATCCTGCCATAGCCTCCCTCCGTGCTGGGATTATAGGCACATGCCACTGTGCCTGGCTTTTTTTTTTCTTTTCTTTTCTTTTCTTTTCTTTTCTTCCCTACCAAACATATACCCTCTTGCATTATCCCAGTTGTGTATGTAGCAAGAAAGTTTCAGGGTTTGAACCAGAAACTCTGGTGTGTCTTTCATGCCTCTCCCTCCTCTTTCTTAGTTAATATGCCTCCTGTTCTTGTAGGACTTTATCTGGAAACTTTGCTACCCAATGCTACAAGCACTGATCATCTCCCTTACCAATTCAGAAAAGAGCTCCCCTCCCAGCTCTTTGGCTGGCCTGTCTATTCGCCATCACTTCTTCCTCAGAACTGTGTCACGTATTCCTGGCCTTATGGAAAAATTTCTCCTTCCTTTTCTTTCCTTCTTTTTTTTTCTCTTTTGCTGCTGCTGCTGCTCTTCCTCCTCTTCTTCCTCCTCTTTTTCTTCTTTATTTTTTCTTCTAATTTCTTCTTCTTTAGGATATTGCTGGGTTCCCAAGACACTGGCCCTGAACTTGAAACCATCCTGCCTCAGGTTCCCACGTAGCAGCAGTTGCAGGCATGTGCCACTTCACCTGCCTACAAAAACTTTTTTCATTATCTTCCTGTTCAGAAGCTACCAGTGATCCCATTTTTAGGTTGCTCTGTGTTTTGCCTAAGTCCTTTAACTTGTTAAGTGAATTCAGGGTTTGTGAGATTAAGAGATTTTAGAGAATGAAGATTAAAACTGAGTTGCCTAACCACTCTTTGCAGCCACCTGAGCACAGCATGGCTGAGGGCCTGCTTGCCTGAGCTCTGGCGTTGGATTTAGATAGTGGCTGTCCCAGGTGTCTGTGCTGATCCTCATTGTCTTTGAGATGAATTTAAGTGTTGATTTTTTGTGCATATTTGAACAGTACTGTATATCAAGTCCTTCTTGCAAGATCTGCCATACATTTTTCTACAATTGTAAGAATGCTAGGATCACGAGAAATGACATCAACAGTCTATTTTTGGTATTGTGTATGTTATTTCTGTGTATTTACATTATAAAATCTAAGAAAGCTTGACTATAGAATAACTGCAGTAATGAAAGTAAGTGAAAGTGAAAACATTTTGTAAACTTTTTATATGGTATAACTTTAACCTTATAGAAAAGTTACACATGATTTCAAACTTAGAGAACTTGTAAAAAATGGTCCAAAATATTTCTTTATATCCTCTTCTTTTGAGACAAGGTCTTGCTCTATAATCCAGGCTGGTCCTGAACTCACTGTGTAACCCAGGTTGGCCTCCAGCTGACAGCAATTCTTCTGCCTCAGCCTCTCAAGTGTTAGGATTACAGGCAGTTACATGCCAGAGCCCGAGGCCTTATGCTTGCTAGGCAAGCGCTCTAATCGCTGTACTCTTCTTCCTCTAGCCCTCCTGTATATCCTGTAAATTGCTTTAAGTTAGTATAATATGATTCAGAAATAGCTTTTTCTCTTTGAGTTAGCATTTGCTCACTGTACAGTGGTTCATATTCCGTTATCACTGTGGTAGAACAAATAGTTCGTTTTGTTAATCAGACCTTATTTTTACTTTATTGCTGTCTAAAGGTGTCTAATTAAGATTAGCTTTCAGAAAGATGTTATTCTTAAGCTATGTGTCTTTTTACATTAAATTTCGGGCCTTCATATCTTGTACCCTTTGTGGAATTCTTATAGGTCAGCATTAAAAGATGTATCAGTTTTAAGTTTAAGTACATCACATTTGGAATGTGAGCCCAGAGTATTTTTTTGTTGTTGTTGAAATGAAATTAGACACTGTTGCATTCCAGTTGGAAATATGAGAACATTCAGGCAAATCCCAAGTGTGAGGAATCTAATTAAATAGGAAAAAATGAGTCTTATTTTGTTTTGCAGCTGTGAAATTCTACCATGTTAGTAGCAAAGTGAAAGAGTGTATATGGTTCAGTTTTAAAATGATGCTCAAACTGGCTCCATTAAACTGGTGTAATTAAAGGTATTTGTAAAGTGAATGCCCAATGTGCTATTTCTTAGTTATTCTTAGAAGAAGTGTAAATATTCAAACTACAGTTTCACCAGAATAAGTAAACATGCTCACATTTTTGTTAGGATCGTGTGAAAATACCTTAATTGTAAAACAGGAAAATATTACACAGCCTGTAAGACTTTTTATGGAAAGAGACAAAAATCGTATTCAGTAAAGTTGAATAAAGAAAGCATTTTCCATATTGTTGGTATGTTATATACATATTTAATATATGTGTATTTTTATTTCCAGATCCAAAATGCTAATGATGTATTAATTGCGCCACTTGAGAAATTTCGCAAAGAACAGATAGGTGCAGCAAAAGTAAGTGTCGCTTTCTGTTGCTCTTCAGATATTCTCCTGTTGATCAAAGGTGACCCGACTTTCCATGTTAACATTTTTGAAATTAGAGTGACCTTTTAAAATATCCTGTATGTCATTTTAATGTTTTTACACAAAGACTGTTACAAAGAGGGGGATTCTTTTAAACATAAGTGGTATTATTCTTCTAATGAGTAGAGCAAAAGTCTACATGAGAGAGTTCCTTCTGTCCCGCTAATTGTAGAAAATGAACTCTTTTGAAGACAGGGTAAGATTGTGGTAATATTACAAGAAGCTTTGTTCTTAGCAACTAATAAAATAAAAATTAGGCACAGGATACTTTGAAAATGTAGTCACCAATTATAAAGGAACTTTTATTGCTCTTTTTATATTATAAATAAAAATATTTTTGTTGGAAATAGCTTTAAAGTTGTCACAAATCCTTTGCATGAATGTTTGTTTAGAGACCAGTTACATCTTCTTTGACCCGAGTCCTCTGAAGTTCACTTACTTCCTCTCGCTTAGATCTGCTTTTGCCCACATGCTCGGATCTAAGCACGTAACATATAAAGTTTCTACAGAGGAACTCACTGTGTCCTTTTTTTTTCTTTTCAATTTCATTTTATTCGATGCAAAACCAGTTGTTCCATTCCAGCAGTGCTTCTCATCCTGCTGCCAAAATACTTTCACTCCTTTCCTTCCTGTCTTCCGGCTGAAGCGACAGTCTTCTGGTCGTTCCCCAAACACCCATTTCAAAATTTCGCCGCCCCTGACCATGGCATTCTTCCAATGGCAAAAACGTCAATGGCTTTGAATAGATAGTATGGTCCCTAGTCCTGAAATCTGCCCACAAGTTGCCTATTTGCTACAGTTTGGTGTAGCCTTCCTCCAGGCCCGGTTGCCTGTGTACTGGCCCCTGTGCGTACCTTCTTCTTGGACTCCTTCTTTTCTCCTACTTTTTGAAAGCTTGCTTGCTCCGCCTGGCTTATTTCATGTCTCTTCATCAAGGGAAAAAAAGGCTTTTCTTGTACGGGGGGCTTCCTCCGGTAGGCGTTTCCCTCCCAGATCTGATTTTCTTTCCTTCTCATAGGATAAAGTAGTTTTTTCACTTACTACTTGTAATAAGTGGCTGAAAATTAGTTTCATGTGCATTTTCCCCCACCAATTGGGAGTAATCTTCAAGAATGAAATCAGAACCGTTTTTGTGTTATTTAATTCAGCGAATGTCCGTCCTATGGTTGGCTTACTTAAGGCCAGTTTGGTGTTTGATAAGGTTAAGGGATACAGCTATAAACAAGAGAGACAGGATCTTTGCACTCATGTACCTTACTATCTCATGTGGAAAACAGACAGTAAAGTAATCACAAAGGCACTGAGACGGGGATGCCGAAACACAGGATGCGATGTGCTGCAAGAGTGTAATTAATGGGTCCTGTCCAGTGGATCAGGAAACGCCTCCCGCAGAAGGCCTAAATAATGGGAAAGAAATGGCTAGTAATGTGAGTATGTTAAGGAAAAAAATTCTTTCAGATCTTCCAGAAGGGGGAACAGAATGGGTAAGAATGGAGGCCCTGAAGGGAGGGAAAAAGTCAGGCGGATGAGAAGAAGACAGGTTCTACAGACATAGAGTACAGAGGACTGTGGAGCCAGAAGCCTTATGCACTGTTTTATAAATACTCCACAGTATTTTGTTTCTGTTCTAAGGATAGGATGATTGTAAACAGGCCAATAGTATTATAATTTTTATAATTTATATTTCTAATCATTGCCCCAGCTGCCATGTCATGCAAGGATCGGGAAGCAAGACTGTGCTCAAGCCACTTTGAAGGCTACTGAGTAGTACCCTAGCCTAGGACTACAGTGGCTGTGCGGACAGGATGCGTGAGAATTCACTCAGAGGTGAAAGAAGACCAGTTCACCCTGGGCTTCGTAGTGGAAACTGAGGAATGGAAGGTTTCAGGGATGACCCCAGGGGTCCAGGGTGCAAAATTAAGTGGCTGCTAGACCCCTGCAGGGATAGGCATTTGAGTTGGCGTGACAGTGGTGCTGAGTTGAGGTTTTGTTCATGATGAATTAATTTGAGGCTCCTCCAAAACATCCAAATGGAGATAGCAAATTGGTGTGTACTCAGACATAACATAGACTTGAGGATTTGGTTCTCCAGATGCTCACTAAAATTATGGGAGATTAGATCCCCAGGGGAAGGAGCAAAGGGAATGTGCAGGTCCTTTCTAACCTGAGAACTCTCAAAGTTTGATGTTCGGGGAGAGAAAAACAAGATAGGAAAGGAAACAAAGGATGGACCGAAGATGGTAAGTCATTGCAAGAACATGGTATGTCTCTTCTTGAGAGACTTTTAAAAAAATAGTAGTGGTTGATTTTTTTTTTTTTTGCAAGATACATAACAGCTACTTTCACTTAACTGTTATATGTGTGGCCTAATTAAATACTCCCAAGCAGCCTTTGATATGGGCATTAGTGTTCCCCGGCTTCCAGATGAGGAAGGTGATGCAGAGATCTGCCCCACGTCACAGTTAGGTTATCTCAGTGTGGCCTTGAGATCAAGCCATTTTACTTCAGATCTTTGGCATACAGTATCACACTTCATTATATTTCTGAAGTAAAGAATTTTATAAATAATGCTTTCCAGGTCTGTGATATTCAGGTCTTCTTACCCATCTATAAAAAGGTAAATTTCTTTGTGCACATATTACTTTGTTACAGCGACGTTTAGGAAAGCTACTCTTACAGGGCAGGCAGAAGCAATAATGTTGTTTTTATTTTATAAATATCTCAACAGTCAACCAAGAACACCCACTAGGATATTATGTCTTCTGTCTTTTCCTACTCACCAAGAGAGTTTCAACTTGGGGTTAAGTGAAACTAGCAAACTCTTGAACACAAAGATTATTGCTCTGTATGGTGATTCTCTACATTTTATCTGCCAGAATCTCTTGGTATTAATTGTTTTTAAGTTTCTAAGTAATCCATGTTTAGGAAAGTGAAAGTGAATCAACAGAAAGCATTCCTTTCTAAAATACATGTTTATGTCGGTTTTCTTTTGATAATGTGAAACAAATATACTTGAAGGTGCTTTATTGCTTTACTGTGTTTACTTAGGTTTTTTTTTTTTTAAGTTGGTGTGTAAAGTTAATTCTACAAATGATGCTCTTCTGCATTCTACAGTCTACTCAGTGGCAGTTTCCCACATTTTAACAGGGTGATTAGCCAGCTGGAATGAGAAAGCTGGGATGTGAATTGAGTGGAGAATCTTCCATTGCTGTCAGCAACCTTTCCAGCTTTTCCACATGGCAAACAAAAGTGGAAAACGCTGAGTCAAGTGGCCCTTGCTCCACAACCAGATGATACTATTTAAGTGAAGTACATAAAATCCATAGACCACAGACATTTTCTTTGTCATGTGCTCTGTGGAGCTTTGAGACACCTGATCTTCTGCTGCGGAGAGGGAGGCACTTAGTGAGTTTCTGTTACGAGAAAGAAGCATGGGACCGCTAGGAGAGGCATGAGTTTATTGAACTGGGGAACAGGGAGATAGGTCTTGCATAAATGATTAGAAGAATCCTCTATAAACAGTTTGTCATGAATGTATTTATTTAAAGGCTCTTGGTCCAACAGCATACGAAGAATGGAAGCGTATTATAGGTCAGACATAGCACCTGTGTCTGAGGGTTGGATGTCATGTTTGGTTTATTTATCTCCTGACACCCTGCTGAATTACATTCTAGAAAATGAGTAAAAATAGGTATTTGGAGCAATAGTGTCAATAAAATTTCTACTGTATTAATATGTACAGAGTAACATTTTCATAGAGCAAGATTAAATAGTAACCTTTTTATGGATGCTTTTGGAATAAATTCTTTACAGTATTTTATGTAACTCTATGGAAGGTCTCCTAATTGCTCCCAGAGGGAATTAACTGCATGTCCTAACTGCTATTTTCACACTTGTCCTCACATAGATTCTAACTCCAAAATATCGGCAGAACTCTGTATCTGAGTTCTTACTTAAAGAATTATGGAAGTGTGTGTATGTGTGTATGTATAAATGTATCAGATTGTTGATGTATTTTGAGAAATGAGCTGACTTTAAGGAGGCTAAAGGCTCATTTTCCAGTTGGCACAGAGAGGACCAAAACTCAGTTCCTCTACCCAGCAATTTTTGAAATATTTCATGTGGCTGTTTTAAGACTTTTGTGAAATATTTTGTCTTCTATACCTTTAGCAAAAAAAAAATGATTGCATAAAATATATTCTAATTATAAAAATATTTCAAATTGTTTAAACTTTTGTACTTCAGCTTAAGTCTAGTTAACGTATTACTTTGGTTTTGAAACTCTCTGATTCCTGGGATCCCTAGCACACAGTAGGCACTGGACATTGACTTATTTCATTACAGATGAAGGAGGCTTGTGAAATACCATCCACAAAAGTTAAAAGATATGTTTTTGTATCTGTGGGAAATGGTTCACAAAACAATGGTTTTCATTTTAATAAGAATTTAATAGAAATCATATGACATTCTTTTATGACATGTTTTAATGCAGAAATAAATATAAGTCATTTAAAAATAGAACTTAATTTTTTACATTGAATTCATGTTTAAAGACTGTAATAGAACCCCATAAATCTTCACCCTTTGTTTTGTCCATAGTAGGTTAATTCTGTCTCTGAACATTTGTTTATTATTTTTAAACATGCCTTGCATATATAATTATTTTGCTATGTATTATGTACAAAAATGCTATGGGAAATTGTCACAAATCTTTTTAATAGCCATTGATTTCTTTCATGTTGAAATTATTACCATGTAGTTTGTTGTCTCATGTGTATAATAGGTTTAGAAAATTTAGATTACAGATATTCTAAATTACAAAATTTTTATTACTTATTCACCTAATTTGAAGAATGATTTTTATAGTCTGAAACATGATTTTTAAATTTTTATTTCTCCCCATTTTATTGATATATGTAAGTGCAAAACATAAAGTTTACATTGATCTTGAGTATTTTGTGCTCACACATATTGTGGCAAAGTTACAGATCCTTCTCTTCTCCCTTTTTGACTCTCATACTTTCTCTCCCTCCCATCCAGTTCCCATTATTCCCCACATTAAGTTCTGTGAAATAATTGTGATCTGGGTTTCTCATATCAGAGCAAACATTCGCTATTTCACCTGCCTTCTGCTACTGACTCACTTCTCTAAGCATGATGGTGTCAGGTTGCCTCCATTTACCTACAGACCCTCCAACCTGTCTTTATAGAAGAGTAGTATTCCATTGTGTATAAATATCAAAATTTATGTGTCCATTGGTTTGTTGATGGATATTTGGGTGTCTTCTACATTTTAACTATGGTTAATTATCCTGCTGTGAACATGGGTATACATTTATATCTCTTATATTTTTAAAACTTTTGGGGGGAAAATTCCCAGAAGAGGTATCACTGAATTAAAGGGGATATTTATTTCCAGTCTTTTAAGACACTTCCATACTGCTTTCCATTATGGTTGTACCAGTTTACGTTCCCACCAGCAGTACAGGAGTGTTCCTTTTTCCCCAGAGCTTTGCCATCACTGGTTGTTGTTTGTGTTCTTGATATACATCAAGCTTTCTAGAGTTACATGGTATTTTAGCATGGTATTTTAGTGATGTTTTGATTTGCGTTTCTCTAATGGCTAAGGTTGTAGAACATCTTTTCATGTATTTATTGGCCACTTGAACTTCTTCATCCATGCATTCCAGGCTGATCTTAGACTCACTGCAGTGCTACTCTCTCAGCCTCCCAAGTGCTGTGATTACAGGCATGTGCCACCATGCTCTGTTTAAGTGGGGAATCAAACTTGGGTACGTAGTGGTTGACTTAGAGCTTGCCAGGCAAATGCTTTAACCACTGGGCCATTCCTCCAGCCCTCGGTCTTATGTTTTCCTTCCAGATTTTTCAGTGACTTTTGGCTTGTAGATATGACCATGTAATCTTTTGAAAGATTTTTTATCTATTACCTCACCCTCCTTTCCCAGTTCTGAGTCATGAGAAATTTGATTAGCGTGTAATCATCTGTCTTGTCATTGAAACATTTAATTGGACAGTGTTGATCTATTGTGTGCAAGGCATGTTGCTCAGCCTGGGCGTACATGATACTGCCCTCATGGATATCACCAAAGCAGGAGAAACTCTGGAGAAACAAATAATTAGGATGGAGTGGCACTAATGCTGTCCATGAAGTACGTTTTCCAGACACAGTGGATGGAACAATTCATTCTCCTTAACCTGGGACGTCTGACAAGAACTTCTGGGTTGTTTGATGATCTAGCAGGTGAATCTTAAAGATTGGTGTACGTTTTCCAGTCAGTAAAAGGGAAAGTGGTTTCCCAACAAAAAGAAAACTAGGAAAGAAACATGCAGTATTTTCAGTGATTTGTGATGTGGCTTAGAACCTTCATATTTTTTTTAATTTAAAAATTTTTGAACATTAGGTTTAATAAGAAATTTTTATATCACAATCTAGTGAGTAGTAATAACATACTTTTACTACATGGGGTATACTTGTATTTTTTGTTGTGTTCTAAATGTGTTTTGTTAAAAAAAAAAATCTCCCTATAACCCAAGAAACTGCTTATGTAACCAAATGTGTCATATAACCCATGGCATGAATATGCACCTTGCCAGAGCTTAGTATGTGGATGTACATGGAAAAAGACTGTGGAATTATGGGGAAATGTGGCAAGAAATGGCCAGCGTGGGTTGAATAATGGAGAGTTTTATAGCATGACAGGACGTTTTTTATTTAATAGCAATCATGCTAATAATCACAGTCAAGGTAGGATAAGTATTGATGACATGTCAGACAGTTTTCTTGACATCTCATATAAACTTGCTTAATCTTTATGGTAATGCTGTGAGATGGGACCTCTTGCTTTCTTCCTTCTCTTCCTAGTATGTAAGCTGAGCCACAAAGAAGGAAATGGGATTTGCTTAGGAATAAGATAGCTAGGAAGTAGCAGAGCCGGAATTGGCACCAAGTAGGCCAAGCAGGCCCATGCTCCTAGCCATGCTGCTGTGTCAAAATGACTGCTACAGTCTTGGACATGTATCTCAGAAAGTTTATGAGTGCTAGAAAATTAGCAAGGCAGTTACCAGCCAATAATTCATTGGTATTTATATTAGAAAGTGGATGGAAAATTTTGTCTGCCATCACAGCAGCCAGTCTTTTCTTCATTTGTTGCTGGCCATGCAAAACTTAGTAACTAGAATATTGTGTAACCAGGAGAGCAAGGGGGTATCCTCAGCCAGGTAGAGATCACAGATGCAGTAAGCCCCACCAGATGCCATCAAGTAAATTACAAAGTCTTGAAGTCTCTTGTCTTTTCCCTGGAGCTTATCAAAGAGCCTCATGTTGGCCTTCCGGGTTCCTTTGGGTACCCCTCTTCTCTTTCTGCTTTGACTCAGAAACTCCTCTCGTTGCAATGCTTTCTTTTTGTATTAGGTATCACAGGTCCCCAATCTACCACAGCATTTGTATTAAGCAAATTTCTGGTGCCAATAAGTATGTGAGATTAATCAGTTTGAAAAGTATTTTATTATGGTTTCAGAGAGGTCAGTCCACATCCACTGAGCTCCATTTCCTTACCACCCTGTGGTAAGATGGCAGCGCAAAGCAGGCAGTGTGTGGCAGAAGAAGGTGCTCATTCCATAGCAGCCAAAGAGCAGAAAGAGAGAAAGGAGGGCCAGAAGCCCCAATATTCCTTCCAAGGTTCTCAGCAACCTAACTTCCTCCGCCTAGTCTGTACTGCTAGGAGTACTGCCATCTCACAGTAGGGCAGAGGTTGGGGTGGGGGACTGAGCTTTTAACACATGACCCTTACGGGAACATTTAAGGACCAAGCTAAAAAAAAAATGTCTTTAAACATTACCTTCCTTCCCTTTGTATAAAATAGTTTGATCCACCTATCCATGAGTTCTGTTACCAAATTCCCAGAGGAAATGGGACACAGGGGAGAGTGAGTCACCATCCTTTATGGTATTTTTACAGCTGTTACTTACTGGCCAAAAGCAAGTGGCTCAGTAAAGCACCCAGGTATTGTTACTGTCTTTTCTACCTAAGGAGGAACTTTCCAACCTAGAGGTAAAGGCAGTGTTCGTTTCTTATAGAATTTGAACAAGTCGATTTTATGCTTAAAGCAGATTGGTAAGCTGCGGGCCACATTCAGCCCTTGTCGGTTTCTGTGTGGGCCATGAGCTGTAAATTATCATTAGACTCTATTTTTTTCTTAATTGAAATAATTTGTATCATTGGCACATGTTATGAAATTCCTCTGCTGACTGGAGGATGTAAACTGAATGGTGCTCATGATTTGGTACTGGACTTGCTTGTGTCGGGCACGAGGAGTAGGGAAAGGGGTTTTGGAACATGTATGTGGGCAAGTAAGCTAGAGAGATTCTTTTAAAACAGTCTGATCTCTCAGAGATTCCTGGGACAATGATAATATGCTTCTGAGAGAAAAGCGTTTGTTTTTCTTAAAGGCATAATCACCTCTCACTATACCCTGCACTTAGAAAGTTTTCCATCACTTGTAACAAGATTTCTCCACTTGAACCTTTGGGATACATACTCAAACTTTTAATTTGTGTTAAGATAATCTTGAGCTTGTCTTCAAACTTTTCTGATTAAAAATTTCATATGCAACTCAAACTCCAACTCTTTTTTTTTTAATTTCAAGTGTACTTATTTTTCTGGAAATGTTTTAGCTTTGAAGTAAAAATACAGATTTTCAGTTATATAGGCAATTTTTACAAGATAAAGATGCATAATTTTTTACCTTTGTAATGTAGGTCAGATGACAGTGACAATTGCCTGTTTTTATTTTATTTTCGGGTCTCAGCCAGAACTACTAAATAAAATAGATAATCCTCTTCCTGACAATGATAATTGAAGTAAGAATATGGTGGATTTCGTCACAGACTTTATTTTTGTCAGTATGTACCTTTTCTTCACTATGCAAAAGCAGCCAATTAAAAGTGGAAAAATATTTCTTCAGATTTGTACAAATAAAAAGAGCTCAATTATTAATCAGAAAATTTGCAATTTGTATATCTGTATAGGCTCATCCATAGAGACAAGCTGTGTGATTTGCAGCTGGCTAATTTATTGAGAGAAGGTCTGCCATTTACATTCTCACCAGTAAGCAGCTCTCACTACCTTCATTAATAAGTTTGGTTTAATACGGCTTCTCAGTGTTGTGCATTTTGAGTTGGTTTTGTGACTTTCCCTTAAATCACAGTCAAGAAAGACCTGAAACCCGCATGAGTCCTCTCCAGGGACCATGCAGCCCGCTTGTGCATGGGGAGCCTCATGATTTACTGATTGCGAGTTGGAGAAATGACTTCTACAGTTACTGTAGAAATCCACTGAGAAGTGAAGTGAGCTCACTGTAGAAAGATTCCAAGCATTGGAAAAACTTGCCTTATTTGGTAAATGTGGTTAACTGGTCCCAGCTGGTAATGCTGGTGAGCTCCTTGTGAGACTGTATTGTCTCTGTAAGCCAAAGTCTTGTATTTATTTTATCCATTAGAATAAAGTTAGAGTGTTACCTAACCTTTGTGCAATTTTTCTTGATACTTCATGGGCTAAATGTAGTTAGGAATAACAATTCCATTTAGAAAATTAAAGCTTAGACACACTGGAAATTTAAAACATTCTTTTATGTCTTTTTTGCCCTCCTCTGTTGTTCACTTAATCCTCTGGGGAATTTTAGATATAATTCATGCCCTGAAGAATTCCCCTGAGAAGCAAGACCGTGTATATTTTGGGGACTTTGCTGCACATATTTGCTCATGTACGTTTTCTTGGTACATTAGAATTTTAGGAGAGAACCTGTCCTATGCATTTTCTTTATTAATCAAGTGCCATTTCCTGTGATGAAATGAAAGCCTGCAGCTTCTCATGGCTTCTCCAAAATTCATGATCAAGTTGGGCTTTATCTCAGGTCCTGTGTTTTAAAGATTGAGTTTTTGAAGAGGAAACACGAGCTTTGAGTGATGTAGGCCTTGGTTTGAATCCTGCTTTTGGTAACTTCAGACAAGTTTCTTAACTTATGTTGGTAAAAGGTGATATCAACTTTTTCCTGAGTGGAGAGTTAACAGTATATGTGAAAATACTTGGAGCAGAATTCCAGCAGTGGCCTGATTCCAGCTTTTCCTTGATCTCATTTTGTGCTCTCTCCTATTGGAGTTTTTCTCTGTGCTATGGCTAGAGCTCTCTGCAGGTGCCACCAAGTCTCTCTGTGATCTCAGAAGGGAAAGTATCATCTCTTCATCCTTACCATTGAAAATGTAGCTGAGGTTGAGCAGCAGCACCACTGGGCTTACAAAAATGCAGAATCTTTGGTCCCACCCAAACTAATCAAGGCAGTACCCACATTTTACTTTTTTGTGTGTTTAGTGTACTAGACTTGATCCCATCGCCTTCACAATGAGGTGTTACATTCCCAGCCCTTTTTTAAATTTTTATTTATTTATTTTGATAGGTTCATTCCACAGCTCTTATGAAGAGTATGGGCCCCTCTATGTTGAGAGGTACCAGTGGATTTTTGAAGCTCTTGAATGATTACAAAGAGGTTGGCAGAATTCTTAAAGAATTTTTCTCCTGTCTGTTCATCAATTCAGTGTGTAGGTGAACTTCTGTGCCTATTCTACCCTCCTTTTCTGTTCAGATTCTAATTAGAAACTCCATCATGAAGAATTCTCTCTCTCCTTTTTTTGTTTTGGAAGGTTTGTTTTTGGCTTACCATTGTTGCTGTGGGTTTCTCTTGGAGAAACAAGCAACAGAATTTGGTATCACCCTTCCCGTTTTCTTGGCTCCAGTTTTTCACCAGCTAGATTCTATGTTTACAACATCTGTTTTCCAATTATATCAGATTTTGAGCTGGTAACCACTGAGATGTCTTTATTTTTCTCCTACATCCCAGCCTGTATTACAGGAGTTTCCTCCTCCCTGCCTGGCTCCTCTTCTCTATCTGTCCATGTCTTTCTGAACTGCAAATATCACCTATTCTCTCCTTCCTCTTTTATCTTTTTTTCTTTGCTCTCATTGTGATGTTTGAATGAGAAAGTCATTTTTTAAAAATTATAAAGTTCTAGCAAAAATCTTTTGAACTCAGGTGACTAGCCCTTGTCTTAGCCTGAAACCTGGGAGATTTTGTGTTTGCTTATTCCTCTGAAAACACTGCCTTTGAGGTGAGTTATAATTTATCTTATTATATACTTGTCTTAATCTCCCAACTAAGCTCTTAGAGAACAGATTATTTATTTCTTTTATATTTCCAATGTTTGGCATACAGCATTACAATATAAATGTTGGTACTGGCGTAGATCATCTCTGTTTCCTCCTAATAATCAAATTCTGAAGACAGAGTGGTTGGATGCCTGATTTGGGGAAATGCATGGAAAACTGCAGATGAAAAATACTGAGAGAGATCAGAAAAGTGGCAGGTTTAGTTCTTGGTGTTTACAAGGAATATTGGGTTCCTTTCAAGTCTATGTGGACTGCCTGATATTGTAAAAATATGGTATCCAAGACAGCTTATCATGTCTGGATAATATTCAGTACTTTGTTATATGTTCTTTAATACTCATAACAACAGTTTATCCCTTAGGTTAATCCTTTAAATTCATTTTATGAGTAATATCCACCTAAGCATAATTGGATTGAGACCTCAGAGAGGTCTTAGTTACTTTTTTGTTACTGGGATAGGGTATGTGGCATCTGTAACTTTAAGGAAAGTAAGATTTATTTTAGCTCACAGTTTCAAAAGGTCGTGTTCATTCATGGACAGCTGGTAATGGTGGGACCACATGCAGAGGTTTAGCTGTTCATGCCATGGCAGACAGAAGCCATGTGAGAGAGGAAGGGTGGAGTTACCCTTCCTGGTGAGCCACCCTTTCTGGGTTAAGCTCCCTCCTACTAGGTCCCACCTCTTTAACAGCATCCAAACACAAGAGGCTTTGAGGAGACATTACAGATCCGAGCCTCAGTGGTGGTTATTTTCTCTTCAGCAGTCTAACTCATTGTTCTTGCTCCCGCTGTACGGCCATGCCATCATGCGTGATCTTCCACATGCAGTGAGGCATTGTGCCTCATTCCCTCCCCTTGTACTTGCTTCATCTTTTGATCATAACATAAAAGCAGCCACCATGAGCTTGGTTGTTTTCTCTGATTACTAATAAACTGCACAACTTATTATTTCAGGAAAATGTGTAACAAAATTAATTATGATGTCCAATTTGTTGTGAAAGCAATTTTATTGGTTGTTCTTGCTGTTGGTTTAAAATAAGCCACATGTGTCTGTGTACCCTAACTTCCAAAGTCTAAACCAAGGCCTTGGGTTAGCTTTTTTTCCTGTTACTGTGTTATATTTATTTTCTGGGACCAATGCTTAGTAGCTAGGAATTTATGTTCATAAACAATGCTATAAACCTAATAATTCATGAATCATTGAAAGGAATCATTTAATGTTTGCTAGAAAATTGGTACAAAAATGTTAGGTAGGAGCCAAGATGGACTCACTTGATGATGAGGTCACAAGAATGAAAATGTCACTGTTGAGGCAAAGCAGAGCCCGAGCATGTTGCCTCCAATTTACTTCAGGTTCTGTCTTCATATCCCAGTTCACTCTGTTGTGATTTTACTATAGTGAAATTTATTGCTCATATTTGAAAATATTTCCAAATCCTTCTGGGGCACTGTCTTTCAGAGAACTCATAATGAGACAAAGCAATTTTTGGATTGAAGAAAAATATGCACTGTTTTGTGTTTTGGATACAAAGAGGACTGAATTTTGTTGCAGGCCACACCCCAGATAAATGTAAAAAGTAGCAAATACTTAAAATGCCAAAGTAGAAAGAGAGACTGGGTGGTCATATAACAAGAAAAAAAAGTAGAAAATATTTGAATTGAGTCACTTTTGGAGATAAAAAACTAACCAGTTCCCCTGCCTGCCTGCTGCTGAGGATAGGGAGAGGTGTGGAGTGGCATCACTCAGAAAGCCTTCTCTTTGATCGTGTGGAACACAGGCAGTTGCCAGACTGTCATCAAGAGTATCCAAAGGTGCTGTGCATTGGCTGTGGGTGGAATTGGCATGTGGATTCTTGTCAACCCCCAAGTCCTGACCTCTGGGTTGTGCCCTGGATCAGTGGAAGGACCCAGGTTAGCGGCCACATTTCCTTCATACTGTATAATAAATGAGACAAATCAAGTTAAACATCAGCATGGTCGGCCCTCAGCTGGGTTCTACAATTTGATTTAGAAACTTTAGAGAGTGAAATGTATTTTGAGTGGTTCTAGCAAGTCGATTTTCTATAGAAATCTTACGGAATCTTTCATGTTGACAATTTTCTTAGGTTATTTACATGCACTTGCCCTGTTGCCTTAAAAATTAGGCAAAGGAAAGGACAATTCAACTGCTTCAGCCTCCCAAGTGATGGAATTGCAGGTGTGCCGTCGTGTCCAGCTTTATGTAGTACCTGGGAATTGAACTCAGGGCCTTGTGCTTGCAAGGCTAGCACTTTAGCTGCTGTGCCATTCCTCCAGCCTCAGACATTACTTTTTAGGGTCCAACCCAGTTACCTCTGCATTTTTTTCACATTCCAGGGTTCTGTGATTGCTTGATTTTGTAAAGTCTTAGTTATTGAGAAATAACCTCTCTTTTGCTATCCCTTGAATTAGTAATTATCACAAGTAGCTCTTTATTTTGTTTAATTTTCATTACAGTCACAAAAAATTATTGTTATATATGCCAGTTCTGCTTAATATAATTAAGTCCATGTTCCTGTTTGGGACTGGGATTATGTGTTATTGCAGTACTTCATGCATTAGATGCGAAAGTTAAGTTCTTGAAAAGTGAACATTCATCAATGCATCCTTTTGCTAGCTCACCCACTTAATGTCAAGTTGACAGGACTGTGAACATTTGTAAGATTGTGCTGAAACCGGTAATGCAGGTCTGTAATTCCAGCACTCTGGGAAGTTGAAGCAGGAAGATTATAAGTTCGAGTCCAACCTGGTTAAATTAGCAACTTAGGGTGATCCTCTCTCAAAATCAAAAATCAAAATACTGAGAATTAATTCAGTGTGAAGGCCCTGAACCACCACCACCACCAAAAAAACAAAAAGAAAATAAAAAGAACCTTTTTTTTTTAAGCTTGGTATAATCATCACTTCAGTTCTTTAAGAAGAATTCAAACACATGGCACAGTGGGAGAAACACTGCATTTGAGTTAGACTTTATGCTAACCATTCTTGATATAAAGTGAAGGTAATCTCTTCCTATGCTTTGGTAAATTGGGTAGTTTAAATGAAAAATATTAAGTGGAAGTTATGAGAGCTTGGTTTGTGAATCACAGAACTTTCCAAGTGGGGAAGCCGTCAGCTCACATGTCACCCATCAACCTGCCTGGAAGCCCCTCAACCCCTCCTTGCTTGGCAGTCACTGCGTCAACTACTTAGCTGAGGAGGCAGAACATATCGTGGAGCCCATTCCTTTCATCCATTAACAGCTTTCCATGAAAGTTCTCTTTCTTTGAGTATTTCCTGACCCTCCCCATGCACAGGGCCCTGTGCTGAGCCTGGGCTGCTTACTGGGTGTGAGATTGTGCAGGAGCATGTGAAGTTCAGCCCACATGCTCTGTTCCTTTCTGTCCTTCAGGGCAGCCGAGGGGGACCTGACTGGTGGTATCCAGTGCTGTGCACGTGACACCCTATTAGGCACTTGTAGATTGCCCTCAAAATTTGCATCTAACTACCTGAAGCTTTTTGTCTTTGTTTTCTACTTTCCTGAGCCTTCTATAATCACCTTTTTTTTTTTTTATTTGAAACATTCATCAGACCAAGATGGGAAATCTCATGTAATATGATTGTGTGAAATGCAGTGAGGGTCGTGGAAATGTCTCTGCAGACCTTCCTCTGGGCTCTGATGCCTCTGCCACTTCTTGGAAACTGTATGGCCAGTGTTCAGCCTGCGGCTGTCACCTCCTTACAGGCTCTCACGGGTAGCAGACGGCTGCCTCCCTAGGGCACCTGTTTTCTGAGCGAGGCCACCCTTTAGGGAGGACCACTCCTGTGGTTGACAGGCTGTGAGGAGAAAGGCTGAGCCACTTTGAGCAGCCTCCTCTTTGAGGAGGCCCTGGCCTCAGAGCCTGCTGCTGAGCCTTGACTCGCTGTCCCTCACTCCCCCTATCTAGTCTGTCTTCCAGCAAACTCAACACAAAAGCAAGTTTTGTGAGGAAGCTGTCTGTTATTCCCTCAAGCCCTGTATTTTATTTGAAAATTGTCTGCTTTTTTAACAGCTGTTTCTCAGAATAGCAAAACCTCCCCTCATAGTGAAAAGGGTAAATACAGAAGAAGCGGCAGCATTTCGGTTAAGAAGGTCCATTTGACCATAAAGTTTAATGCCGAAATGTCACTTACACCTTCATTGTCTTTTCCATGAAAAATAGCATTCCCCTCTTGTATTGAAAAAAAAAATCTCTTTTCTATTATTAATGTTGACATGTATCCCTAAGTTCTGAGCAAATGGCTTCTGCTACTGAAAAGATAATTTTATTTCTTATATAATCCTCGAAGTGAGAATTTTGACTTTTATTTTAGGAACAGTGGGGTTTGTGATGGGGAAGAATGGAATAATTAATCTAAAACTAAATGCTAGAAGTTGAGGATAGGTTATAGGATGTGCTGTGTTTGTGTGTGTACACATTTTCTAGCTCTAAATTTCTTAGGTTCATTACTAAGATATTTTAAATGCATGTGGAAAAAGTGAATTGGTGTTCATTTTATGATGTTAAAAATGACATTGTTGTTTAAAGGAAACCAGTTTCCCATTTTTATCATAAAATGGGCTTAAAGTAATTTATTCCAGATAACTTAGCTTTGAATTTCATAAAAATAAGTTGACTCTGATATTCTTTGTAGATGAAATGGGGTTTAATGTGGTGTTCAAGGAACCCATTTCACTGCTGAAGAACCAAGAGCACCTTCTTCCTATTAGGTCAAGTAATAGTGGCGGTGGGAGGGGTGCCAGCCGTAGCGTGGTCCAGCTTCACCCTACTATCAGTGTGCCTTGGAATGTGGACATTCTCTCATTTGTGTCCTAGGAGATTTCAGCGTCTGTAGTCAGTTTCTTATCCTCTAAGCTCCAAAATACTTTGTTAAACTTGGCTTGTGCTGTTTGTTGCAGAATATGCTACTTGGTATTGTGGATCTTTGCACACTGTATTCTTTCCTGTACTTGAAGATCTTTGAAAGAAAAGCCGTGTCTTAAATAGTAGACTAGAGGCCTGAGTAAGTGTTTGGAAAGGAACATTAAGCTCACTGAGGTGGCTTAATGTGTTAAACACGGTGGTTATAATTGTTCTTTTTCTTATAGATAAGAAAAATGAAGATGATGGAGTTTAAATGACATTCCCCTTACTAACAGATTCAATAAATGGCCTCATCTACATTCTAGTTTTCTCATTTATCCCAGTGCCCTTTTTCTGTTAGCCTGTAGGTGTTCAAAGGTAAGACGTCATTCATTGCCTCTGGTAGAAGGATGCACGTTAGTCTTGACAAAACTTCTATGTTCTCCTCAGTCCTCTTTTTGTACGGCCGTGCACGTGGGTCATTTATGCTGATGCTAGTTTCTTATTGCCTTGGCTTAACTCTTGACCCTCTTTGTCTACTTTCAAATACCCTGACCATCCATTGCTGTCCTGCCACGGTGTTGTGTAGCCTTGGCCACTAGTGAGCCCACACCACAATGTACAGGGTAAAGCACGCGTGTTCTGTCACAAGTAAAGTTGGAAAAGGTTTGAGACATTTAGGAACAAATATGCCAAAAGAAGACATATGATTTAAGGGAATATTAATAGCTTGAATTTAGAAGCGAAAATGATGCAGATCCTGAGTCTGGGAGCAGATTTTTCTTCTGTCATCACTTCTTTTGAAAATCCATGTCCCTGTCCCTGGAAATGTCCCTTCCTGACTTAAAAAGTACTCAGCCAGCACCAGACTGCCTCTTGGAGATAATCCTCCTAGATTGCTGGAGGACCCAGTGAGCTTTCAAAAGTTCTGTTGTAATTTGTTTCCTTTCATGGCTCAGTTGTGTTTTGGTGTTAAGTACTGCTGTTACTTTGGTATGAGGTACTATTTCAAGTAGTAACTCATTTTCTTAGGTTAAAGAGATAAACTGGTATTTTTAAAAATAAGACCTTGTTTAAAATGCTACCTGAACTAACTCATTCTTTGTCTGTAGCAGGGACTAGTAGTATATTAATTTAGAAAGGCTTTATCCTCACATTATACTTGTTAAAAAGTGGACTGTATCGTTGTGTGAATAGTTGCTGAAAAGCTCCCATGCTCAAAAGAGCCCTGAAGAAGAAGGAAGGGCACTGTATTTTTTGAGGAAGTGCATTAAGATGTGGGAAGCTGTATCTGTGTCCCAAAGCATGAAGCCTGGCTTCATGCTTTTTCTGAGCTTCTCTCCGAAGAAGTTGTGTTTGATAATGTGTGGTGCTCAGTGCCTGTAGGCATGTGACAGGGGTGTAGGGAAGGTTCTGCTTTATCCTTCTTTGATTCCTGACTTTTCTTTTATTTTCTGGATGTATCAGGTGGAACTGATGCTCTGAGGAATGTGGAGAAGATGACCTGGTTTTCTCCACTTCCCACCTCCATTGTTGCCATGGAAGTAAACGTTAACCAAAAGTGTGGCTTTCTCTGAGTCCCAAGGTCCTCAACATTAGTAAGTGAAGTAGAGAAGACAGTTTATTTATATAATGATGAGTGCTAAAAATTGGCAATATATATGTGTGTGATGCAACATACTTTGGAGACACGAAGAGGTACTTGGTCAAATGTGGAAGTCCACTGTCTGAAATGGGGATGCCCAAGGCAGGTCTTAATGGATGCATTTGAGCCAGTGCAACAAGGGCCCTGCTGGAACAGTGAAGAACATAGGCATAGTAGAGGAAAAGAGAGCAATGGTGTGTGGGAAGAGCTTCATGTTAGTAGTAGAGCCTGAAAAGTGACGGGGGAAGTGTTAACTGTGATAGCAAAAAGATACAGGAGTGCGGTTACGTGGGAGATCTTTTTCATTTCGCTGAGAGATTTGGACCTTGATTCCATACCTTTGGGGAACCATTATATGGGCAATGTGATTGTAAGAACTGCATTTTTAGGTTAATTATTTTAGTGAAAATATGGATAATGAAACAGGGAGAAATGAGAACACTTACAGGAAGACTAACTGTTAACAACATACGGTTTAGCTAGGGAAAATAATGCCATGAATTTTTACAATGATTTTGAAATGCAGAAGCAGAGGTGATTTTTGAAATACATTTTGAAAGCCAAAATTATAGGTTGGTTCACTGAAGTCAGAAGAAATGGCAGGTTTGTCTGATTTTCTTGGTTGGTAACAAACCTTAAAAACGTTCCTTAGTTTTTTTCCCCAGGTGGCAATCTTAGGCATCCTTCATGCTTCTTCCTCCCCCTGCATCTGCACATCTCCAGTTCACTCAGGATTTCCTGAATCTGTGCCCTCTCCCTGCCTCTGTACATCTCTAATTCATGTGGGATTTCCTGATTTGGTAACCTCATGTCTGTTTTTCTGTTGTCTCACTTCATACCCCAATAATATCTTCCCTAAATCTCCATTCTTGAATTCTTTCTTCATAATATTACCAGAGAAATCACTCTTAAAAGATACCTGATCTGATCTTTTTCAGTTCTCCAATCAGTCTTAAAAAGTCCAAATGCCATAAATTAGAGTGCAGGATCTAAAACATTTCAGAATGCTCAGGAATAGCAATTTGACAACCATTATTTATCTTCTAAATTGCCTTTTTCACTTAGAATAGTCTAATAATTTTGGGGTATGATGCATGTCCTGATTTGCATTGATCGCAAACTGGTCATCAATTATCTGACTGACATATCTTATTGTGTTCGTGTTGTGCTTTGTCTCTTTTCCCCACTAGATTGTGAGAGCCTCAAGTAAATGAAACAATGTTTTGCTTATGCCAGTTTCTTTAGTGTCCAGAGTTCCCAATATTCTCAGAGTGAATAAATCAAGTTACTGCTTTTGTTTATTTCTAAGTGGCAGGAGAGGTAAAATGGCCCTTTTAGAACAGCCCTGCAGGAGATGACTGGCACCAGCACACATTCTCAAAGCCACACTCACACAATAAGCTCATGCCGCATTCTCACATGCAGATGCACACACTTTAGTTCATGCGTGCATCCTCACACACACTTAAGCCCATGTACACATTCTCACATGCACGCACACACGTAAGGTCATGCATGTATTCTCACATGCACACGACACGTGTATACAAACACTGACACACTTGAACCAAAGCCTTCTGTGTTACATACAGGTAATGAATGCACACCTGTGATAATCTAACTGCCTGAAAATCAGGCCTTGCAGTTTGTGCTTCTTTATTTGAAGCTAACACCATTTCTTGAGAAAGAAAGGTGAGTAGCTACATCATGTGAGAAATCTGTTCGAAAACATAAGGTATTTTTGTGGCTTCTGGTTATAATCTGTTGCAGTCTGACTCATTAGTATTACCTAATTATTCAGTTGTATGGTACTAATTCATATTATAAAAGGCAACGTTTCACTCTTATCTCTAATTTATTTTGGAAATACATACTTTAGGCAAGTGTTTAGAAATTATAATGAAAAAATGCTGTTCTTAGAAGTACAAGTGGAACTGATTTATGTATGATGTCTGCCAAGAGCTAAATTAAGAAGTGGCATTTATGAAGAAAACCATATAGATGTTTCTACAAAAATCTTAAAATGAAATGTCAGGTTTCTAATCAACCATAATTTCTAAATCTATTAGCTTTTGGATGTTATTTGTTCGTTAAAATAGCAACATGTTGTTGTTTTTGTTTTCTATATGTAGCATAATGGGCTCTCAGGAAGATGATCCCTGGCTCCCTTGGCCCCATTTGTTTATTATTATTACCTCATGTCTCCCAGCATCAGCTGGTCTGCTAAGTAGTTTAAAAATTCATCCCTCTGACCAACATAAATATCTCACATTCAATCTATTTCCTTCTGTTGTTTCCCTACCGGAGATGGAGAACAGGTGGTCACCATGTGACATGCTTCAGTTTTACAAGCAAATAAAGTAACTTGTAAGTTGTTTCCTTCACCTCAATTTCCCTTCAGTGCCTATAGTCTGTTCCCCTGAGTACAAGGGTTGGAGAACATGATTTCCATGGAGAATTGAGGGTTCGTTGTGTGAGACATGACAGAGTCCCTGCCCAGCCAGTGCTTCCTCTTAGAGGCACATTTAAGAGAGATGCACACATGGGTGTGTGTGTGTGTGTGTGTGTGTGTGTGTGTGTGTGTGTGTACGTGCATTTGCGCGAGCGCGTGTGCATATGTGTGTTGGGAAATTAGGGCTTCTAAGTTTTAATTTAAAAAAATCTTCCTTTATGTTATTGTAAGTTAGTTTCAGTCAAATGTTTTTGATCTGTGGATAAGTCATACTTCATGATATAGACAGAAAATACTCACAGCCAAAAGAGGACCCCGTAGTCAGTCCTTCCTCTACGCTTTTGGCTTAAAATGAACTTTTTAATTAATGTTCAAGTGCTGTTAAGAATGTTCAAAATGAATTAAAATCATTGAATTAAAATTTTCCTTTAGCCACAAGGAATAACCAAAAAGCCATACATAAGGATTAAGGTGAGAAGAAACTTAGAATCATAAAAATCCACAAAAAAGAAATTATCACCTTATTCACTCTACTGAATTCTACTTAACTGGAAGTTTTTACTGGAAGAAAATTTTCAAGTTTAATCATTTAGTATATAAAATTAAATTTCCCTTAAGGAAACAATGCATGTTGATTCTTAAATTTATAAAACTTACATATAGCTCAGTTTGTATTGAATGGCATGTTTTTAGAAGAAAAAGAAAATGAATTACATTAATTCGTGACCAGAGAATTAAACATTTTGGAATTACTTTGCTAAGTTTAACTGCTAAATTTTCTAGTAGAGAATACCTTTACTGAAATCAAGAATCAAGTCACACAATACACAATTGAAGGGAAAGGTTTTGTTTTGTTTTGTTCTTTTGCTTTTTACATTTTTGTTTATATCTAGAACCTGTTTGCTTTGAATCTCAATCTTAGATTAAGGTCATCATTAAAAGTATTTATTGGGCCTGTGGGGCGCTGCCCTGTGATTAGAGCATTTGCCTAAGAAGCACAAGGCCGTGGATTCAGTTCTCCAGCACCACGTAATAGGTAGGCATGGTGGTACACTCTTGTAAACCCAGCACTATGGAAGCTGAAGCAGGAGGATTGCTGAGTTCCAGGCCTGCCTGGGCTATATAGAGAGCTCAGGACGAGTGTGACTACAGAGCAACACCAGTCTCAAAACAAACAAAGAAAAAATCTTTTAACTATTTAGCCCATATTTTACTAACCAGTGGCTGCTTGTTTGTTTGTTTTGTTTTGTTTTGTTGGTTTTTTGTTTGTTTGTTGCTGTTCATTACAAATAAAAGGAGCAAGCATGGCTTGAGCAACACTTTTGATTTTTAGAGTGGTCGTCTTACTGAAAATTATTATAAAGGAACGTTTTTATTTATCCACTGTTGTACATTCTAAAGAGGTACCTGGAAATACTCTGGCAGATAGTTCTTTAGGGTCTTTCCATTTAATAGGGTAAGGTGCAAGCAGCTTATTTGGTGTGATTGTAACCATAGCCTGGACTTTCATCAGCCATGGGGGCAAGGGGGTTGTCCCTGGACCCCATGAGCATTACAGACCTTTTCACAGGTGTTCTTGCTGTGGTTATGAGCCACACAGAAGAGCTTCTTGGCTGTAAATCATCGGTGATACAGAATAAGATGCTGGCATTCACTGAATGCTGAAACTGTACAATAAATTGGAAAGAACTATATTCACAAACAAATTATTCTTCAGCTTGTGGCTTAAGTTGCGAGCCTTGAAAGAGTTATGTGGTGGTACAGCCAGCCCTGCTCTCAGCTCCTATGCTGACAATTTTCAGTGCCAGCAACTGGTTTCTTTCTTTCCTTCCTTGAAATTTTTCATTGTCCTCATCAGTTCACATGAAATTTTGCGAATAGGGTTTTGTGATTGGACTGTACAACCCCAACCAAATAGGGTGGAGAAGCAGCAAAGTATAAGCCAAGTGTAAGATTGATATCGAAGGTTGTTCTCTTGTGTACAGGTTCATTGGCTAGCATGCAGGGCCACACCACCGGTGGCCATCCTTCAGAGGTTTCCAGTGATGGGTGTGTCTAGAAAGCTCAGGAAGAGCAGGACCGGAGAAACAGCCATGTTTGTGGTTTAAGTAATCAATTTGCTGTTTGTACAGTACTTGAGTGCAGAATGTCTAAGAAGAAATTACTTTCTTCTCTTGAATGACAGAGAAGGGAACCAAAGCTCCAGAGTAGTAAAACATCTACGATAGTGTAACTATTGATAAAACCCAGAAGATAGCACTGACTCTCCAGCAGTGTTTGTTGACTTGGAAGAACATAATTCACTTGTTCATTTATTGAACAGTTATACACTAAGCTGCTTTTATTTGGAAAGCACGTTAGCTCACGAGGTTATACAGGCTCAGCACTATTAACATTTAGGAATGTGTAAATCAAACAGAATCAGTGTCTTTGTTTCTGTGTGTGTCTCACTCTTGTGTCTTTATTTTCAAGTGCCTTATAATCAGGTTATAGAAATCAGGTATTAGGTGGAACTACCAGCAGTGATATTTTTAATTGGAACATAAAAGGGCACAACTCTTATTTTTATTTTGGCATATTAGTATGCATTGTATTTGTTCTCAGTTTTTTTTTTTTTGGTTGACATATCCTAACTGTACATATTTATGGGTACAATGTGACATTTTAATGAAAGTCTATAATGTGTAATGATCTGACCAGAGTAATTAGCATACCGGTAGTTTCACATTAATTTGTTTTTCATAATTGGACCTGTTAGCTAGTTTGAAATATCCAATTAATTGTTGTCAACCCTAGTTTTCCTAATTTTCTGTAGGATGTTAAAATTTCTAGGCTTCCTCTCCAAGTGCCCTCCCATATGCTTTAACCATCCTCTGCATTCCTCCCCACCTCACGTCTGGTAGCTGCCATTCCACTATCCATTTCTATCAGAGCAGCTTTTATAGATTTCACCTACAAGTGAGATAGTGCATTGGTTGTCCCCCATGCCTGACTCAATTCATAGGACAATGATCTACAGTTCTGTCAACACTGCTGCAAGTTATAAGATTTTTACTGTTTTGTGCTGAATAATATACCATTCTGTGTTTGTGTCACATTTTCTTTATCTGTTCATCAGTTCATTGACAATTAGATCATTTCCATTTCTCGGATATTGTGGAAACTCTTGCAGTAAGTGTGGGAATACATACATCTTTTCCAAGTAGTGAACTCATTTTTTTTGGTTAGATAACCAGTAATGAGATTGCTACATCATATGCTAGTTCTAGTTCTTTTGTATTTTGAGAAACTTTCACAATGTTTTTCATAATGACTGTAGCAGTTAATATGCCTACTATTAGTATGCATAGGTTTCTTTTTTTCAGTAAGACACTCATTTGTCTTACTGGAAGGAGGAAATGTTTCACTGTGGTTTGTATTGTGTTTCTCTGATGATTAATGATGTTGAGTATTTTCTCTCATGTGTCTGTTGGTTGTGAAAATCTCTTTTTGACACAGGTCTCTCTTGGTCTCTGACCATTCTTAAGTTAGATTATTTGGTTTTATTTGCTGTTGACTCTTTGAAGTCCTTATGTAATCTGGATGTAAACTCCTTATAAGGTATATATCTTGGCGGTTGTTTTCTCACATCTTGTACATTGTCTTTTCACTTTGTTGATTGTTTCCTTTGTGGGGAGAGGTATGTTTGTTTCTTTTTGCTTCTGTTCCCTGTGCTTTCTGAAAGTTGTCTAGAAAAAGTAATTCTTGCTAATTCCAGCACCCTAAAATGTTGTGCTGTGTTTTCATCTAATACTTTCATAGTTTTAAGTCTTAATTTTTATATCATTTAACCTAACTTTTTAAAAAGTCTTTCTATCCTGAGGTCACAAGTCAAGGAAGGAATGTCAGAGGAGACCTGCGGAGAGCATGCTGTAGTGCACGTTGGTGGCCTATTCTCCCTGTTTGGTTGGAAAGGTGGAAGAAAGAGGAGCACAGGTGTGTTAGGAAGTCCTCTGGAAGCCCCCGTGCTTCTCTTACAGTCCTTAATCAAAGCTCAGCTGAATCTCATTGCTAAAAGGCTGGGAATTGTAGTCTTTATTCATGGCAGCTATGTGCTGTGCTGCAGTTCTGAGATTCTGTTACTGTTAAAAAGGATGGAGCCACGTTCACAAAAATGGGCTGTTTTGTTAAGATCAGCTGAAGAAATAATATTGTAGGAGCCGATACTCAGGAGGGAATAGGCTCATGTCGTTATTCTCTGCCAGTAATCAAGGTGATTCTGTCCTTTGGGGAATAGAAGGGGGCTGGAGAGGAAGGAAGAGGGAATTGATTTTCCTCATATGTTAAAACTAAGTAGTTGCACAATTTTTGTTGATTTTGTGTTTTCATCTGGATTCTATCGAAGAATTTGAGTACATTGATTAGTTCCCTGAAACCTATTGTTCCACTTTTTAGGATGAAAATTATAAAATGTTATTTATTTTCTGCCTATATACAAGGTATTCTGAAATATTATAGTAAAATATATAACATTCACTCAAAAGCAAGAGTGAGCCTGAAAATTACTTAACAGTGGTTCATTTCCTGAGCAAAAAAATCATAAAGAGATTATCTTTCATATACATTGTAGGAGCATGGGTATTGATGGTGGGCCTGGTCTGTCCCATTCTTTTGTCTGTGGGTCTTGTTCACTTGGCTGAGGGCTGTCTGTCCTCATCCCTTCCTTCTGTGTGCTCATGTTCTGGCTCCAGCCCACTTCCCCTCCTGCAGTGGGAACTGCAGCAGCTCTGATGCAGAGGATTCACCGGCTTATTGCCTCTTCCCATTACATAGACTCTAGATGACTGTCACACTCTATGTTTGTGACAGTCTGAAATACAGGACAGTGCTCGACGCACAAAGTAAATTTTGATCACCTGAAGGAAGGGGCCAGCAGTGAAATCTTGCTCCCTTGTTTGTTACCCAGCGAACTATCCAGAGGTGTTCTGGTTTTGCAGAGTATCAGTGGAGATGTTCATTCTGTCTGAGTCCTGGCTCTTGTAAGGAAGTGAAGAAGACTTGGATTTGCCTGCCTCCCTTCCTCATCTCACATCCCGTTTTCTGCATTTTTCTGTTCAAGGATTGTCCCAGTCATGCTTTGCCTCACATACTACTTACTAAGAAATATGAACTAAAACTAGCATTGTGCCTAATGTAATATGAACAATAAATTTCTACTTACTATTGTGTTTACCTTAGTGACTAGAAAAAAAAAATGCCTTCCTCAGTTTTAGTCATAAGCACCGTAAATAAGTAGTGTAACTAGCCTGTGTCATAGTATGTTATTGCTTCATGTGTATTCATCTCTGTCCTCTATCATCCAAAAGAGGGAAGAGATTTGAATATTAGGCATGAAGAAAAGTTTGGGAAACTTTTATTAGGAAATAGTCTATTTCAGTTTGTCTAGGGGAATTTTCTAAATATTTTGTTTGGAATGCACAGTTACATTACCTCATTTTTCTCCATAATGTCATGTCAGATCTCATCAGTTATAACCACTCTGAACACTATCTACCTCCTGATTTCAGAGCAAAAAGAAGTTGACAGCCATATGCTACCCCTACTGCTCTCCATGCCTGAAGTACCCATACAAATTCTCCAACACCTTCTCTCCCTGCTTTTCCTATCCTTTGTCATCTGGTTTTGCTATCTATCTCTTTTTTATTTTTTTTTTGTTTCTTGTTTTCTTTTAGTTCCATGTCTTTTCCTCTCACTCTCATTTCACCTCCCTCTCTTATAGAGGAAATGAAGATCTATGGTTTGTTTGTTGCTTCTTCCAGCTATATTTTACTTTTCAAAGATCGCGGGCTTTGAAGTCAGACAAAGTTGGTATCATCTACTCTTCCCCTTGAACTTCTGTAACCTTTTTATTTAAAATTAATTTATGTAAATGATATTATATTGTATAATTTTTAATGTTTCCACCTCAAACAGTTGTAAGATTTCTCCACACTTTGTATTTCCCTCCCTCTCTCATGTAAGCACTGATGAATACCATAGTTGTCTTTGCCCACAAGTAATGGCTGCATGAATGTCCTCATTTGTGTCCAGTGGACATGTTGTGATCATTGTCTTGAAATGTCTACCCATAAGTTAGTCCCTAGGCAGGTATGTCTGCTGCACAGCAATGCAGCATTTTCCCATCTAGATACTGGACCTGGTACAATCCCACCAGTGGAACAGAAGGTTCCTCTGTCTCCACATGTGCGTTTGTCATTCAGCTTTCTAACCCTTGGCAGCAGCTGACAGATGTAATATAAATATCTCATTGGTTTGTTCTGCTTGTTTCCAATCACTGGTGGTTTTGAGCAACTCTTCATGTATCTTCACTTCCCTGTTCTGCATATTTTCCCTTCTGATCCATGTCTTAGAGTTTATCTGTTTGCTTATTCTTCTGTCCGTTTTGTAGGAGTATCTGATACATTCTGTTCTTTGGTTCCTATGAATCTAATCACCTGGTCATAATGATGTCATCAGGGGAAGGAGTAGGTGAACTGTAATGGCACAAGTGCAGAGAATAAGCTCTTTGAGGATGCCCTCTTTTCAGCACACTGTGAATAGAGGCTTGAGGGTGACCAGAGTAAGGAAACTGAGGTTTGTTGAGTGGAATTGCCCAGGAAGGATATTGCTGTGCATGCTACACCGATGGGCTTCTGAGTGATAATGTCCCTTGGGCCTTAGAAAGCTTGTAAGTAGCGTATGGTTGGTCTCCCTAAACTTTAGCTGGTCCTTCTGAGAGTGAGAAGTATTGGCATCACTCTGGACTGCTGTCGTTACCATCAAAACAGAGACCAGTTGACTGAGGGTTGCCTACTGGGGTTACTCTTATTCTGTAGAGTGTTTCAGTGCTTCACACAGAGACAGATACTGGTGTTAGAAATTTGCCTATTGTCATTTATTACTTTTCCTATCACTATTTCCAGTGTCATATATTAAGTTGAAGGTTTAAAATGTGTAAGTAGGAGGCTTGAGAAATGTCAGAGTGGTTAAAGTTCTTGAGGCATTGGGTTCAATTCCCCAACAACACATAAAGCCAGGCTAAGCTAGACTGGACTACACAATGAGTTCAGGACCAGACTGGGTTACAAAGTGAGACCCTGTCTCAAAATATAAAATAAAAATGCAAAAATGTGTGTAGGACTTATTTTGATAGTCATTGTATGAACATGAACATGATGATGTAATGGGCTGACAAAAAATTTGACAATATTCTAAGTAGTAATTACAACATTGAAACATTAAAAATATAATAAATATATCCCAAATGTATGTTCCATTTTGAAAAAAGTATAGAAAATATTATTTTTTATTTTTCTAAAGTAGGACATTGAAATATAAAAGTTGTTAGTACTAGTACTTAAATAAAACTTTATATTTGCCTTTTGTATTAAAAATATGGCAAGAGTTTGAAATTTTCTATTTTAATTTTCCAAATGTTGTGGTGGAGTCTGTTGTTCTTCATTTCAGTACCCTCTTGTGACCAGTAGGAGGCACTGAGTAACATTGTCTTTAATAAGAGCTTGCGTGTACACTCTATATACAACTATATTGCAACTATTTGATTTTTTCATGGACAGCATTTCTAGTTGAAGTGAACACTTGGAGTTTGTGCTGTAATGTTGTCCTCCCATTCCTCAGTTCAGTGCATAAAATAACAGTGGGATACAAGCACAGTGATGACATCATTATTGTGCCAAGTAAATTCACTCTACTTTGGAAAATCAGCTGAATACAGAACCCGATGTAACTTATCTTTCATGACTACAATTGACTTTCTACTTTTCATCTGTTTTATGCAGTAGTTGTCCCCCGTCTCTTTGTATTTATCTGCATAAACATAACTAACTGTGGCACCTAACATACTAAAAGCAGTACTACTTAATACAATATTTGATAAGTGTTTTATATGTTGTGGGATGTCCCTGTTCATCTGTTCCTCTTCTGTTTAAATCAAGTTATTATTTTAGTGTGACTTTAAGTAGTGAGCTAATTCAAATGCACATATTATAGATTGCAGGAAAACAGCATAGAAAAGTGTTCTCTCTCTCTATCTCTATGTCTAGCCCTGTCTTCTCTTTAATCTTGCTGTAGCACTGAGAAGTCAGTGGTCATGTGCAGTATGTAGGAAATATTCACTTTTAAGTAACTTTTTTATTCCTTCAGTGACACTACTGAGGTAAAAAAAAGTTGTAGTTTAATGTCCACAAGTCACATGGAAAATAAGAGGTAGCCGTATAGGGTTGTGCTACTAAGTCCCAATAAGACTCGGCATATGTAAGCTCTGAGTCGTGGCTTGGGAGAGTGTTGGGAATTGCAGGGAAAAGTGCTTCGTGCTTACTGGAACATACTTCCCTGGATTATAGATGCCCTTTTGCAGTCTACTATTTATCTCAGTCCTTTGATTTTATGCTTGAACTGAGTGTGGCTTTGTTGTCTGCATCACTGGAACCTTTGAGAAGATCTTTTTTGCTGGCCTGGTAGTGTGAAGGGACAAGATTTCAATAAGACTCCAGGAAGTGGTTCTAGGAATAATTCTTTCATTTCTGGAAGTGCTGATGTATTGGCCTTGAATTAGCATTTCCAAAAATGTCAGCAAACACTCACTGCAAGCAAAGAAACAAATGTCATCACCACAGCTGTGCTTTCATCCCCCAAACCAGTTTCTTTCCCTCCCATGCCGAGCTAGAGATTGTAAAGTTACACTGTAAGATGAAAGTGAGTCAGTTTATGTACTGTGTTCAAATGTGGCTGGTTACCCACAGATATTCAGGTGCTTTGGGGTCTGAGTTAGGGCCATTTCCACAGAATTTTCCCTTGCATCATGGATGACAGTTTGAACAAACAGTCTGTGCAGGACTGTGGTGCCCACGGTTGTAAGGACAATATTTTATTTGCTCAATGAATATTTATGAATCACTCACAAAACACTCAGTTTTAAGGTGCTTGGGACATACACACTCCTCTACTACAGGGTAACTTGTGGACCCCTGGAGACTCCCATTTTTACAGCTGTGTGAACATCCATGAGGAAGAGAGAGTTGACAGAGGGGCTTGTCAACGAGGTGGATTTGAGCTGCGCACTAACCACAAATACAACGCGAATGTATGGAAGTTGGAAGAAATGAGCATTTGTGGACTCTGCATTTCTCTGCTTTTTGGTGATGCTGCTATCTCATACTTTTTCCCACTTTCCTTGAATCATCTTTTTTGGTGGGGGGTGGAAATGCTATTCTTATTTTCCAATTACTAAGGCTTTCCCAGTAGGTAATAAGAATGTTTTGAGGGGTTTGATTTTTTTTCTTCCCTACTCATTTACAGATGTATTTCCATATACAGATATCTCAATATTTCTTAAATGACCTAAGACTCATTTAGATTTTTAAAAAAATTTTCCCTGTTTTATTGATATGTGTTAGCGCAAAATTTAAGGTTTACAATGAAGTTGAGCATTTTGTGTACATATGTATCTCATCAAGGTGACAAGGACTTTCCCACTCTCCTTTTGTCCCTCCCCCTCCGAACCCCACCCTCCCTCCCCACTTTACCCCCCTGTTTCACTTTGTTTTTCGTTTTAAGATCCATAAGAGATGTGATCTGGGTTTCTCATATCAGAGAGACCGTTCGATGTTTTACCTTCCACTTCTGACTCACTTCACTAAGCATGATGTTCTCAAGTTTCTTCCATTTGCCTGTAAAAGCCTCCACGCAATTGGACTTTATTGATGCATAGTATTCCGTTGTGTATAAATAGCACAGTTTGTGTATCCACTGGTCTGTTGACAGGCAGACTATGCAGTGGATGAGAGGCGTGATGTTCCCAGATAACCTGGATCCTCCAGCCTTAGGAGAGTGGCAGAGCTTCCCAAGTTAGAGAGCCTTCTCTTCTCCTGCCTTACCTAACCACCTCCTTAGTAGCTGATCTTTTTTTTTCTTCTTTCCTTCCTTCCCTCTTCCTTCCTTTCTTCCTTCTACCCATCCATTTGTTACTTTTAAGTAACCTAATCCCTTCTAGGTATTTATGCAAATAGTGAAATAAAGTATTGTAATAATAATCACAGAACTTGTTAAAAGTGGTTTTAGAATCCAGTGGTAGGACTGTGCATTTTGAACAAGGTTGTAAACACTGGACTGATTCAAGTGGTAGAGAGATTGTGATTTCAGAAACCCTGAAATAAGTGAGCTAACTGGTACTTCTTTGACCAGTGAAATTTATAACTTAGTTATTTAATATTTAAGTTTTTGATTCATTAATTAAAAAGGTAGACTTAACGGTACAATATTTATAGTTATAGAAGATTATATGTCCAGGCATATCCTGTTCTGTTCAGTGTTTCCTTCCTTTTGTTTTTTATGGAAGTGTACAGTTAAGCTGTAAAGCAATTTCTTTTCTCTGCAAAAGGCCACCGATTTACAGATACATATTCTTCCATCCTCACTGCTCCTCACTGAAAAATTCTGTGACATTTTACGAATAAGCAGTAATCAGTTATTAAACTTATGTTCAGAATGTGTTTGTTAATCCTTTTTATTTTACTTTGATTTGTCTTAATTATTTGAAGCCACAAGCACTTAAACATCTTCTTTGCTTCCTACCAAAACAAGTTATTTGGAATGTTAGGTGTGTCTTCTCGGCTAAGAAATAATATGATCCTGTGAAGAGTCTGTCTCCATGATCCTCTAAATTGGTTGTATGTTGACACATCTGAGTCATCAAAAAGTCTCTACTAAATCCAGGTTTTGCATATAGTTGAAACTCACTGTTAAATAATAACATTGAACTCATGGTGGGGATAGACAAATGAAGACTGTTTAGATGTTCTGATTTGACTCTTTTTTGTAATTGTTGTCTCTTAGGATGGAAAGAAGAAGTTTGACAAAGAGAGTGAAAAATACTATTCTATTCTTGACAAGCATTTGAATTTGTCTGCAAAGAAAAAGGAATCTCATTTGCAAGAGGTAAGCTTTTCCTGTTTAAATATGGAGAAGGCATTAACATTAAATCATGTTAAATCAAAATTTCCAGAGATAGAAGTATGTCAGAATCTCCTGTTTTTTAGTAAAATGACAGTAACAATTGCTGATTTAGTAGAACTTGCTGTAGACAAGGACATCAGACTCATTATGTCATTTAATATTAATGGTTTTAAGTGAATCATTAGTATTTCCTTTCTCAGTGAGAAAGGTTTAAAGAAGAATTTTTCTTTTTTGGCTGAACATAAAGAAGCAGACCTTTCAGTTCATCTTAAGGCCTTTGTGTTAAGTTTAAAGTGTCTGTGACATTGCTTCTAAAGCTTTACATCCACATCAACAGGAAAAGATAGGTAACTGCATATTTTGAAATGTCAGTTATTTCTCATCAGTTGTATTTCAGAATAGAGGAACAGTAGTGCTTTACTGCCATGTTGCACATGCTTGCAATCTCCTTCCCTTTGTCAGAAATGTGTTTATTCCTCCTCCCATTGGTAGCATTGTAACTGTAATAATTAGTAAAATCAGCAGTGGTCCTTTCACTGGGTCTGTGCAATTTCATTGATAGGCATGTTAAAAAATCACACATCCTGCCATTGGCATCTTACAAGAAGTAAAATTGAACGTAGCTCCAGCTTGCTTGGGATGCTGGGGAGCTGAGAGCAGAGAGGCCTCAAGGTAATTCAAGGTAATCTTCCCACGGCCCCGCCAGGCTGGCCAGGCCTTCACAGGGCGTTGCAAAGCATGCTGAGTGTGCTTGCATGCCCTCTCCCGCCCCTGACTGTACTCCTGGATAACACAGTCGAGGACCACTCGCAAGCTTGGCATTTTGATCCTTATCCTAGCAAAGCCTCCTCCCTTTCTTAACAGGTTTTCAAATTTAACCATCCTCTGCTATGGTCTCCTTTGTCTAATTGCACACTTCCAAGCATAACCACAACTCATGCTTGACAAGTTAAAAGTGTTTTAAAAAAGAAGATTTCCACAACATTAAAAAGGACAGAGGAAGAGTATTTCGGTATCTGATTGCTCTTTTTACACCATACTCATATTCTCATTGAGAGCAGTCAGTTTTTTCACTTAAAGCTGATTAGGATTGTCAGGTTTTGTTGTACTTGATATTTACACAAGTTCACCATAATCTATGATTTCCATTATTAATGCATATTTTAAGAAAGCATAATTTGTATAAAGTTGTGTGCTTATTCAGAAATCTTAAGGTTAAAATAAATGGAAGAAAATCTGGTAGCAAGAAAAACTGTGTTCTGTTTTAAATTTCTTGGACATATTTAATTCTTTGTGGATATTTGGTATTACTTGTCTTAACCTAATATTCTGTTTACATGTTCCAGTTGTTTTAAAGGTTATGCTTTCCTTTATACCTTGCACTGGAGTTACCTGTAGGAGGGGGCTGTAATAGGAACATGGATGCCCTCACATGGAGAGAAGATTCCTAGTTGTTACTGGTATGCCATCCTCACAGGGTGGCCCACACCATTATAAAAGTTGACTGCCTCAATGTTAAGGGTGGTTTATAGAGTCCTTAATAAAGTTTAGGTTCTTGGTAAATATGAGAGGCCCCCCTTATACGTGACACTGCTTAAACTCTCTCAAGGAAATGATAACTTTATCTAATTTTAAAGCCCTCTATGAGGATATGTCCCAATTTTTCCCAGCAGTTCAACTCAGTATATAATATTTTTCCTGTTAGTGACCCTCCGTCCCTTAGGCTGTGGTGTAATAGAATATGTGTTCACTTGGAGGCTGGAGAAGATTGTAACATTGCTAGTAATGTCTTTTCCCCATTGCACTCTACACATACACAAACAGGCTCACACCTCTTTGCCAGGAGTTACAGCCCTTAAATGACAATACTTTCAGCTGCATTAAAGCAGCTCCTTAGGGGTATAAAATGTAGACAGGGAAGAATGGTTTGAGAGTGTTTTTCCCCTTCTCCTGCAGGATTAAACCTTTTGTAGGGAGGTGCTACCGCGAAGACATTTCATTCTGTGACGTGGCATTAAACGTCAGCTATTCCTTTCCAGAGCAGCCTTGGCTCTTCCGTCAGCACCAGCTGATTAGCTTGTGCCCAGAAAGATCCCTCTGTGCCTTCTCACCTGCACTGCTGGCTCCATCTTCATTGTACTCGTTGGAAAAAAGTGGCTGGCCATTTCCAGCACTGAACTGGAAAGGTCAGCTCGTGTTGACAAGGTTCTAAGGCCATCATTTAGACAGGCTACTGAAGTAAACGGCCAGAGAATTGGAAACACATTGGTCAAGATTACGAGCTGTACTGTTGCAGAAAAGAAACCAAATGTGATATGTACATGTATAATTCCTAAGTATAAAATGATACCATAAAGGAGATGCTGATAGACCTGAATGTGTAGAATAATCTATTTAAAATGATACTAAGCAAAATTAAATGGCAAAGGATTAAGGAATTTATACAAATATATGACACATTTGCATTCTTTTATATATAAGCGTCGGCAAATCAGTGGAAAAAATAGGCTAAGGCTAAAAAAAGGGAATTGATCAAAGAGGAGCTGTAAATCATAATGAATATTGCCCGAGTGCCATATATTTCAAATAATGCAAACTAGTAAGATGTCATTTCTAATTTATTGAAAGATAATATATGTAGTTAGTGAAAAAGTAGTAAACTGGGCATACTTTCCTTGTCCTGGTGAGAACATACCAATGTTTATTTAGTCTGTTTTTATTAAGCAGTGTATGTCGGAAGGATAGACTAGGGGTGTTCACAGTGGGCATTTGGTACATGTGAACAACAGCATCTTGGTTGTTTTCAACAATCCTTTTCCTTTTCTTTAACTCTCTCTTCTTCTAATCCTGAAATTTGGCAGCTTATTTCACTGACATTATATGTACCATGTATTTGAGATGATTCCTCTTGGGTGGAGTTTACCCCCAAAGAAATGTATAAAAATTGTATAACTACTGCATAAATATGTAAATTATTCATAACAAAGATTTAGAAACATCTGAAATAGCACAAAAAATGATTAGAATAAATATACAAATGTACTGTGACCAAAAAAGGAATGTGATATGGCTGCTAAAATTTCATTTGGAAAATCTATAGAAGACACTGGAAAATATGGATTAGATTCAGCAAGAAAAAATATAATTTTAAGCTGGAGATGTAGTAATTCCCTAGATTTACTTTAAAGTAGGTAGGTACATGTATTACACATCATGATGTTAATAGTGGAGTTACATTTATTACCTTTACCTTTTTGTGCTGTAATAATGAACAATACACAAACTTCCCATAATGAATATTCATTACTTACCTAGTTAAAAGAAAAAGTGAAGACAAAAGTGGATTCTTTTTAGGAATCTGTATTTTTGGTTTCCATTTGCCACTAAGTGTTCAACAGATACTTCTTACCCCACCTCTTATGAAACAAATCCCTTAGGGTTACTTCCTGCACCTGCATCTGACCCCCTGCAGTTCATGCTCCAAAACGAAGTCTCTTCTCCTTTCCTATTGTTTGTAGCATTTCTCAGGACATGTATGGCCCCTTTGCACTGCTCAAAATTACCAAGATTTCATGTGCCCACACCTTAGTGACACACGTGAAGTCTTACATGTCACTCTTTTCTAATTCTGTTCCTGTTTCTCTTTTCTTCAATTATCTGTTAATGTCGCTACTATTTCACAGCAAATTTATCTTTTCCCTTGCTGTTTGTATCCACATCTTTCAGTTTATCTTTCATGCAGGGGTGAACTGGATTATTACCAGATAAGAGATTTCGCTGTCGTGCACACAGCCTAATATTGACTGAACACTGTGGTTATGTTAATTGTATTAAACTGGAGCTTAGATCCTTTCACATTTTCCTCATTGTTTTGCACCATCCATAGAATGTAGTCTGTACTCGGTCAGTCTCTCTGCCTGATGGTTCCAAACTGAATCTTCACAAAACTTTTAGTCAAATGTGCCTTTCTACATCTTGTACTGAAGAGAAATTAAGCTGCCATATTCTTCAAGCAGTACACACTCTGAACGACTATTAGAGCTGCATTAGTATTTCAGATTTTAGTTACAAGGCTAGAGATGTGTAAAACCACGTGCAGCTAGCACTTGACAGGAGCCTTTGTTTCTCTTATGTCCTGCCTTTGCATCCCTGCCCCTGCAGTGGGGGGGGTAGTGGAATGATTTGTGCATGGCAGACAAGCTACTGAAGAAATGACTTAGGACTCTTGATCCAGCTGTCCCAGCACTCCCCCAGAGCTGGCCGTCGATGTGGTGGGAGAACTCATGGGATGCAGCCTTTAGTCACATTCATGCTGTGGTCCATTACAGTGATGGGATAGAAAGGAGAGTTAGCAAAGGGAAAAGGTGTATGGAAAAGTCTGGGGGAGCCAAGCCCAACTTTGGAGTCCTCTGTTAGTGGGAACAATAAGATGAGCTTAATTCTCCCTTAGCGGGTTGTGTTGGTATAAAGTTGGTCTGGTCTGGGAAATTCACCAGAGACTCAGTGTTCAGAATTGTACTGGATCGTCGCATAGGCTTCCCTGCCTGGCATTTACCCAAATTTCAATCTGTTAAAAAGAAAGATTATATTTGGCGTATTGTTTGCACAGTTTAGGCAAATAAGCCATTTACATCCATTGATCCTCCCCAAAGGTACGTTCCCAGATATCAAGAAGGGGTCGGCTTTGTAAGTAGTCCTTTCAAAAGATAGCCCTCGGTCCTGCTGTATTAATTGTTTTCTATACAGCCTGTTCATAAATAATTACTGAGATTCTACGGATGTCTCAGTGTCTTAGTTACTTTTTCATTGCTTGACTCAATACCTGACACGCACAAATTTAGGAAAGGAGAGGTTTATTTTAGCTTACAGTTTCAAATGGTCACAGTTCATTCAGTGGCGGCCAGCAGCAATTGAAGTACATGGCAGAAGCAGAAGGGTGGAGGCAGCTTCTCAGGACATCACACACAGGCAGGTAAGTGAGACTAATCAAGACTAGTCCAAGTCCCAGCCTTAGTCTCTCCTGCATGTGGGTATAGAAGGTGTGGCCACTGCACACCTTTAGTCTTAACTCACACACCTTTAGTCTTAACTCACATGCCCCTAATCCCAACAACTGCAATCCACCCCTCCAGACCAGACCCCAATCCACCAACATTACATGGCTCCAAAGACAATCCATAACATTAAAGTACATGAGACTTTTGGGGGACACTCGAGATCCTAACCACAACGTTCAGTGTTCTAGTTTCTTCCAGTCTGTTGGCAGCACAATCATTGATGTCATTTTTAAAGTTAACTTCAGAATAACTTGCAGTGTAGAGTATTGGTTCTGAAACTGCAGGCACTTCCCATGCCTTGGTGTAGGAGCTTGCTGCAGAGGGCCCCTTGGGGCTTCCCTCTCCAGCTTTGGCATTCAGATAGTGCTAGGCTTCTGCTTTTCTGCTTCGAAAGCAGCCATGGTGGGACTGCTCACGTCACACACCCCAACATGAACTGTGAATCAGGCTTTTCTCAGCAGAATGCGAGTTGCTAAATATGTATGCCACCACACATCTCTTGTGTTTCGCTCTTACACAAAGTGGTAGTAAGAAGAAAGAACACGTGAATTATAATGTGGAATACGGATTCTTTTTGTTAGTGCTTATATCCTTTATATTCGGTTTTTTTTTTTTTTTTTTTTTTTTTTTTTTTTTTTTTTTTTTTTTTTTTTTTTTTTTTTTTTTTTTTTTTTTTTTTTTTTTTTTTTTTTTTTGAGACAGATCCTTACTCTGTAGTCCTAGCTGGTCCTGAGATAAGTATGTAGGCCATGCCAGCCTCAGACTCAGGGCAATTCTTCTGCCTCAGCCTCCTGAGTGCTGGGATTACAAGTGTGCACTACCATGCCTAGCTAATAGTGTCTGTATCTTTTGTAAATAGTATTTTAGAGCTGAGAAATTTTTGATTCAAATTTTCTGATGCATATAAGATATTAGTTTAAAAACTTGGAATTTTCAACTTTAATAATCCTGAGTTGCTGATAATGTTAGGTAAATTGTAATTACATAAGCAAGCATATAATAAGTGTATTATTAATTTCAAAGGTGTTCTAAACAAAATCTTAGCTGTGATGCCCTACCCAAGAAATTTTTTTAGAACATTTCTTTTGTGAAATTATCATTGTAAATTGGGGAGTTGAGGCAGGAGGATTGCTGTGAGTTGTAGGACACTCTGGCCTTGTAGTGATTTCAGAACTAGCCTGAACCACAGAGCAAGACTTTGTTGCAAAAATAAATAAATAAATAAATAAATAAATTTTTAAAAATTAAAAAGAAGTAGTGGGAGGAGAGGCAAAGTCAGGACTCCAGTGAAATTACCTCAGCCCTCTCTGTCCCACTTTATCAGTAAGATCCTGATGGAGTCCGGAAGAATGGGGATGCCTGGCATTGATGGAGCACATTCATCAGGCTCCCACCATTGATTTTTTTTTCTTCTTTGGCTCTGCTGCCATATGATCTGTCCCAGATCCTACCTAATGATATAGCCTTCCTGCTTAATATTCTCAGCCACATCCCCTTGGGGTTGCTGTCAAGATTTGCTGTGCGGGGTCCGGATCTTTCCTCATGTAGTGGTATCACTTTCCCTGCCTGCCTTCCTGTGTTTACTCTGCCACCCAACTCTTCAGCCCACGTGTGCCTTTTTTTTTTTTTCATGAGAATGTAAAAAGATACTGTCAACTGTTCCTTTGAAGATTCAACTTAGAATTTAGTAATTTGTGTGTACTTATAGCCCAATTTTGTCATTTTACTGCTGTTTTAATATACATGTTTTGTACCTTTTACTATGACTTTTTACTTAAGTTGCTAATATGATTTAGTATTATCCTGTTGGTTGCCTAGTTCTGTATATGCATGTCCTCGTTTCTCCATCCCTTGTGCTGTAAGTTGTGTAAGTCCTGTAGTAAATGCTGTATTAGAATTTTTGCAGGCATTCGACATTAATAGAGATTTGAAGTTGCGTACTAGCCAAGCCCTTCCATAGCCAGCGCCGTCAGAGGTCGTTCCCTGTGTCACACCTTTCACCTGCTTTTCATTCTTTAGGCGGATACACAGATTGACAGAGAGCATCAGAACTTCTATGAAGCATCATTAGAATATGTTTTTAAAATTCAAGAGGTTCAAGAAAAAAAGAAGTTTGAGTTCGTCGAGCCGGTAAGTTTTAGTTTCGCTGTGAAATAGTAGATGTGAAACAATCTGTGAAAAAAACTTACCATGATTTTCTGTTGAAAAGTATGATCCGATCCGTAAGGAGAGTTGGGAGGGATGAGCAGCTGGAGGCAGGGAACTTCTAGGGCGGTGAATTCCTCCGTAGGAGACTGTTGTGCTGGATGTCATACATTTGTCAAAACCGAAAAAATGTACAGTGCAAAAAGTAAACCCTAATGTAAACTATGGAGCTTGTTAATAATAATGTTTGAATTTTAGCTCTCAGCTGCATTAATAACATGCCCCCAGAATGCAAAATATTAATTATAAATGAAACTATGTATGTGATGGGAATGTCCAGGGATAGACAGGTTAAAAGGGCATATGAAAAGCTTCTGTATTTTTCCTCCTTGGTTTATGTAAGCTTAAGCGTCTCTAAGACTAAAGTATATTGCTTTTGAAAATAAAAAACGAAGTGCTTTCTCTCTACAGAAATGGATACACCTTAGCAGTAAAGTGATCCCTTGACCAAAACAAAGGAAGGAAACTTGAGGCCCTCTTTCTCTCTCCCTTGTTCCATGCCCGCCCCTGTAATTTCAGAGCTAGGACTTGCCTGACTTTCTATGAAGTCATTTGTTTTCCTAAGTTAGTGTAGAAAATCATGGATTCCCTAATGTAAATTGCATTTCAGAAATGAACAGGTGGCTGGTCTTTATAAGCTGACTTCATTTTCATAGTGTTTTTTTCCCAAGCTATTCCCTAATATGTTATAATACTACTTAAATAATCATCTTCATAAGGTGGCATTCATGAATAAAAGTAAGCTAGACTCGAGATAATCTTGTGGTATAGGTATAATAAATGTATCACATTTCCCATGAGATGATAAGATTAACAAATGCTTAAGTAACCAAACGTGTAATTTAAGCCAGTCTCTTCTTCCTTATCAGGCTTTAAAATATCCATTTATAATAAAAGTGAGATGCATTGTGCCTAGTTTAGGAGAGTTGATAGTGAGACAAAAAGAGATGACAGCATTTAGAAACCTACTTGATGTAACTCATGTCTTAATGGAAACCCACCACAATGCCCTGAGAAGCTGAGAAAGAGCAGAGTGTGTGGGAAATACGTGTCCTTGCCTGGCCTCCTGATCCTTCCTGGACTACAAGACTTCTGCTTTGTGGCAGCCACCTATTTCTCTCCTGCAAATTAGATACTTGGCAAATTTGTACAACTCGTCCCTGAGCTAGAAGGATTAAAGAACCAAAACCCATAGACTGAAGGATTTTAACTTTTACCTTTTATATGGTATAACAGATTAAGTCCAAATTCTGTTTGCTAAACAGCTAAGTCTTTAAAATCCTTAAAATGAGTTGGTGACAAGTAGTAAGATCCTTTGAGCAGCTGATTTGACTACGTATGACTTAGACAAAAGTCCTCAATTCTTTTGGCACCAAGGACCAGTTCCGTGGAAGATCATTTTTCCACAGACTGAGGGTGGGTGGAAAGGCATACAGGAGTGGATTGGGGGAGTGGTTTTGGGATGATTCAAGTACATTACGTTTATTGTGCACTTTATTTCAATAGGAGCATGCAACCTAGATTCTTCATCTATACGTGCGCGTTAGGGTTCACACTCCTGTCAGAATACAGTGTCACCCCTGATCTGCCAGGAGTGAAGAAGCTCGGGCAGCAATGTGAGTGATGGGAAGTGGCTGTCAATACCGGTAAAGCTTCCCTCGCCTCACACTCACCTTCTGCTGTGTGGCCTTTTCCTAACAGACCCCTGACCCATAATGGCCCGCGGTCCAGGGATTGGGGCCTCCTGACTGAAATTCACTGGGCATTCATGGCCGACTAGTGAGCCTAACGGCCGCTCTTCCACAATGAAGAGCACCACCTGTCATTCCTCAGAATCCTAGCATGGTGTTTGAAGCCACACTTGTTGCTGGCAGCTTCATTCCTAGGGCCTGCCTCTTGGTATTTCTGAATTTGAGCTCTTTTTAAAACAAATTCCCAGAGTCATTAAACCTGGCAACGTTCTTGCCTGTTTCCTCACGTGTTCCCATTTCCTTCAGACCCTGTTTGTTTGCTGTTCTGTTGTTCTTCCCCACACCTGGAATGATCTCGTCCCATCTGTATTCCTTTCCCCCTCATAGAGAGTGACATAGAGTCTGTTTTCCTGTCTGGGTCTCTTTATAGCCCATTCTGTCTGGGAACAGTGAACTAGACCATCCCATAAGATGACATCAGATGCATGAAGAAAAGATTGTAAAATCATTTGCTCACAGGTGGCAGAAGGAACGATAAGAATTCGTGGATTTCTGTGAAAAGACACATAGAGAAGCTGGCCCCCACTGGAATGACTTTTTTTTCTTCCTTCTGCCTTACCCCACTATCATGCTCTGATGAGTCTCTTCTGTAACACATGCCTTTCTTATGACACCACAGTGAAAACTGGTGATAGAATTGTCCTTCCGTATTATTTTCCTGGCTGCTTTGTCTTCCTATTAGAATGTCTGGCCAATTCTAATAGTCCTGCTAAGTTACTCTCATCCTCATTTCTAGCTTCGAAGTCTTATTGATAGAGTCTTATTCCATTTCCATTTTAATCGTTAGAATACTGGAAATGGGACCAGTGAAACCTGAAAAATGCATGTTGATCCTATGCATTCCTAAAATGATTTGGAGGCAAAAAGATTTTAAATTTTTAGAAGCAAAGCTCCAAGGAGCTGTAGAAATATAAAAATATGAGGATGCTTTAATATCTTTACACTTTTTATTCTGGACAAATCTAATTCCTTTTGGCAGTACTCATGTATATTGCACAAATTTAACAAACCAGTCTGTTCTAGGTTTAGCCCAGATTAATTTAAGAGATGAGCATCAGAGTAAATTAAATGCCTTTGGGGTGAAACCTTTGTTCTACAGATTGTAGGATTCAGAGCAAAAAATATGGAGGATGAAGTGTCACATTGAATAATACTGCCTTGTGACTATGAGATACTTTTGTATTCTCTCAGATGCATCTGTTGATAGACATCTTTTGACTATCATTAATGTCACTGTAAACATTTATGTACATGTTCTTGTGTAGACACATATTTTCATCTGTCCTAAGGAAGAGTCACTAAATTACATGATAAATATAAATGTTTGCTCGTTTGAGGAACGACCTGACCCTGCTTTTCATTTTGCATTCTCCTTGGTCCTGTAGCCTTCTCAATACTTGCTTTCAGTCAGCTTTTGGATGCAGCCATCTCAGTAGATTCTAAGTCAGATCTCACTCTTGATTTGGGTTTCCTTGATGATTAGTAAGTCAAATATTTCTCATGTGGTTACTGACCATAACATTCTCTCTTTAAAGAAAAAGAAATACCTGCTCATATTCCTTACTCATTTTAAAACTGGAATACTTTTTTTTATTATTATTATTGAGTTCTGAGTTCTCTTTGTATTCTAGATAGAAGCACTTTCCCAGACAAATGGTGTATGAGTCACTCTTCCTTTCTGTTGTTTTTTTTTTTTTTTCTTTTTTTCAGTTTTCTTGACAGTGTATATCAAAGCACAGCAAGAGACTTTGGTGTTGATGAAGTCACGTTTGTCAGTTTCGTGTTTTGGTTGTAGTTTTTGGTGTCATCACACTTTAGGTGTTCTCTAAGTGTTTTATACTGTAAATATTAAACTTAAGCGTTTGATTAGTTTTCAGTTTATTTATGTGTTGTGAGCACTCCCATTCCATTCTTTTATACGTGGTTATCTGATTGTCTTGTCCAGCATAATCGTTGAAAAGACTTTTTGTAACTGTACATTTACCAGTCCTTTAAAAAATCAGTTAACCATGTATATTTATAAAAATTTCAATTCTATTTTATTGATTTATGTCTTCATCTTTTCATGCCGTAGTCACTCTAGATGATTTCTCTTACCTTGTAGTAAGTTTTGAAAACAAGAAGTGTTGCATTGTATTTCTTTTTTTTTTTTAATTAAAATAGGTTTGACTGGTTAACATTCCATAAGATTTCAGAATCTGTAAGTTGGTTACTTACTAGAAAGAGGATAGCAGGAATTCTCACAAGGTGTATACTGAATCTGTGTATGAGTAGGAAATACTCTTTAAAAATTTTCAAAATATAAGGTTTTATCCTTACTTTGTTAATTCAGAAGTGTTTCATTAAATTTTAAAACGATTGTTAATGAACTTTTTAAAGTTTTATTTTCAGATTCTTTGTTGCAACATGTATAACAATAGTCAATTTTTGTGCATTGTTCTTTGTAGAAGTCTTGCCAAACTTGTTTATCAGTTCAGGTAGACTTCTCATAGATTCTTTAGGATTTTCTATCTACAAAATCATGGTATTTTCAGACAGTTTTCCTGTTATCTTCCTAGTCTGGATGCCCGTTCTTTCTTCTGCTGTTGCCGTGACTAGAACCTAGAGTACAGTACTGAATGGAGGGACACTAGGGAGCATCATTTTCTTACTCCTTACCGTGGAAGAGGGAGGCCTTCAGCTTTGTATCTCTAAGTACGATGCTAACTGTAGGGCATGTTTCAGTCAGTGAATGATTTTTGTGAGCACATAAAACTTGGCTGTGATCACTGAATTGCGTGCAGCAGCTTCCCTTCCTTCTCTGGTGAGGCTACTAGGTTGGCTCTCTGGAAATTGATTGTGCAGTCTCTCAATCCAAATGGTAATGAATGTGGTACATGGTTGGCAGTGTTGGTCCGTATACTGTGAGCATTTCTACCACTTTTGGAACTCTAATAGGCTAAAGAAAATGATGGATAATTGATTGTTATCGTTCAAAAAAGAAGGTGAGCACGTGGGATGAATCAACGCTGTTTTAGAGTTCACCTCTTTTTTTGCTAGCAGTAAAGTAATTTTATTTTGTTTTATTTTTTTAGGATATATTTAGTTTTTCCACTATTTTTATTAATATATATATATACTTAATACATAGTGTTGACAATGAATTTGGGTATTTTGTGTACATATGTATCGTATCAACTTTACTTGGTTCCACCCTTGGGGCAACATTATTGAGAATTACTCATGCTGTACTGCATACATCTTCCCCTCACTCCATGCTAGCAACAGCTCTGTTCTCAGCTCTTGGCTTTTCTGTGCCATGTGTGTTATCTCTGGTAACTGTGTGGTATCACTGGACTCTTAAAGCTTGAACCTTTTGGAAGAGCCAAACAATTAGCTACTACATGTAGCTAATTGTTGATTAGTTCCCTGAGGAATAATGAGTATTTTTTGCTTATTTTTAGTGGATTATTTTAAATTATTTATAAAAGTATTTGTAAGTAAATGTAATACCAGTTTTTTTCTTTGGTCTGGACTATTGAAATGACAGGATAATTTAATTCTAAAACTCTTGGCAGTAATAAAGTTCCATATGAGATTTTCCCAGTGATGAAAAAACTTTCTTAATTTTAGAAGCTAATGGAAATAATAACTAGTAATAACAACAACAAACTACTGTGTTGGGGTTTTTGTTATTATTATTGTTACAATTATTATTCTAAGTGTCAGCTGACTTTCAGATAAGCTGAAACTGTGATCTACTGCATGACACCCCAACTTCTAAGGCACATTGACAGAACAAAATGACATGTGGTAAACACAATTCTTAAAACTTTTCAAGCTCTTGCATCAAGTTCTCTTGGCTTACAGGCATAATTTGTCAGGGATGAAATGAGCTAATATATAAACTTCAGGAAAAAGCTGAGCTTTCCTGCCATCTAGAGGCATTTATTTCATACACACGGTCTTCATTAAACTTTCCCCAAAGTTGCTTCCAAAGATCATGTGGGACAAAAACAAAAGGTGGATGTTTCTCTCTGTACAATTTTGGGGTATTATCTGTAGACGTGTACATTCGGTGGTGGGTACTCCGTGTGTGCTGTGACACTAAACCTTGTATCTGTTACTGTGTGGGTCGGAATCTTGGTAGAAGATGCTAGTGGATTTATTTTTATTGTGACAGAAGTGGCTGCATCTAGAATGCTAAGGATGAAGAATAATCTGAATAAAACATGGAGGTGCCAAAATCTTACTTTTCGAGATGCAGCTAAGAATTTAACAGCTAAGCTCAGTGAAAGAATGCTGGTTAATAAAAGTCCATGTCAAAATACCTCCATAGAGAATTTTGTTCTGCCACCCATGCCCCTTCAGTGAAACTGAACCATTGGAAAGGCTTTGCTTGGAGGGCATCTCACAGGCTATTGGGGTTCCCTGGGAAGCACCCAGCCCCTTCACCAGGCGGCTGACCTGCTGATGTAACTAGAAATGCACCAGCAAGGCAGGAAAGAGAGATTCTCATAAAGTCACAAACCTCCAGAGCCCAAGGAAGACAACTGACTGACTGTTAGATTTTTTAGTAATGTCATATTTTTCATTTCTACTTCTGAGACACATTTTCTCTTTTCCCATGTTCTGGACACTCACAGTATTAGGAAAGATGGAGATCAGGGGAGTAGACATTTCAATAGAAACAGTTATTACAAATATTCTGAAAGTACTTTCATTATAAATTTAATTAATAATGTTCATGTATTATATGATTAAAAATATCTACTTCATATGGCATCTACTTCATAAACAGTTTAAGAACTGTGGTCTGATTACATATGTTAAAACTTGAAATAACACAACTTCATGAAGTATATGAATATTCGGAAGAATAGGAGTCTGCATATGTTTCAGATGAATTATTTTATTTCATCTCTGAAAAGCTCCAAATCTGTATATTCAATATCTAATTAAAAGTATTTTTAATCGTGTTTCAAGCTCTTGTGTGGTTTAGTTAAGCAATATTTTATATACATTGTTTTAAACTATATTTCTTATTGGATAATTTGGCAAATATGTTATAGAACCATTTTAGCATAATCTGTTGAACATTTAATTTTGATAGTAATGATAAGTTGATACAAAGTTATTCTAAAAATGGCTGTCGAGGCTGGGTGTGTAACTCAGCTATTAGAGCTCTTGCCTAGCAACCACAAGGTCCTGGCTCTACTTCCCACTGTTACATAAACTAGGTGTGGTGGTGCACACCTGTAACTCCAGCACTAGACAGGCTGAGGTTGTTCTGAGTTCAGGACCAGCCTGGACTACAGAACAAGATCCTGTCTCAATCAGTCAGTAAGAAAGTTAGCAAGTGATACATTTTGTTATGATAGGAACTGTTAAATGAGAAAAATCCTTAAAACGTAACAGTTTAACAAAACAATTTGTTTATAGGAATGAAAGCATTAAATCACTGTTGTCCAGTATGCCCAGCGCTTATTTTTGACCCAATTCTGCCTGCCTTCCCAGACAGAGGATGTAGCAGAACCTTCTTCACATGTGAAAACGATTTCACATTGTGTTTTTTCCCAAATTTAAAATAATAATTTACAGGCACATTATGGTCTAGTTTTCAAAAATATTTTCTAACTTTATTTCAGAAAGCAGCTGTTGGGAGAGTCAAGTTAGTGGACAAATCTGTAAACTCTCGGGGAATTAAATAAAATTTTAGATTTGTTGTGTTATAGATATAACTTATTCCATATAAACATGTGTTCCCTAATTCCATTAAGGGCCAGTCTTACTGTATAGATAAGAAGTAAGCAAAAACAAAAGTAAAGCTGGAAAGGCTGGGATCATGGTAACTGGGAAGGCGGGGGCGGGGGTGGTGAAGAAGATTCTACTCTAAGGCTGACGGCAAAACCCTATGGTAGGTGTCTTAATTCCAGGATTTTGATCAACTGTTCTTTAAATTCTTGCTGACTGAGATGTTCCTTATTTAATATGTAAGTCAGTACTGCCACCTTGTGATACTTTTCTTTCTTTCCTCTGGTCAAATTCTTATGCCTCCCCTTGGGCATTTCTCACCTTGATTTCCCCTTTTAACTTTGCTCATGTGCAAGGTTGTGTCTTTGTTTTGGTTAGAGGTGCCCCCCAGGGTGGGACTGCCCATTTAGGCTTGACCCCACTTTGGGTCTCTGCTGGATATGTATGCAGTGCATTTGAATATCACAGTAGTTACCATGAAAACTGTTCATGAAATACTTTAAAGCTTAATTCCTCTGTACTGAAAAGGAAATAAAGATTAGCTCTTGTGGTTTCTGTTTTATATGCAGAAATCTGTTTCTTGTCTTGCCAAATAAAAAGTTTGAACATTTTTAACTTGAGGAAATGGAATATTTTACATTTGAAGTTGATCTATTTAAAAACAAATTTTCATGGTTTCTTAATTTTTCATTTAAAATTGTTCTTTATCTTTGCAGCTTTTGTCATTCCTCCAGGGCTTATTTACTTTTTACCATGAAGGATATGAACTTGCCCAGGAATTTGCACCCTACAAGCAGCAGCTCCAGTTCAACTTACAGAATGTAAGGCTACTCCTGTTCCTACCGCCTTTCCTCAGCACAGGGCACCTCAGTCAGAACCCATAAAACTTTCGGAAGCCTTCAGTTAATTTTCTTAAAAATCTTGTGCGTTTCTCTGCTTATCTGATTCTTGTGATTACGTAGATTTTTAGTAAATGAAACTGCCTATTTGTAGTATCTCACAAGAAATATGCAACCAGAATCTTCCATACATTTGCCTCTCAGTATAGTGACACTGCAATAATTTAGGGGAAAAAACACTTCATAAATATATTAATTTTTTCCAGGTGCTAGCTATGTTAGAAAAAATACACTAACAAATCTTATATTGCCAAGGTGTAGACACCTGAAAGTTTGAAGACTTGCTTGAAACACTGCTACCCTTATCCAGAGCTCTTGTTGACTTCCTGGGTGATGGAGGATGACAGAGTGCCATAGAGCCGTTGTAGAGATGGTAACTGAAGGTGGTAGTAGTGCTGTGTTAGATACCTGAAGTCCGTTAGAAATGTGGACCTGAAATGTTTTTTACCACATGTGTTTGCACATACACTCACAGTCACACACACATAAGTTCCTATGTGTGATAATGGCTATGCACATTCACTTGATTGTGGGCGTCATTTCAGTGTATCCATATATCAGAACCTATGTTGTCTGCCTGAACTATGTTCTGCTTTTGTCAGTTATGCTTCAGAACTGGGAAAAAAAAAAAAAAAGACTGGCAAGAGTTACTTGTTGAGAAAACAACATTTCTACATTTGTGGCATTAAGACATTGTGCTTTAACACTCTGAGATCTCATCTCTCTGTGAAATTTTTAATAAAATATTTGCTATTTATTCTCAGTTTCAATGTGGTTTTGAAACATTTTGAATAAATTCTTTGAAGCATTCTTTGAAGTATAAATGAGAACTGGGGAATTATTTCCACACAGCTTGTTTTACCATGTTTTTGTGTGCTCATTTGGTTGGTTGTTTTGGTTTGGGAGGTGTTGGACTTGTTGGTGAGGATTGAGCCCAGGGCCTTCACAATGAGCTATGTGCATTACTACCTCCTTTATTATGTTCTTATGTGAGGCACGGACTCACGTAGTTGCTGCGTGACCCAGACTGGGCTAGAACTTGAGATTCTCCTCTGAAGGTTTTTTATAAAGTCATCAAATCAGTCACTGCTTTCATAGTTTTACCTTTTTCTGATTTTCAGATAGTGATCAACACTTATATTAAGGGAAAATATTCTTTAGCCAACCCATTTCTACATTGTAAAGCCTGACAAAAAGTGAAGTCCTAATTTTGAAGGTTTATTTTTCTTTATGATTGATTAAATATTAGATACTGTATACCACTTGCAGCTTTGAAACTTTAGTAATGAGTTCCCTTAAATTTGGTAGGAAACAATAAATGAAACTTTTTTTTTAACTTAAGACAAGAAACAATTTTGAAAGTACTCGACAAGAGGTAGAGCGTTTGATGCAGAGAATGAAGTCTGCCAACCAAGACTACAGACCACCCAGCCAGTGGACAATGGAAGGCTATCTTTACGTCCAGGAGAAACGTGAGTCAAAAGATCATACTATGCTGTTTCTGTATCATGTGACCTGGTTCTATAGGGCATCTTCAAGTTAGTCATATATATTCAAAATAATACAAATTTTTGTGCAGGATTGGTTTGTCATATAATTTGAAATAAAATTAAGGCTAAGAGAATGATTATTCAAACATTAAATTCAACATATAGAGTGCCCTAGAAGTCACTGTATATGGAAAAATTCAGAAAAATTCTAGGACACTCTGTATACATTTTTCATGTTGGAAGACTGAAATTTTTTGTGGTTTTATATATATGTTTTAAATAGCCTTCCAGGCCTGTAATCGCAGCAGTTTGGGAGGCTGAGGCAGGAAAGTTGCAAATTCAAGCTCAGCCTGAGCAACTTAGTGATTTTTGTCTCAAAATCAAACCAAAAAATAAAGGGGGTTCTGAGAATGTTGATCAGTGTGAAAGCTCTGAGCTCATTCTTCGCCACCAAAAAATACGTAAGTAAATAAGACTGCTCTTCTTCCACTACCACCCCAATATAAGGATTATTTTTTCAATGTTGACATTAGGCTAAGTTGATATATTGCTGAACTTGGTACTTGCAGTCTTTGTTCATGGTACAGCCTCCAAGTTCAGTTTTAGAATCTAATTGTAATAACTAATCCCAATTTAGAGTTTCATACAAAATCGAAAATCAAGGCCTTTATCACAACGAATAGTCTTGGTAACTATAACAATAGTTTTTCTTTTTTTTCCCCCCTTCTAGCAGCATTATTTCAATTAATTCTGTGTGCTGCCAGGTTTCAGCAGTAAAATTGGCAATTATGTCATGTCACATTGACACTCTTTACTTCCTGAGGTTAGAAAATAAGTACCAGACCCAATAAAGCACTATTATAATTGTCTCATACTAAGAAAGTTTTTCTTGCAAAAACTATAAAGCCATTCACACTTACATAACTAGGGTCCTTCCTGCCTCTTACTTGTTATTGAGCAGAACCACTCTGATTGTTATGAATGAATTAACTCTTTCAAATCAGACTTGCCATAAAGTACTTTTCTCATACTTGTTTTGTTGGAGGGACTGCAGTTAGTATTTCTTTATCCTGGACCAGTGTCTTTGTAATATAAGGAACCTTGTGCTTAGAATTTGCAGCTAGGTTGAATTGCTACAGAAGTTTTGAAGTGTTTATCCTCATCTTCTGTACTCTGGGGCTACATAGACCACGTAGTGGAGTACTGCTGTAAAGTCTTCCTCTCAGTAGGCAAAGGAGTAATGAAGTCAAAAGTTTTGAGATGGCGAGACCCAAAGATACTGGTTTGGCTTTGAAAGTCTTTATATATGCACAATATGGTCACTAAAGATGCCAATGTATTTTTCATTTGAGATTCCTGGGTGATGCTTTGTTGCTGGAGAGCAATATACAAATAAATTACAACTCCATCTATAGATTCAGCAAACATTTATTAGTACTGTGTGATCTATAGGTAGATGGAAGAAGGACGTTAATCTAGAAGATCTGGGTTCCAGGATTGTCTGTCATAACCATCCTACTTGGCTGGTCTGCTCTTTTAGAACAATAAATGTCTATGGCCTTTCTAGTTGCTTTAAAATCAGAGTATAACACCTTTTACTACCCACCCCAATTGTAGAAGGACCACTGGTTGGTTCATATAAAGAGTTAGTATACAGATTTGGCTGGGGACTGCCGTGCAGCCATCACCACAATGCAACTTGACAGACATAGACATCCCCTTCAAAAGTTTCTTCCTTCCATGTTATAATCCATCCCTCCTGTCTTTCCTACTGTCCTCCTCCATTCCCCTTGTCTAGGGTTTTAAAAAAGAAACATGAATGTATTTATATGCTTTGGCCATTATTTTTATGTGAAGGGCAAATAAATATTTAAAGCCCCTCCCACCTTAGAATCTTTGTAATAATTTAAATCTAATCACTAAGTTCACCTAGATATGTATTGTATACTGACTATCATTGAGAAAGTTGTATCAGGGACAGAAAACAAGATAAAGAATTTGGTTTCAGGGTTTCTTTTGTAAAGAAGTCATAAGGCAAAATCATACAGTTAGCAACCAGTGATCAATAGTAAATCTCAGTGCTAGAATTGAGTGACAAATTGTGATGGTTGGGACAGAGTAGGAGCAGCCTGTACACAGGCTCACTTTATCTGAATGTGTGGCTTTTATGCCATCCATCTCTAGGCATTGCGTTAAATCACATTCCAACAGATTAAGTTAAGCCCGGAAGACGATGAGTTCATCAGAACTGTGTTGGAATTCCATGTCTGTCACCTGTTAGGTGTGAGAATCTTACAGTTTCCTGAGCTCAGTCTCTTCATTCATGAAAGAGAATTATTTATGCTTATTGCATAATGATGTTACAAGAACTGGAAATGGTGCATATTAAATGTCTGTTTTCAGTGGTGGTATTAAAAATAATATCTGCTTGCTGTGATCACTTTCTATTCTGTTCAGTCTATATTTGACTCACTTAATTCTTAAAACAACCCGAGAGTGTCATTCCTCTAAAAAACTTAATGTAATCACATGTTCTGTTGAAGAAAGTACTTCCACCTGTAGCTTGTAGGCTCAGTTTTCTCGTATGTTAAATGTTCTTTATAATGCCTGACTTAAAAGATTCTTAGATGAAATGTAGACACTTAGTAAATATTCAGTGATTATTAATCCTCCTCCACTCTTCAAATATTCATGTCAGTATCTTTAGATGATTAGATAGTTAAACTTCTCTCTCTTTTTTTGCAGTTTTAAAGCTGTAGTAAATTTTTATTTTCCCAGACACATTTAGGGGCTTTAGAATTTGCTTGTCTGAGAATATCTCCCCTGGCCTACTGCCTCACAGCTTTAAAGAAAACAGTGTGTGTATGCAGCCAACTCGGCAATTAAGTGCAGGAGAATTGGAACTTGAAACCTGGAAAAATATCGTAGGTCTGATATATATCAAGGCATCAAAGTAGCTTTATTTTAAAATTACAACTAAAGTTTCTTCATAAATCTGTGTAGTAATTACAAAAGTCACTGTAAATTGTTATTCTGTCATTTTCTATTAATCAGCTCTAAGCAGTTAAGTATTTCACAGCACACGTAACAGAATTATTCAGCAAGTATTGGTATTATATTGTGATATGGTCAATTGAAATTGAAATTGAAGTTCATTGCCATAATCCCTTGTGATTACATGTATAGGGCTGCACACCACAATTGTAAAATGTGGAGTGACTTACTATGAAAGTTAAACTTAACACCAGGGACACTATCATTAAAGAAAAGGAACTCAAATGGCTCATAAAACATTTTTCTCGAGAGGTACTTCTTTACGTTTCAATTTCTTACTTTTAAATATACGGTTCTGAAGTCAAGGCAGAAGTAACATTGCACGGTTGTTACTAGAGAAATCCAGGTATTATTCAGGGCAGGTCCCTCAAGCCCAGTTTCAGCTCATACAGGCCACTGTGGCCATTGGATTCCAGCCACATGGCTTTTTCCCTGTGGGAAAACAAAATCTTCCGCTTTGGCTCTAGAAAAGTAGAACTGAGGACACATCCCAGTGAGGAGGCAGCCTATCCAATGCCTTAAGGAGTCTCGGAAAATGACATGCTGTGCTGGGAGCAAGGACTACGTTGTATTTATGAGGAAAAAGAAAGTGAATTTACACATGGCAAATTTTCTCATTATTAAGAGTCAAACCTATTTTCATTCTGTTGTTTTTTCTTTCTTTTTTTTTTTTTGGATATTTAACATGTGTAATCCTCTGCACCTGATTCATTTCTGTCAAATCGCTGCTGCTCTTTAGCTCGGCTTCCTTCTCCTAGAATGGGCTACAGTGGCTGTGTCTTGATGTCTCTTCTGAAACCAGCAGAGCCCTTTATTGGGATATTTGCCAATTGTTCTTTTTTTCTAAATCTTACTATATCTTGTTGAGACTCTTTAACATGGTCTCACCCACTAGTCCACATAAGAAAAGATTTGTAACAATGTGGTTCATAAGGCTTGAAAAGGTGAAAAAGCAATTCGATTTTGTTTCAGATTAGTGGTAAGAGGAAAAAATTGAAAGATCAGTAAAGTAGTAAGACCAACGGTTCATTCCTTCAGTCATTGTCAGATATTGATGGGGTAGCTCCTATTTGGCTATATTCTAAAGATTAAGAATATTTTAGCCGGCTAAACATGTTGCTGCTCTGAGACAGCCTTAGAGTCTTGTGGCAGTGACAGACAATATGTAAGATAATTAGTAGAATGTATCATATTTAGATGATTATAAACTGCTAAGAAGGAAAAGTAAGATAAATTAAGAATGTCAAAGTGAAGTCATTAAAATGTTAGATACTTCCCCAGGAAGGTTGTACTGTGAAGGTGGCATTTAGGAAAAAAATGAAAACCACAACATTGCAAGTCATACAGATACCTGAAGGAAAAATAGTTCTAGTAGGCAAGCGTAATTGTCCTGTAATAAGGACAGTCATTGTGTTCATGGACCAGCAAGGCAGACAGTGCCCTCCAAGCAGAGTGTATGAGGCAGATATGAGGCAAGAGAAATAAATACGTGGGAAGAGCTAGGTTCTACAGAGGCCAGTGAGTTATTCTCTGTTTTCCCGTGTGTGTGTGTGTGTGTGTGTGTGTGTGTGTGTGTGTGTGTGTGACTAGACATTGAACCTGTGGTCTTCATTGAATTACATCCCCATCCCTTTAAAAGTTATTTTTTAAATTTATTTTTGACATGTTCTTGCCAAGAAGTTCCCTGGGCTGAACTACAATGTGTATTTCTCCTTCCTTGGCCTTCCAGAGTGCTAGGGTTACAGGCCTGTACCACCATGACCAGTTCACTCTTTGGTTTTTAACTGGACTAACATGATTGAAGGATTCTGAGCAAAGGTGTAACATGACTTGGTGATTTTTTTTTTTTTTGAGACGGGGTCTTGTTCTGTAGCCCAGTCTGGTCCTGAACTCACTTTGTAGCCCAGGCTAGCCTTGGACTGAGGGTAATTCTCCTGCCTCAGACTCCTGAGTGCTGTGATTTACAGGAGTGTACCACCACGCCCAGCTTATGTAGCACTGGAAAATTGAACTTAAGGCCTTGCTCTGGCAAGGCGAGTGCTTTTAATTGTTGTGCCATTCTTCTAGCCTCGACTTAGTTAATTTTTAACAGGATATTCCTGACAGTTTTGAAAATAGAGAACAGGATTAGAAAGAAGAAAACCATGTTTAATAACCAGATAACTATTTCTTGTTCTTCCTACCTCTGTGAGACACAAGTATTTGTCTCTCAGCATGTACAGGGGACTGGTTCCAGGAACCCTTGTGGATGCTAAAGTCATAATATTTTGATATATCCTGTGCATACCCTCCTGTACACTTTAAATCATTTCTCAGTGACCTGAAGTACCCAATACAATGGTAACATGATATAAATACTTGTTATGTTGTATTGCAAAGGGAAGAATGACGAGAAGAAAGTGAAGTACTGGTCTATATTTTGAGTCCTCAGCTAAATGAGTGTGTGAATTTAGAACCTGCCAGCGTGGAAGGCTGACTATACAGCTTGATAGAAAAATATGGTTTGTGTCCAAGTGTCTTAGTTACATTTTCATCACTGTGACTCACTACCTGACATCCACAACCTAGTGGAGGAAAAGTTCATTTTAGCTCAGAGTTTCAGAAGGGCACAGTCTGTTCATGGAGCAACCAGCTGTAGTGGAAGGACATGGCCAAGGGAGAGGTGGAGGCAGTGCCTCACAACATTGCAAATGGGAAGCCAGGCCAAGTCCATTGAAGTCAAGTCCAAGAAGGAAGGAAGAAGCATATATACACTGTCAGGTCTAGTCCTAGTGGTCTGCCCCTTCTGGGTCCAGCCTCAGTCTTCTGCCCCTCCCAGGTTTAAGTCCTACCACACACCTGTAATCCATTCTGCCACAGGCCTGTCCTCTCCCTCCACACCCATAATCCACTCCTCCAGAGCAGTCACACAGAGTTCTATAGACAATCCCTAACATCCAAATACGTGAGACTTTTGGGGGACATTCTAGATCCAAACCACAATATTGAAAATATTTTTTAAAAATTTATTATCGGAAAAAAGTAACATTGCCATTGATCCCTATCAGAACACTCCCACTCACTGTGTACACATTATCCATTGTTCTTGACACTTTCTGAAACCATTCTAGAACTCCTTTTGTACCTCTTACTTCCACTGTCATGCCAGCCTTGATTCCTGAGTTATTCAAAATGTTTACTTTTCATGATCATTTTGACTCTTGGGAAGAGCCAGAAGTCACATGATGGCAGTCCAATGAATAATGCCGATCACGGTACACCATAATGTTTTTTTTTTCAAGCCTGCCTTTCCATTTGACAGCACCCAGCAGTAGCACTCACCAAATTTTGAATTGCACCTTGTAACAACACAAAAGAACACTTTCAAAACTGCTGAAGTGAAGTAGGTAATGTGATATCTTTCTTTATGGCTGAGTAGTGTTGTATTGTATATAGATACCACATCTTTAAATACTCCTCCGTTGATGGCCAGGTAGGTTGTTTCCAGGATTTGGCTATTATGAATTGTGCTGCTATGAATATGGATTCACATGTGTCTTTTGGTGTGTTGACTTTATGTCTTTTGGGAACATACTTATGAAACATTTAAACAAAAATGGGGTCACCTTGAGTCATTAATGCTTGGTGAAATGGACTAAACACCAAACCCCCCCCCCCAAAAAAAAAAAATAATGGCATAAAAAGGCCCCAACACAGGTGGCAGGGTAGAAAAAAGGGCAGTGGAGTCCTAAGAAAGGGATGAATATCTGAAAAATAGAGGGTTGGGCATGGATGCGCACTGTTTCCCCAAACACCATGTTTTTAATATGTTACAGAATTTGTAATTTACATATATATATATATATATATATATATATATATATATATATATATATAATTTTTAAAAAGTATTTTGGGGGATTATTGGCAATGTGTTTTTTACTTTAATAATTTTTTAAACTTAGATATTCATTGTAGTTTTTGGTCACCTTTTATATCCCTCTTCCACAACTAAGATAGCTGAAGTTTCTGTCTAAGCTCACAAGCTTACAAAGTTAGAGTCTTAAAGAGCCAGTTAGAAGCCAAAGGTCAAGTCAGGTTTGACTCAGAAACATGATACGTCTGTCACACCCTCACCTGGCCCTGTTCACAACAAGTATTCCAATCTAGTTGTGTGTCCGTGTCCAAACGTAGATACAAATCGTGTATTTAAATGTTTTTGTCTCCTTACATTAGGACCACTTGGTTTCACATGGATTAAGCATTATTGTACATATGATAAAGGAAGTAAAACATTCACAATGAGTGTTTCAGAAATGAAATCCAGTGGGAAAATGGTGAGTTTTGGTTTTGTTTCTTAAAAAAGGAACTAAGCTTATTAAATAATGGAAATAAATTCACATTTATTTGATTTTCTAAGAATGTGAACACATTTTTAAAAACTGAAAAGCCGAAAGGTCCTTTCGCATCTTAGTGACCTGTTAGGTTAGAAAGAGCAGTCACGGTTTGCATATAACTTGGCCATCTATGCTGTTGAGGTAAATGTGGGGACTTTGCAAGAAATTATTGAGGTGTTACTCTCCATCTCTGGTTACAGACTTACTGCTTTGTGCTCATAGTTGGTGAGGAGCCCTTAGCAGCCTGTCAGTGGCCAAAACCATTATTTTTTAATGCCATTGATCCCTATCAGAACACTCCCACTCACTGTGTACACATTATCCATTGTTCTTGACACTTTCTGAAACCATTCTAGAACTCCTTTTGTACCTCTTGCATTTGCTCTAGTGTGCCCTTGCTTCTTTTGCACTCCGTATTGTTTACCTAATGTTGGCCAACACGTTTCTCAGACAAACCAATGGATGCTTACTTACCCCAAAAGTAAACTGGCCACTGAATGTCTTGCTTTCATGGCCAGTCAACAGTATAGGGCACAGTGTACTTTAGTTGAGGAAATGCATCAGAGAACTTTATTGAATATAGTATGTAACATTTTTCTGAGTTAATATATGAATATGGCAAATGATTGAATTTGTGAACTGATTGTTAAGCCATAATCTAAGATTGCTGGAGCCGGGTGTTATCTTAAAGGTAATTTAGTGCAACCATATTTTAACAGATCTAGAAATAATTTCTACAAAGTAAGTGATTCACCCAGCTAGTTTCAGTTATCACGGCAAAGGCAAATGTTGATCGAAGGTAGACACATATTCAAATATACCTGCTGAAATTTATTGTGCTTGTACATTCATCAGAGCCACATATTTCACACCAGAAGACACCAAATAATGGGGAGCAAACCAGAGAAAAAGACAGTGCTCGTTGTTAGCATCGTGGAAAGTCACAAAATGCCATAATCACAGCTAGTCTCTACTTTCTAAAGTAGTAATTTCTAGGTTAACTTAATGTGCCTGAGACTTGATAATGTGAATAGTTAAGCCAGTTCTGTAATTATCTGTGATTTCTGACCAAACACGGAATTAACCAACCGCTGGCTAAGCTTGCCCACTTGAAACAGAGTGGCATCTCAGATATAGCAGAGAAATCTAATGAGTTGAGCATAGGGTTCAATCCAATCCAGAGTTTGAGTTTAGTAGCAGAGCAGCAGCTGGTTATGAGCAAAGCTGGCGTATATGCCAGCTGTAGCAGTATAGCTAGGGCTTCTTTTGTGTCCTTGAGCTAACTGGCAGTAGATGCTATAAAAGAGTAATACTATTACTGATCTCTTAACCCAGAAAAATTTGATTAAGAGTAATAGTGTTACATCCAAGAAGGATGCTGTATTAACAGTTATGATGTTAGAGTAATTCTTTAGTTTCATTCATTCTCAAAATATGTTTCATTCTCAAAATATGAAGTCCTAAGAGTATATACAGTATAACCTAATGTTATGTGTAAGTAAATATATTGGAAGGTACTGGACAGAATTCTTTGAAATAAAGCATGCATGTATAATTAACGAATTAATAAATGGCCTGATATAATTATGCAGCTAATATTAAGAAAGAAAAAAGAGAAGGGAGTGTGATTATGACCTTCGTGTGTAACTTGTACTGTTAACATTTTAGTTTGGCAGCTTTATGTAATATATTGAGTATAGCATATTTCAGTTCATCTTGTCATGTTAATAACATAATGCCCATCTTGTTTCAGAATGGCCTTGTTACTAGCTCACCAGAAATGTTTAAATTAAAATCCTGTATCCGACGAAAGACAGATTCAATTGACAAACGATTCTGCTTTGACATTGAAGTAGTCGAAAGGTTGGACCTTCGCTTTTCACTTTATATTTTCAAATGAGTTAAACTATTTTCATTTCTTCTTATGGCTAGGTATAAACATACAGGTGATATTTTTTAGTTTTTATGGAAACAGTGTACGTATGTGTTTATTTCATTCTTTCACTCATTTATTACACAATATTGGGCGATAAAACAAGCAAGACATAAAAAGCTATCCAATCATAATGTTGGAAAAAATCTATATAAAAATATAAATGCATGTATTAAGTGAAATTACATGTGGTAGACTTGAGTTTCTACTGCAATGAAGAAGGCCGGTCACACATTTTTATGGCTTTAGTGCAAACATTTTTGTAGGCTTTTGACCTTGCTTCTAAGGAATAGGAAGACATAGCAGGGAATCTCATGAGCCTCACTCTGCAAAGTTCACTGCTGAATGACCCTGCTCTGTGCAGAGCATGATTCTGAACGTTCTTATCCATGGGATATTAGAAGAATGATAATGACAGCTTTCAAGGGCCTAATCTAACGGAGCTATGTAGCCCTACCTTTCCTGTACTAGCACGAGTAGAACAGAAATAAAATAAGGGGGAGACTACTTCTTTCTTTCTCCTTTGTGATCCACAATCTGTTTCTCTGTTCCTACTCTCATGCTATTCCTAATGCTTTAGCTTATTGTATGAGAGAGAGAGAGAGAGAGAGAGAGAGAGAGAGAGAAAGAGAGAGAGTGTACATATTATATACTATAATGTATCATATATACATACATATTGTAGCTTATAACTGTTTAGTGAAGCAAGAACTGCATTCATAGTTTGCCTTGAAATTGTACTAGCTGTTTTGTCTTTGCTTTTTTCTTACAATTTGAAGATTCACTTATCAAGTTTCCTTTTCTTAGTTTAAACAAATTAGAATTTTGACTAGCATTGCATTATAATGAATTGCTGCAGAGTTGATTTATTTTGAAAATTTCACATATCTGCTGTTTTTAGATTTATTCTTACATTTCTTCTTTTCATTGGAATTTTCAGTAGGACTCTTTTCATTGGTAGAGTTTTTTTTCAAAATGGTTGAGACTGCTGTACAGGAAAGCTGTTTGTTTTGTATATGAATCTCATATCTAGCATACTTGCTGAACTTTTTATTAGTTTTAACAATTGGTGGAGACTTTGGACTTTGTGTGTGGATCAACATATTATTGCTTTGTCTTAATGTATTTCAGTATATTGTAGTAATATGTCCTTGACACTAAACACTGTGCTTTGGTTATTATCTGCAGATTAATATGTCCTCACCTCCAAGATATGAGGTTTCAATGACACAATAAAGGATATTTTTATCAACTAACACTGTACCTGACTCAAAAAACATATGGTCACCCAACATATAGTTATTATAGTTGTATTATTAATATTGTTATACTAGCTTGAAATCTCCAACATCAGATTACCTTTGTAAACATTTTTCCTTTTCTTGTTACTGTTATGATCTCTTTCTTACAGAATATATGCAGGCCATTATCAGTTTAAGTCACTCCACATTTTTAATTATACAATATTCATAATGCAGTTTTCTTCTCAACATTCCTTTTCAAATTCCCCTATTTCATTTCTTTCTAAAATTTCATATCTTTGTCTTTTTTAAGTTGGTTTTCTCCACCATGTATTCTTTCTTTCTCTCTTGATGTGTACACTTTCAGTATATCAGAAAGGCTAAATAGATGAAGACTTAAATGAATTAATTTTAATGTTATGATCATGATATAGAGAAATGCTTTGATGTTAATGTCATTTAAATTTTTTTCTCTTGTTTATTTTTTGGTGTTTATTACCCACTCATAATATAAAACTTCCCACGGTATTCTATACTCGGGATAATTATTTTTAGTGACTAGATTGTACCAGATCAAGATCATAAACATAATCATTTTTGTACTGTGGAATATTTAGGTAGTTTTGGACATTGTTGGACATTTGTCATCCTTTTTGATTATTTGTGGAAAAATAATTTGAAACTAGCTTCTTCCAACAGTGCTGAACCTAAAACATTTCATAATCTCGGTACTGTGAATTCCAAACAATTTGTGTGTGTATATTCAGTGATTTTTTTGAAATATACTTGTACATTAGACCTTTTTTTTAATTTTCACAATTTTTTTCTCTTAATTTTTTTCTCTTTTTCAAATTTTGCCTTTACAGTCAGTAAGAGCCTAAAAATTATATGCATAAAGCTTATATGTAAAGACATCACAGGAATAAATTTAATTTATTATACAAAATGTTTGTTTTTGATAGGCATGGGATCATCACATTACAGGCCTTCTCTGAAGCTAATAGAAAACTCTGGCTTGAAGCCATGGATGGGAAGGAGCCGGTAAGAATGTGACACTTTCTACCACCTAGGGCTTACTCAAAAAATTATAAAGTGCATCTGAAATTTTTTTCGTGCATGTGTAGTATAACTGAAGATATTAATGTAGTCCATCACAGGAGAAGAGACTCATACTATTTACCTCATTTTGTCTCAGATTCTACCACTCAATTCCAATCTTCTAATTTGTTTTTCATAGAGACTTTGTAGGATTTAAAATTGTAAGATCACTTTAAAAATTCTTATACTCATTAACTTGTTTATATTTAGTATGTCATTTTATTTGATTAATAATTAATGCATACCCAGTATCTCTGCAAGACCTGTGATAGGCAATGTGATTAGAGTAACGAACAAGCTTCAGGATATGAACTGATCCGTAGTCTGTGCCATGTGTATAAAAGTTTTTCAGTCAAACAGTCTAGCACGTTATCCCATGCCTTTTTCTAATAGTTATTTTGATATTTACCCAGTGTTTTACTTACAAATATTAGGGACATTTGTGCAAAAAAAGGAGGTTGAATCTTGCATCACTGTTTACTTTCTTAACACTGTTACTAGCTCAGTAGAGAGCTGAGCATAGAGTAAACAGGAAGTGCCACCCTGTCACCTGAAAACCTTCCTTAGATGGCAGAGTTCCTGTGACTAACCTGAGCACACCTGCATGACAGCCGTGTGATCCATTTGTTATTCAGCTAAATTGCAGCCTTGTCATAAATTGCATTATTGTCTATGATAAATTGTATAAGGTGATTACGATTAAGAACTTTAGAACTCTGGAGATGCTTAGTCATTTTAAGTCTTGAATTTAATAGTAAAAAATTGGATTCTGGTTCTGGTGTAGTTTTGTTACATTTTACAAAATGTCAATTGACGATAGATTAAAAAATACATTTGAAAAGAAAAGGAAGCATGTGTCTCTTCACTACAAAAAGTTGAGAAATGCTGACCTAGAGCAAATTTCAGGAGTAATTTGCTAATTTAGCAATGTAAAACAGTGTAGAAGCACAGATTATGCACAATGAAAATAAAGCATACAATGGATAATTTGAAAAAGGAATAATCAGGTAAAATCCATTGTGAGACACTTTCTAAAGAAAGTGTATTGTCAGCATGTGGAAGAAAGAGTGACACCTGTAAGACAGATGGGAGAGGACTTCGCCCAGGGCAGGACTGCCTAGTGAGTGTGGAAAGTGCTGGGAGGCCAGTCAGGCAGCACCCAGGAACGATGTGGGTTGGCAGGGTGGAACAAAGGGTGCCATAGACAGTGTAGCTGTGCAGCTTTGAAGTCCAGGCAGTCTCTCTGTGTTTAGTGTACACACATCACTTTGCCAGATTTCTGTGTGAGTCATTAACTACAGGTTGACATCTTTTGTTTTTTAGATTTACACTCTGCCAGCCATCATTAGCAAGAAAGAAGAAAGTAAGTCTCTATTTTTCTCTATCAAAACTTTTGTTTGAACAGCTCCTACTTCTTAGTAAAGAAATTAACCAACCAACCAAACAAACAAACAAACAAAAAAAGCAAACGAAAAAAGCAGAGGCCTTGTACACTTGAGTTTAGAAAACAGTGTCTACTATTAATCAGAAATACCCACTTTACTTTTTGGCTGACTCTTTAGAATAAGTCAGAAATAAAACATTTTTATGGCATTCATTACATCCAAAGTTACATTTCCTGACAAATAAATGATAAAACAGTAGAAGGAACATCTGAATTCTAGACTTCATCCATGCTGGTGAGGCATACCTTCAGCTCAGTGCCTTCTCCCAACTGAAGCCTGAAGAAACACCAAACAGCTAATTCCTTGAAGAAAATCATCCACTGACCACTTTGTAGGACCCAGAGGAAAGGTAGGGTTGGAGGGGTGGGGCTCTTTCCTTCTGCCCTATGGCCGAGCACACTTTAAGAATATTTTTCCCCATTTTTTTGTGAGATGCAAATCAAAATAATGCTAAGATACCATCGCACTCCAGAGAGAATGTCCGATACCAACAAGTCAAATAGCAATCAGTGCTGGCAGGGCTGTGGGGAGAAAGGAACTCTCCTACACTGCTGGTGGGAATGTACATTCGTACATCCGCTTTGGAAAGCAGTATGGAGATCTCTCAGAAGACTAGAAATAAATATCCCCTTCGATCCAGCAACACCTCTCCTGGGAATATATCCAAAAGAGGCCGAAACAACACAAAGCACAGCCATATGTATACCCATGTTCATAGCAGCACAACTAACAATATCTAAAACATGGAAGTCACCAAAATACTCATCAATAGACCAATGGATACACAAACTGTGGTATTTGTACACAATGGAATACCATACATCTGTAAAGTCCAACAGCGTGGAGGCTTTTACGGGCAAATGGAAGAAACTTGAGCACATCATGCTTAGTGAAGTGAGTCAGAAGCAGAAGGTGAAACATCGAATTGTCTCTCTGATATGAGAGACCCAGATCACAACTGTTATAGAACTTAAAATGAAAAACACAGTGAAACAGGGGGGTAGGTTGGGGGAGGGAGGCAGGGGAGGGTAAGGGGAGGGACAAAAGGAGAGTGGGGAAGTCTTTGTCACCTTGACAAGATACATATGTGCACAAAATCCTCAACTTCATTGTAAACCTTCAATTTTGTACTTTAATAATATTGATTGTATAAAGAAGGGCCACTATTCCTAAGGCTCAGTAAAAGCTTGCTGTAATCCATGACCTGTTCTTAGTAAGAGTCTGTAGTAAGTCTCAGAAGGGATCACCAGGGTGGCAGAAGAAGTCATCCAGACTCTAAGAAACCGTAAAATTGAATAATATCTCTAGGGGTTCAGGGAAGGGCTGAGGTTCTGCATCTGTAATATGTGTTTAAATAGTACTTATTTAAAATGTTATTGTATAGGTGATTCTTATCATTAAATTATTTTATGATAAGTACGCACTCTGGAGAAATAATAACAACATACCACGGATCCAGTGATGCAGCAAATTTGAAATCTTGACCCAAAGAGGTTTCTTATGATAAAACTACTTACTATACCCAATTATGGTAACTAAAATTAGTTTTTACATTTTGGGCTTTTTTTAACTTACATACTTGTATTTTCTTATCTTTGATAGAGATTTAAGGCAGTTGCTATTCAGTTCAATTTTTATGGCTCTCCAGGGCTTTATTGACCCGGTGTTCCTACCCTGATTTTCTCACAAGTACAGGACTAACGATGTAACTCTGCTGATTTTAGTAGATCATCTACAGTGACTGCTGAAAATGTATTCACTGTATCATTTTTATAAATACTTCATGTTTTTCATCTCATTCTGAAACTCTTATAATAATCTGCACCTTTTGCCATCTTTTATTCTTGATTAAAGGGTTTCATTTCCAAAGTGTATTCCAGTGATTGTTAGGCTCTCAGACCTCTTCAGTCCTGAAGAAGTCGTGTGAGCTCATCACATGGTAGGTTTAGAGAAATCTCGCTCTTCTCTCTCTTTGTCTCTTTATACCTCTCTAGCACCTTTCTGTATATCATCTTGTTTTGGGGATCTCATTTCCATTTTATTTGGCACTTGACTCCCCCATCTTCTGGCATTGTATCGATTTCAATGTGTAAGTTCTCTGGTATAAACCTTGATCCATATGCCAGCTTGAGACCACTTGTTGACAGCCTCTGTAATTCAAATGGATTCTGTTTATATTAAAATATTCTTCTGTCCCTCAGAAACTCAGTATTTCATGGTATGTATTTGTGTTTTTGAAATGCTGTGGATAAAGTCAGTCCTGAGGTTTAAATCCCAGGTAAAAACTTGTTTTGAAAGGAAGCCACTAGATGTAGCCATAATACCTCTCTTTTCACTGAGAACCCTAAATAAGCAGCAGATAAGAACTATGTAGTATACCCCGTTAGAGCTCGACCCTGGGTGCGTGGTGAATGCGTAGTGCAGTGTTGAATGCAGACTGACTGATGTCACTGGGCAGTAATAAGCCTTCTCAAGCCTAATGTCCACCAGAGCCCTGCCCTCTGCTTACTCTGTGTGTGTGTGTGTGTGTGTGTGTGTGTGTGTGTGTGTGTATTTGAGAGAGAGCCAAATTATTTATTTATTTATTGCATTAGAAATATGGCTTGATGACATCCCCGCCCTGAGATTCTTTGCCATAGTCCTTGCCTACCACAGAACTACAACTAGCCACTTTCTAGGGTTTTCCCTTGTGGGGTCAATTTCAGAGAGACCTACCCATTCCCCTGATTTCTTGTTATCATTACGCTTAATTAGGTGGATTTTGTGCTCAGCACAAATAGCTCCTGTTAACTAGATCTGTGTAGGCTCAGTACAGTTGGATGCCAGCACACAAAGATGGGATGGGCTTGGTGCTTGTCTAAGGCTTTGCAGCTTCATGTATTCCACGCGCTAGGCCAACGTGAATGAGGGCAGTCCTCGGCACCTCTTGTAAAGCAATGCTAACATCTGTTAAATCTCCAGCAGCATTGCCTTCCTTGGCCATGGTGTGCTGGGTTACCAGTGAAGCCAAGTCTTCTGTGCTTACTCTTAATTCAGAATTTTTGAAATTACAGGCATTGTGAAAGAGACTTATATAATTCAAAAATTTGTTATGAAAAAGTATCAAGTAATACATCTAAAGTATTGACCAATTATAGGATATTAAATACAGAAGTATCTTTCTCTTTGTGAAAAAATGACAGGAGTTTCCTTTTTCTGAAATTGTGAGAGTTAGGGGCATTAATTGATTTTGAGGTTAGTGGTGTCTGCCACCAATATTAAACTCATGCCATCCATTTAAGATTAGAACTTAAATGCTCCTCAAGCTGTGCTGTTGAGCATAGTTTATTTAAAAATAACTCATTATTGTTTCTTCATAATTCTGCTTCTTTGATGCATTTTTCAAGAGAAACAAGTTATCTTTTTAGCATATCTTTTCTGTCGAAGACCTCTGTCTTGGGACTTGGCTTTAACATGGGCAAAAGCAGTTAATACTTCTCCTAGATGTTCTTTTCCTGGAGTTCCCTGTTCATGTCTTGAGCCTTGTTCCCACTCAAATAGGAGTTTTATATGGGAGCATTTAACTTGTCCCTAACCCTAGATCTGAAAAAAGTTACAGTTGTCAAAGAAAATATGTTTAAATCTCATTGTCTTCTGGAGTTAGTTCACCAGGAGTTGACTGTGAGTGGGATCTATCCCAGGTATCCTGAATAAAACAAAGGAAATTCCTGCTCATAAAAGTCATTTTTTGTTAGATAAAAGAGAAGACATCCATGTTTGGTCCTTACACAAAATCAAAAAGATTGAAGCTGAAGAAGATTTTGAAATTTCCCATCAAATCTAAACTTCAGCTAGTGTTTCAGTGAGTTTTTCCTCGTGGGCCTAGAGGATGTATTCTCCCCATCTATAAACAGACAAATTAAGCTTACTCTTCTTGTTCTGGACACGTGCTGTCTGTCACCAGTGTCCTTGAGCTTCCTGCTGCTGTTGTGCTGGTTCAGCTCTGGAAGTCCTCAGACATCCCAGGTTTCACTGTCCTTCTCCTCACCAGCCCCTGGACCTTTGATCTCATGCTCTTTTGTTTTCGTCAAGAGTGGGCAGGGCTCAAGAGATTCTTCATGGATGGAGCAGGTGAAGGGCAAGGTAGGCCAGCATTGTGGCATGCTTGCTGTTTATCCCTTAAGATGAAGAGAAAAAGTTTAGCAGGTATTATGAATACCAATAAATGTACTTTTTTATTTATGAAGAACTAATGGTGAGCTGTTTCAAAAAATATTTCCAGTACACAACTTGAGAGTTGTTTAGTTATAATCTTAAATGAATAATATCTGTTTAATACTGGTGACAGGCATTCCTACTTTCAAAATGAATTAATGCCCCCAAATCTTCCAATTTCAGGAAAAGGATATTTTATCATTTTTTACAACCAGAAAAGTATTTGCACATATTCTCTAATTGGTCACTACTTTTATGTCTGTGTCTTTTAATATGAAAGGCACATTTTAAAAATTAAGTTATGAATTGAAGGCAAGTGTGGCCTTGTTTTTTTAGCCCTGAGAAAGTACTATGAGGCCACTGCGAGGACAGGCGAGTTTTTGAATTCGTAAGAAATTGAAAGTACAAGGACTTTTGCTTTATTAGCTCTGTGGAAGATTCTTTTTCTTTTCCTTTGGGCTGTTTGAATTCTGTTGAGATTAATAGCTTTTGTGGGGCTAAACTGCCTTAAACTTTGAGTTTAAATGAAAGCTTTGGCCCTGAAAAATTTCTGGAGGGGAAAAAAAAATCTGTAAACTTAACTTTTGATTGAATAAATTAAGTTCATTAAGTTAGTCTGTCTTTTGTTTCTACCCCAGGAGACCAAATACCATTAACAATATAGAATTTTAGTTCCTAGGAATTTAGAAATAATTGAAATTTTAGTGTATCTCTGTACTTCTCTGAAACAAGAAAATATAGAGTTGGGGACAGGCCAGGACTGGGGAGGAATTCACAAAAGTAGCTTCCGTTAGCTGATACATTCTAACCATATAAATGCTATCAGAAGAAGTGTTTGAGTAAGCTTGGTCCAAACCAGTAACTAGCAAAAGCCATCAGTCATTCTACATATCTTGCTTGCCCTGAACCAGGCATTGGGTCCCAATGTAGCAATTCAGCAATCCATATTTGCACTATGTAGGATGGACCCAGATGTGCCTCCCCTTTTCTCTACGACTGCGGCAGGACTGCTCTCTTCTACTGAAGGAGAGTTCTAATACAGTGTCACTTTCTTACTGGTGTATTTCAATAATAATTTTTTTCATTGACATCAAAGTAACCAATTTTTCTTTGTTAAGCTTTGGCCAACCTATTTTAGTTAAATTTTCATTAGATTGGCATATTAAGTATAGAAACCTCTTCCCATTGCAGCTTTGGAAAATTGCTTATTTTCCATTGCAGAATGTGTTTGCCTCTGACTTTCCTAAGAACTGACACTGCTTATGACCATATCTTACATGAAGTCCTAGGGAGACAGTTTGTTTTAAACCAGTTTATCCCCTTCTCAGAATTTAGCAGAAAATGCCTGGTGCTCAGGTACAGGTATTGTTGAACAGAACTTTGCTGGGCAACCAGAAATGCGTGACCTCTCAACCTGTAGCTCACTGTTGCCTTTCTTATACAAAGTAACAAGGAAGTAGTCAAAAAAGGGACACTTTCCAGTTTAGGAAGGAACAAGTGATTGTGTGGAATTGGTTTTATTTACTGAATCCTTGTTGCCACAATGAATTCTTTAAGTTATATGTAATAAATTAGAACTGACCAGATTAAGCTAGAAAAATAGGTGATCTTCATATCTCAGAGGCTTTGAAACAATAAAGGGTCAGGCCATTTCTTATTTAAAATTTATATCTCTGTAAGTCTGTAGGGCTTCTCAGTAGTTTTACTCAGACACTCAAGTTGATGAGATGTTATTGTTTGGATCTTAAATGTTCCTCCAAAGCCTCATGTATTTGGAATTGTGGGTTGTTGACTTGTGGGCCAGTAAGTGATGGAGGGGCACTCACCCTGGGTACAGGCCCCAACTGGTACTTTGAATTAAATAAAAGAAGAAAGAAGAAACATTGCTACAGCTTCTTTTTGGGAAAGCCTTACCTTTTGCCTGAGTCTTCAGACTAATTTGGCTCCTGTCTGGGGTGAGCAGCACTCCATCCTCTATCTCTGCCCTATGCCTTCACTGTTGTTGACTGCCCTATCTATCAATGGATTATGTGTAAGAGAGACCTTCTGAAACTGTGAGATAGACAAATCTTTACTCTCTTAAGTTGTAGATATAAGGTATTTTGTCACAGCAGTGAATAAGTAACTAAGACAGAAATTGGTACCAGGAGTGGGGTGTTGCTCTGACTACCTGACCATGTGGTTTGGAAGCCTTTGGAAACAACCATTTTATGGGAGGAGTTTGGGGAGTTTTAAGGGAAGATACTGGCTAGAGAACCCTTAGATTGCTGTGAGCTCAGCTTGTTTAGAGATTCTGGTCAGAACTGAGGAGACCATAATATTGATAGAAATGTGGATTGGAAAGGACAGGCTCAAAAAGTTTCAGAAGAGGAAAAGAACTGTATTGGCAGTTGGTCTAAAATCCACACATTATGCTGTGGCAGCAAGTGTGTTAACATTTTGCCCTTGTCCGGGGTCTTTGCCTGAAAATGAGATTAAGAATGGTGGACTACATAATCTGGTAGAAGAAATCTCAAAGCAGCCCAATGCACAGCTTTTAAGTGGGAGAGTAACTGCCATCTCCGTCATCTGGTTAGAACAAATGATTGCTTTCACTTATCACTTCCTAGGTTTTCTCTCATGTAGCTGTGAGCCAGGAGTGTAGCAATTCTTTGGCTTGCCCCTTAGGTAGACACTCTGCAATACTTCCTGTAGTTTTGTCTTATCTCTTTAACATGCTTTGTCAGTTCCTTTATTTCATAAAAGTTAATGGGTGAAATCCCCTTTGCTAGTAGCAATACCAGAGCTGGAGTGTGACTCCAGGTTCACCTGGCTGTAAACATTTCTGAGCCCATCTTGACACCACAGAACTTTGTTCTTTGAGGCAAAGCAAAGGATAGACAAAGTCAACGAACACCTGTTCTTGGTTTTTTTTTTTTTTTTTTTTTTTTTGCTTTATTTTTCCTTGTGTCTGAACTGATTGATAATATTACATTTACTGCATGAAGATAAAAGGGAACAGGACCTATGGAATACGTCAGGATGACAGCACTCTTCGAATGATCTTGTAGTTATGACAGTTCATAAGATTTTAGTCCACATAATTAGCCTGTGAAATCAGTTTATGAAAGTAGACTGAGGTATTGCTGCCAAATACCTTAGTACGCCTTTGAGATACAGACTGGTTATTGCATGTTTTTCTCAAAATGAATATTAAAGAAGGAAATTGTGTTTTTATATATCGCAACTGTCTTCATTCATTTCACCCAAGTCAAGTTTTATTGATTTTTTAAAATGAACTTTTCTTTCTCTTAATCTTTTTTTTTTTAATTGAAAACCTGAGCAATTTAACATCAGATACCAAACATTTCAGATGTCAGGAACTTGCAGTGTTGGTTGACCTTAAAATGCTAGTGTCTCATTTTTACTTAGGGTTATTTACATACTCATTTATTTGTTCAGAAATAGAGTCAAATCAGACTGGTTCTGAATTCACTATGTACCCTAGGCTGGCCTAGAACTTACTACAATCCTCCTGCCTCAACCTCCTGAGTACTGGGATGATAGGCGTGCACCACGCACCTATCAGTGTGTGTTACTGGAGGATTGAAGTGGGGCCCTTTGGCTTCCTAGACAGGTGCCATAATCATCGAGCTATACCCCAGCCCAGGGCTACATTGCTCATGCCAGTTCTTACTGTCATTATTAAAGGAAAACTGGTAAGTGATAGGTCACCTTTCCTCTTCTTGTGTTTCCCATATTTAATAAATACTTTAAAACATGGGAATATGTTGTGTTATTCTTGACATTTAGGGTTGTTAGAAGTGATCAGTCCCTTTTTGATGTCCAAAAAGAGCTCCCCCCTGTGCAAGGCCTACAGCACACTCAGTGAAGTACTTGCTGTCTCCGTGGCCACATGTGCCCTGATGTTGAGATCCTAAAAGTGGCCGCTGAGTTCTGTTCTCTTAACGTGGGATGCTGGAGACAAAATAAGGAAGCTGTTAGAGTTCATGTTAGCCATGCATATTTTGGTTTGGCCATCTTTAGTCCAGATTGCTAATATTGTTTTTAAAGTACTACACGTGTACTTAAAATACCAAGTGATTCCAAAGTCTAGTGAACAAAAAATGTCATCTTGCATCTTTATCATTTCTCTTACCAATAATTTCCATTTTTATTGACTTTTTCCTACAATAATAGAAATAATCATACCCTCAAATTCCTATATTTTAAGAAAATAGGCCTATTATCCTGTAGGTTACTTTTTTCAACTAATAACACAAAATGAATATCCTCATGTCACTGTCTCTTGTTTTTTGGGCCCCACATTCCTCTGTTAATTCACTTTCATCGGTTCCTGTGTCCAAGGTTGCTTCAGACTTTTTGATTTGTCGCTCCCTCTCCTACTTTCCTTCTCCTTAACATAATTGTTTTGGCATGCACTTCTCTGTGGATCTGTGTTGAGCTGTATGTGTTTAATCTACTATTTTTAAATGGAAATCAGATTTCAAAATTTACTAATTTGAATTATCTTCATTATTATTCAGGAATGTTAAATTTCATAGCCACCACACAATGAAAAGTTTTACTATAGTTTAACAACGTTTTTAAGTTTTCCCTGACAGTCATTTTGTATTCTTAAAAATACCTTTCCTTTATATAGGTTATCTCAGTTGTTTCTGGCCCTGTACCTTTAAAAATAGGAAAAATGATTTTTTTAAAACATCTAACAAAATATAAATAATCTGCTGTTTTATAATCTTGAATCTTTTGGGGAGATGTAATGTTTTGAAGAAGGATGTTTTGAATTAATTTGAATATGAAACAAAATGCAATAGACAGAGCACTGAACTTAGAATCAGGAGACCTGTGGTAAATTTTAACTGTAAAATGTAGAACACAGAAAAGTGGATTTTGGCAGCCCAATGCATCACCTTAAGATCCTCATGATGTTGTTTTGCAAATTTTATGAGAAAGAATAAATCATGGTTTCAATCTAGTTGTCCTGTACATAAAAGTTTATTCTTATTCATTTGCCTCTGTCAGCAGGGAAACATTTTGTGAAGGATAATGCCAGTTTTAGGAAAGGACAGAATTAGTACAACATTCTCTTCATATGATCTGTGCCTCTCTGTAGGTTGATTAATAACTGAGTGTGAATCTCTCTGCTCTACTTTTTTCCCAAAATAAAAAGTCAAAACTCTAGCCAAAATACTTGATAAATTCACTAACAACCTTGTGCTGTTACTAAGTCATGAAGACACAGGGAAGAGAGCTAACTGAAGGGGAATTAAAGTTTGATATCACCACTTAATGTGATTTTTCTTTTCTGAGCAGTGTACTTAAATGAGGCGGGGTTCAACTTCGTAAGAAAATGCATCCAGGCTGTAGAAACAAGAGGTAAGTGATGCCTGACAAGGACATTTTGTGTCATATTCTTGTGTATAAAACTCTTACAGTAGAAAAAAGAGGTATTTTTCATTATTAACCTGAGATTAGTTTTAAGACTGATATATATATGTATGTATAAATTATATAGACATAGAAATGGCTACATTTTCAGTTTACCAAAAATTATATTGCTTCCTTTTTCATGATATTTTTCAGTGTAGTCTCACTTTTTCCTGGTGTGCTATGTTTATTTATTACTGTGAGCACCTGTATGACTTGCCAGTCATTGGGAGACCATGAGGATTCCTAGGGAGCCTGGCTCAGCCCCTGCCTGCCTGTTTTGTCTGTTTCAGTGATTTTAGTCACTACCCACTTTTACTCTAAAGGTGACCTCTTTCTGGCAGATGTTAGATACTTACAGTTCCAAAAAAAAAAAAAAATTGTCTAAAGAAAACTTTCTTGGGTTTTGGAGTTCTGTAAACTCACATTGAGATGTTGGTGAGAAAGTGAGTAGATTTCCTTGAATCCTCCGAATGTGTTTCCTTGCCTTCGAGATGAAGATCTAAAAGCTAGTGGACTGCTCTGCCTGCAGGAATTGGCAACTCGGAAGGAGAAGATGAGGAACACTGATCTCCTTCTGTCATTGATGCTTTTTTATATTCAAATAATGGTGACTAGGCAGGTATACCTTGCTACCTTGAAGATCTTCAACGACTTTCAAATGACTGTTCGTTGTCTACTCTGAAAAATACATCCAGTGGTTCTTTTCCAGGGTGGGTGTGCTCAGGTTAGACAGTAAAAGTGGAGAAGTAGCTTTCAAATTCTGTATGGACGTATGTTTCAGTCTTTAACATCCTATACTTGGGAAGCCATGTCTGAAGCCATTTCCTATGATTTTCCTTCCCATTAGGCATCACCATTTTAGGGCTCTACCGAATAGGAGGAGTGAACTCCAAAGTTCAAAAGCTCATGAACACCACATTTTGTAAGTTTTGGATGAAGAAAGTTAACTGTTTGTGTCACTGTTATTGATAATCCAAACTATAGTTTTCTCTGAGATACAGATGATTATATATCTCTGACCATTTTGAAATAATGTTTAAATTTAATGTTTAGATTGCATTCTTTTGGAAAGTGGAATTTTATAGGGGAGTTAGTGCTGAAATTGAGCCCAGATCTTTGTATATGCTGAGCACAGGCTCTAACACAGACTGCGTTCCCTGCCTCTGTGTTCAATTTGGAAGGTGCATGTTTAATAGGTGAACGATCAGAGTCATACTCTTTCTTTGAATGTCTCTTGGCTAACTAGAGATACAGTAAGATGAAGAATGCTAGAGGCAGATTGCCTGGCTTGGAATCCCAGATTGTCCACTGAAAAAGCATTATACCCTTTAGTAATTTGCCTAACCTTTTTGTTTGGGAAGTCTCTTCCCTTCAGGATGAGGATAAACAGCAGTACCTTCTAATCCATGTAAAGCATGGAGAAACACACTGGGCACATGCTAATGCACTTGTCATGTGAGCAGTTAGCTGTAAGCTGATTTGGGAGACTGTTATTCTACTCCGTATCTTTGACATTCAGTGTCAAAGTCAACTTCTTACCAGCTCACCGGAAGAGCAGTCCTCAAGTTAACTTTGTTAGCATCCGAAAAATGAATGCATCTTTCTCTTGCCTTAGTTATGTTGATATACATTTTTATAATGACACAAGGAATACTTTATTTTGAATTTTACAGTTTAAACACTTTGTTTTTTCTTTCTAGCCCCCAAGTCCCCCCCTGATATTGACATTGATATTGAACTGTGGGACAATAAAACAATAACCAGTGGGCTGAAAAACTACCTCAGGTGAGGAGGGTGCAACTCCTGATGTCCGGTGTGACCTTTTACTCCCCTTCTTGCCCAGGAACCATGTGGTTTCATAGAGCCTATACGTCCACCTCACTATTTAACTCAAGGCCTTTATGTAAGGTGAAAGAGCTCAAGGTAGTAATTTTTACATTTAGCATTCTGGAATTTGTTTTGTCAAGAGTAACATACAAGGACACAACGTCTTATGAATGCTGAATTAGTATTTTTGTTTTATATTAAATTTGTATGTGAATTTGCATATATATTTGAAAACAAAATCAGCTTTTTTGTTTAAGGCATTGTATCGTTATCTGAGAGGGTAGGGTGTACAAAAGATGCTGCCATTTACGAATGTGCTTCACTCCCTGTTGTAGGTGCCTTGCTGAACCACTGATGACTTACAAGTTGCACAAAGATTTTATTGTTGCTGTTAGTAAGTACACTTGCATCTAATTCACTTAATTGATCAGTTTTATGCTGTGTTACTTGGATAAGTTGAAATTTTGTTAGCACTTTCTCGTATGTTGCTTAAAGATTGTCAGCATGGTACCGAACAGTTTATACTCTGTCATATCAGCCAGTAAGAATTGCAGAATGAGCTGAATATTTTGTCACCTGGGGTCATAGGCTGATGTGATTAGAAAGAGCTGTGAGGAATTCAGATACCATTTTACTTGAGCTACTAATACCAGCTTCTTATGAGAATAACTTATGGTTAAATAAACATGGTGGCAGCTGCGGGCAGACACGTGCCCATGCTGCATTCTTAGCTCTGGGAGAGGACTCATTTTCAGGAGAGATGCTTCTATCAATCTCCTTTATGTCATGCTTACTTATAATCACATATTTATGCCATTTATTTGGATTTATGACTGTCATAGTGTTATAAGAATAGAAAAATTTATTGCAAGATTGAATGAGGGGTTTGGAGGGTAGAAACATGTAACCTGAGGAGTTTCAGCCATTGAGACTCCATTGCCATCTCTGCAACAGGGAGCAATTAGGAACTACAGGTTATTGTTAAGTTGTATGGATTGTAATTAAGAGTATTTTTCAGTCTAAGAACAAAATTGGTTTCATTACTTTTACTTTCCCATGTTGGATTATCACAGAAAATGCCTGCAGTTAACTTTCTTATAAAAGTTGAGTGACATTGCTTTTCATTTCACTGTTCATGGGCAACCATAATCTGTTAAATCTCCATCCTGGTGAGCTACCTCCTGCAAAGCTCTCCTTTCCACATTCTCTTTATAGAAAATGAAACAGGACTTGAGAAAATATGGAATCCAACTTCTCAGTTTATTGAGTAAGAAACCAGGAATCAGAGTGGGCAAATGACTTGTCTAAGGATATGAAAAACCTCATGGCAAAACCAGGGCTGCACACTAGTTGGGGTTTTTGTTTGTTTTCTGACTCTCAACCTAGAACTGCTTCATACAATTTTCTTGTGAAAGGTGGCATATAAGCCAGCTGGCTAAAAATAATACAAGTTTTCGGCACAAGTTTTTTCTCCAAATGTTTCTGTAGCAAATAGTGATTATTATATTATTCAGTAACATATTTTTATTTTCTATATACTAAACCAAGTTTTTTATTCAGCATATTGGTCAGAATTTTTGGTGACTCTTATCCCACTCCTTGGAAGAAACCTGTTTTTTGTCTTAAGTTAGGTTCTTTCTTTATGATAGGTCTAAATTGCTATGCCAAGAAGAAATGGTAGCTTCATAACATGAAACTATGAGTAGGGGTATTTTCTGGAGAAATGGCTTGGAAAGGTGGAGGTGGACATTCACTACAGAATTTATTTACTGTAGTAAGGCAATGCTAGACAGACTCCTGAGCTTGAAGTGTTAGGCATTGCTCTAATGAACACAATAGCGAGCTTTTTTCTGGCAAGGCTGGACCTGCCTCGTTTTCTCACACATTTCAGATTTACCATGGTTACTATGAGCTCAATATCTTGGATTTTGTCTATAAAATATGTTTATAAAATAATGAGAAAACTCCAGAAAAATTATTTTTTTAAAATTTTGTGAAATAAGGAGAAGGATGCTGGGATCCTCTGCCCTTGTAGGTTTGGATCTCCAGGAGGTTTGTGTATGATATGGGTATTATGGCACCTGACACGTTGTTCAGTTTGCACCACTTTTTCTATAATCCATAGTTTTAATGGTTTTATTCTATTCTTGGCTTCAAAAACCAAGCTGATGATTTGTTGTGGTTGTATGGAAGCATACATGGTATGACTGAAAAAATACAATGAATATTAAAGCTATATGACAGTAAAAGACATACTGCTGTCAGTATTCCTCAGAATACACAAAATTCTCCTTCTCACTTGAAAAGCACTTATTATTAGCAATATGTCTTTTACTGTAATGTTATTTTTTAATTAAAACATTTACTTTATTTTTTGATCACTGCTTGCATAGTTCAGTGACTCAGAGCACATGTGTGGAATCCTTAGAACATAATTTTCTTAGTATCTCTACTTCCTGGCTTTGTGAGTGTGAGCAAATTATTAAGTCTCTGAGCCTTGCGTTCTCCATGAAGCAGTGTTTGTAGGGGATGGGAGGTAAAAGTGGTTGTAATACTTACTGTTTGCATTTATATTTCAGTGAGCATTTGCAATTTTTGTTTTCCTAACAGAATCAGATGACCAGAACTACAGGGTGGAGGCTGTACATGCATTGGTGCATAAATTGCCAGAGAAGAACAGAGAGATGTTAGACATCTTAATAAAGCACCTGGTCAAGTAATTCTCTAGCTTATATTTCATTTAGTTACATGTTCATCCATTAAGGTTATACTTGTTTATGTCTTTTTACGTAACTAATGGATTGCAATAGTAATTAACTATTTGAAAATGCTTTGAAAAAGGTGTCTTGGTTTATTTTTAAGATTTATCTATATATTTGCTTGTGTGTATTTTTCTGTGTTTCCAATATGTAGAATACTTTTTTCCTTCACAGCTGTTAAACCAGTAACAAAATATTTAGATGCCAACTTGAAAATAAATAGACCCATTATGGGTTTTTTCTTAGTTACTGTAGGTATTTTGTAAGAAGGCAGCTTAAAGACCAGTGCTTGTACTACTCAAGTCAGTAAGTTGCCTCAGGTCAAATATTAGATACTAATATTAGATTCTCCCTTGGGGTTCAGTGTCTTTGGTCTCTGAAGTTTTTTTCAGGTTTGTTGTTACTTGTCCATGTACTTAAAAATCATAAATCAGTAGGTATATAGGTAGAAGATATATGGATAGATAAGTTATTTGATTGATCATATTAGTCACATTTATTCAGATGGAGGAACAGGGGGGACAGATTAATTGTAAGGAAATTAGCTCATAATGATGGAGACAAAAAGTCTGAAACCTGCGAGCCGGCCTCCAGGACAGAGACCTGAAAAAGTTAATGTGCAGCTTGAACCCACAGACAATCTGGAGACAGATTTCCTTCTTCCTCCAGGAAATCAGAGTTTTGTATTTTGTTCTTCCCAAAGACCTTCAACCAGTAGTATGATTCCCACCTCCCATTATGAGTAGTAATCATATTGTTATGGAGTCTATCTATGTGAATGTTAACCTCATCTAAAAATACTTGAGAAACATCTGGAATAATGTTTGGCAAAGTAGCTGGGTACCATGACCTGGCAAAGTTGACATGCAAAATTAATCATCATTAATATGTCTATTATCAGATTGAAAGATGCAAATTTACACATATTTAATTAGGATTTGTTTGCTATGTTTCTGCAAGCAAGTCTAAATTCAGTTTTAAACCTTAGGGGACCATTTACTGCTTAGTAGTAATATTTTATATTTTAATGAGTACCATATTTCGCACTAAAATGATTAATTCCTCCCTTTTGGTGCAAGAACTTACCCAACTTATGCTTATTTGAGCCATGCACATTTGAAAAAGTGTATAAACATATTAATAAGTCTGATCTTAACTGGAAGGCACTGAGGCAATATGAATCCCCCACTCACACACATACCCCCTTTTCGAATAAAAAGAAACTGGGAACATCATTTAAGGTTTTAACATTAACTTGTGACCCTTGGCAATTTAGACCATCACGTTTACAATATATTTGCCTGTCCTTCACCATCATCCACGCTCCTTTGTTGATGAACGTGACTACCCTTTGTCAGGAGTGGGTTTAAATTGCCTGAGCACTTCTTGAAATTTGACCACTGTTCGTTAGGCATTCTTATACTGGTCTTCAAGCAAATTGTGTATCCAAGCCTTACGTGAATGTGCTTTTAAAAGCCACAGGAATGTCACGTAGAATGTCTTGCCGAGTTATATACAATGTTAGATTAAGACAAGCTTCACCCTTAAGGGGCTGTGTGTGGCTCTGATTGTGGGAATTACAGGAAAGAGTATTTGGTCACTAAAAACTGTTTACAACATATTTGTCCATCCTTCCCCACCATTCCTGGCTCCTTGCTTGACCTCATAAAAGGCACAGGGCCACTGACCAAGCAGTGGCTACACCAAGTGTACAGTGTCCAGCTCACGAGTGGCTACACAGTGCCCAGCTCACCAGTGGCTACACAGCTCACCACTAACTTGATGTGACAACTACAAACAAGTATGACACCCTTGATAGCTAAAAACGTCATGTGGCCAAAGAAGAAAAGAAACAAAAGAAAAATATATAAAACAAGTAGAATTCCAAAGACCAAAAGGACTCATTCATATCTCCATTAATTAGCTTTAAAAATTACATAAATCATTGCTTCCTTCCTTATAATTCTTTGTATGTGTGGGTGTGTATGTGTGTGCATTTTTTAAAAACAAGATTATGGTTTTATCTTTTAACTCTAAATTAATTTCAAGTAGTCAAAATGTTATTTAAATTTTCAAAATCATATTTTGGGACAAATTACTTGTTTATGGGAAGATAAAACATTTTCAAAAATTTTAGTGGAATGGCTTTTGAATGCAAAGTAAAATTAAAAAAAAACTTTGCTTTTTATAAATAGTTGGTATTGATATCATTTTGCTTAAGATATGTTTTAATTCCATAATATTATTAACCAGAAATTCTTAATTCGGTCTCAATGTAAAAATCAAGCAAAACTCTTCAGTCTCTGGAAAGCCTTCTCAGAGCACATAATGTGCTTTATATACCCTGGTTCTGTATTATTAAATGCAAATATGTTTATAATTTTATATATTCCTTTGGATAGATTATAATTATGTTTATGTCTTGTAATATTTCTTTGTTTTAAAATGTGCTTTGTGTAGTTGTAGGGGAGCCCCTCTGCATTTCTTATGGTTGCTATGTGTCTGATAGCTCTTTCGTCCTTTTTACCTATTTGTGTTTGAGTCGTAATTATGTCTACTCTAGGAAGTGCACAGTTGGACCTCATTTTTTAAAAGATCCAACCTGGTAATCTCTGACATTTGATTGTACTATTTAATCCAGTGACATTTTGTGTTACTGTTAATGTAATTTGACTGATGTCGAATGTTTGTTTTATTTTGTTTTCGGTTCATGGAGCTTGTTATGACTCTGTTCTGCCATTATTACTTTTTTTCCTTAATGTCTCTTCTTGGGCTGACTGTCTACATCTTATCAGAATTGACTTCATGTTCGTACTAGCCTAGTTTCAGTGAGGTAAGAAACATTACTCTTAGAGAGTTTGGGGTTTTCTTTGTCTTTTTTACACTATCACTTATCTACATATGTTAACAAACCCAGCGATGCATTGATATAACTGCTTTATAAATTTTATGCCTCATAAAAAGTCTTTGAGAAGAACGAAGAGCAAATATTTATTTATAGTTTGATAAATTAAAACTCTCTTTGCTACTTTCTGTGACTTTCATTCATTCTTACAGATCTGAGTTACCACCTGCTACTATTTTTATCTCCACATGGCCTTGCTCTCGCCCACCTCCTTTGTGTTTTACTGTCAACTGTATGATATTTCTAAATGTGATAGGCCTACAAAGATCGGGATGCAGATGTGAAGAGAAGCAGGAAAACTCAGTAAAGAGAAAACTGGTCATTGAAATAGTTCATCTTGTGTGCAACACAAGTGTCAACTTTGCTTTCAAAAACACACCAACTTTTTTTTTAATTTCTAAATTGATGCTTGAGTTCAATACTAGTCACATTCCATTTTAATTACATTATAGGAACTGGAACATTTTAGCAAAACTACCTAATACCAGTTTGATTTGGAGAAGAGTATCGTTTTGAGATGATATTTTAATTAATTTAATTCATTGTTTCATTTGATTCAACAATCTGGAGCGTTGGTATGTGTGATTTACAAATGAGAAAACTGAAACCTAGAGCTACTGAATAACTTAAATAAGCTTACTCAGCATCTAAGAAGTGGACCTGAGCTTTGAGTCCAGACATGTTCATTGCCTTTATATCCTGCTTTCCTTAGCAGGTTGTCTAGTATGAATTAAGCATTTAATATATACTGCTTGATTCTATTAAAAGAAAGCTTGGACTAAAGCTTCTCTTACTTTAACTTATAAACCTTCTTAGCGAGTGCTCTCTAGGGCACAAGGAAGACATCCAGCCCATATTTCTTCTTCCCATTCTATGTCAGTAATTGCATAGAGAATCTAGAAACAGTTTTTTTTTTTTAAATAAAGCCTTAACTTTTAGTGTGGAATGCATTTAATGATGCATACTCAGTCTGATTTTAAAATAATTTTATGTTGTATTCCCTTCTGAAATTTTGTATTCCAAAATTCTGGCGGCAGTAATAGGGAAAAGACAGTTTGGAGATTACTTAAATGAGTGAGGTTCCCTATTATCAGTGTGTCCAACTTCCAGATTGGATCAGTGGAGTGGTTACAGCATTCTAGGCAGTTCCTGGTGTTACTATGGTCCCGTCAGCGATATTAGAAGCTCTTCACTTCATCTGAAGCAGTAGTGACCCAATCCCACCATCTAGCCCCACTAAGTGCCCAGCAAAGTGCCCTACACCAGACAGCCATTGAGGGAATTTTTAGATGAAAGAGAGAGCACACCCATTTATTGTTCCATGATCTATTTGGGTAGCTCAGAGTTTAGAAAATCAATATTATTTTTTCAGTCTACTTCTTAGTACTATGTTTTTCCATAATGGAATATTTTCTTCAATAGACTAACCCTTGCAATTATTAATTATTAATTATATTACACAGATGTTAACTTTTCACATTTTTAAAAATTTAATTGGCAGATAATAGTAGCACATACTTATGGAACGGTGCAACAATTCAACACATGCATATAGTACATAATGGTCAAACAAGGTGATGAGCATTTCTGTCTCCTTAAGCCCTCTTTGTTTCTCCATGTTAGAAGCCTAGAGGGTTATGAGAGATAGTGACAGGCTGAATGAGGAGTCCCGAGATCCGGTTTGATCTACCTGTGTGTAGCTCAGCAAGCTGAGTATATCTTATAATAACTTACCATATATTTTGTACAGAACATTGTACATCTTTTCAAGTTTTTACCTGCTCGTGCCAGTTAGAGTAGGTGAAACTGACTGAAGAAATTAGCCTGTATCAGCATGTATATTTTATATATTTTATGTCACAATTTTGATGAAAAAGATGATTGCATAAATACTGAACATTTACCTTAAGATACGTTTTGTTCTTTACTTTCAGAGTATCACTGCACAGCCAACAGAACCTCATGACGGTCTCGAATCTTGGTGTCATATTTGGCCCAACTCTGATGCGAGCACAGGAGGAAACTGTGGCTGCCATGATGAATATTAAATTTCAGAATATAGTGGTTGAAATTCTAATAGAACACTATGAAAAGGTAGGGTGGGTTTTTGTAGGCAAGAATCACATTTTGCATCTTGCTCTCTTAAAAAGAGTTTTGCGTTTATATTAGCAAGCTTTACTTTGTAATCTGAAATTCCCATGAAATGTTTATCAGTTTTATGAGGCTTTCTCATGAGGACTTTGAAATGATTGTATTGTTAATTTTCAAGTGCTTCTCAAAATCCTCTAGGTATAGTGGGGCTTGGTAACATAGACATGTAATCTCATCACTCTGGGAGGCTGAGGCAGGAAGAGCATAAAGTCAAGACCAGCCTGGTTAATTTGGCAATTTAGCAGGACCTGTCTCAAATTGAAAACTAAAAATGGACTGAGAATTAACCTCAGTGTGGAGGCCCTAGCCTCAATTCCCACTACAGAAAGAAATAGATGCATAACAAAATCCATGAGGTTGGTTGTTTCCTTCTGTATCATTGACTTTAGTTAGCATATGTGCAGTTACTGCTCCTCTTCAGAGAGTGCTTTAAAATCACTTTGTGATTAAGTCTTTCATAATCTTCCTTCTTGTTTCCCTGGAATTAGACTTAAATCTATGATAATGATAATATTTCTAATAAAAGTAAAAACTAGAGGGTGGAATCTTAAAGTCTTCTCTCTATGATCCCTAAGTATACTGTCTGTAGAAGCGTGATATCTTGAAGAATCAATGGAAATGAGAAACTGAAAGCCAGGTTAGCTGGATGATTAAGGCCTACCTATACAAAGTCTCATTTCTAGCTGTTCTGCTTTTATTACGTAACTAAATTTAGCATCTAATGAATAAAGCTAGCCTTGGCCCAGAGAAAAATGAATTGTTGTATGTGAGGACATATTTAAATATTATGGTATTGAATACCATGGTCACCATTTGCCATAGAAACAGTGGAGCAAAAGACTTGTGACCAAGGCTTATATCAAAGCAAGGACTTCATTTTAGCTAGGTGGCTCAAATTTCCCTTCTTATAAAACAAAACCTCTGTATGGAAGTATTCTAGGTTGACTTGGAAAACAGAAACAAAATAACTAGCTTTGGTTTTATCTTTAAGTTTACTAGTATCCATTCTGCGTCTTGATTTCTTTGTGAACTGAGCTCATTTCCTCAGGTCTTGTTCATCATGCCAAGATAGTTCTACAGAGAGATTGGAGAATGGGGACTTTCAGGAGTGGCTGACTAGTATAGATTTTGTGTATTTATTTATTTATTTATTTATTTATTTACTTATTTATTTTTGAGACAAGGTCTCATACTCTTATCCAGGCTGGTCCTGAATTCACTATGTAGCCCAACCTGGCCTTTAACGTGTGAGAATCTTCCTGCCTCAGGTTTCCAAATGTAGTGCTGAGATTATAGGTGTGTGCCGCCCTGCCTATTTTATTTGATGCTGGGAAATTGAACTCAGGGCCTTCCACCTGCTGGGCAAGAGGTCTAACCTCTGTGTTGTTCCCCCAGCCCTAGTGCAGGGGTTTAAGAGATAGCCTGGCTGATCATGAGCGCTGAATTGAAAGCCAGCATCTGTCTTCCATGGAGTTCTTCCATAGAGCCCACAGAGCAGTGCGCTTGGTGGCCAAGGTTCCAGGCCCCTCCCAGTCTAGGGTCTCGTGGCTGCATCCGTTGGCTGCCCATTCTTCTGCTGTCAGATGGTCATTTCTTGACAGTTCAGAGTCAACAGCATGGCACCACCTTCTCCTGGAAACAAGAAGCCATTTGGCTTGAGAAATGGTACAGGTGCAGTTATGTTCCTCCGAGACACAGGCAGAAAGAGAATATTGCAGTAAGAAGAGTCAGGGTGTCTTGACATAGACATTGGTTTTTCTGTGAAATTTTTCTTAAAATTATTAGAACATATTCTGAATTTCACAGATAGGGCATGAAAAAGAATAAAGAAAACCCAGAGATAAAACATTACTCAGTAAAGGAAAAGAAAATTATAGTTGCTCCCGGACATTTATTTTTATCAATCTTCTCCTACTAGAGTTCTCAGATTAAAAACTCTGCATGCTTAAGTTATGATGCACGTGACAGTCGCATCCTTCTATTGACCTCAGTCCATTTATCTCCTATGTAGATTTTCCACACTGCGCCAGATCCAAACATTCCCCTCCCTCAGCCTCAGTCTCGGTCTGGATCCAGAAGGACACGAGCGATCTGCCTCTCCACAGGCAACCGGAAGCCCCGAGGGCGGTACACTCCATGCCTGGCAGAGCCCGACAGTAAGTGTGCCTGCTCTGCGGAAGGTCCCATCTTCACTGTTTTATCAGCCTGACCTCGTGTCATTAGTCATTAGGTAGAAACAGCAAATGTTCTCACTGGTGTGCTTTCCCCTGCACCTCCCTCGTAACATTGGTCTATTCTGTGTCAGTATAGCTAGCTCTGAGGTTCCCTGCACAAGCAAATTCATTATTGCTACAAAGGAAAACAAAACAGTGTTCTCAGTGCTCTTCTTTCTGGTGCTGTGATTAAGGACATTGGATGCTGCCTGGGAGCAGGCTCTGTCCTGTTGTCCAAGTGGTAGATAAGAAAGCAAGAGAAAAGACCAGTGGAAATAGTGTTCGCATTATGTTCTTAACGCAGCATCTCCTGGGTGTCAAAAGCATCTGAAAAAGAGAAAAGAAAGTGAAAAGAAAACCAATGCCACACATTACCACTAATATCTTATCCTTAGCCAAGCTTCAGGGGTGATGCAGCTCTAGCCCAAGGCACATGTTAAGCTGCTGCCATTCTTGTTTCAGACACTCCAAGTCCTCAATTTTTTGCCATCAATATTTAATAGAAAACAGAGTTGATTAATCTTTAACCGTTAATTAATTTGTTTATATTTGAATGCTTTCTTATGTTTCTATAATTGCTCCTTCATGTTTTTCTTTTGGAAAGATGAAAAAGTAAACCTAGTTACACAGCTAGATTCTTACATTACTGTACTCTTAGCAGGAAAGGGAAAAACACCTTTCTTTGAAAATTGTGAGCAGCTTGTAATTTGCTGCTGACATTTAATGCTGCCTTTGAATAAAAGCTTACTTGAACTTGTTGTAACTCAAAATCAGCTATGGTCGGAGAAGAAAAAAAGGCAGAAGCGGAAATAGGTCTTTACTGTACTCTCTTCCATTGGTTTCTTGAAACATTATGAAGTAATATTATGTCCCTTACTTCTGAGTCCTATTTCAGAACCAAACATTGTCCACACACAAGTCAGCCCACTAATGCTTCAAGGAACAAAGTCGTTATTACATAGGGCCATTTGGTTCCCAGAGATGTATAATATCTTTCTAGAATAGAATTGAAAAATGTATTCACTGAGTTCACATGTATGTTTTAACCCTACTCTCTAGCACTAAGGACAGTTCTCCACTGCAGGTAGAGACCACCTTGTCAGTTGGGTCAGATGACGACCAGCACTTAGTGAGCTGACACTAGGAGGGTATGGGTAGTCTTCTTACCAAGAGATAGCTCCTTGCTCTTTGTCTCTCTGTCCTGCTCCTCAGGTGACTCCTATAGCAGCAGTCCAGACAGCACACCCATGGGTAGCATTGAGTCCCTCTCTTCTCACTCCTCTGAACAAAATAGCACTACAAAGTCAGCTCCCTGCCAGCCCAGGGAGAAGTCTGGAGGGATTCCTTGGATTGCGACACCAACTTCTTCTAATGGACAGAAAAGCCTGGGTCTCTGGACGACTAGTCCAGAGTCAAGTTCTCGAGAAGATGCTGCCAAAACAGATGCAGAATCAGATTGCCAGAGTGTTGCCTCGGTCACTAGCCCTGGGGACATTTCACCTCCCATAGACCTTGTGAAGAAAAGTCCTTATGGACTTTCAGGACTGAAAAGAGCCTCTGCTTCCTCCCTCAGATCTATCTCTGCAGCTGAAGGTAAGCCAGAGTGGAGCCTGTATCAGATGCCATTGTCTTAATGTTGTTAGCTATTGTTCAGCATGATTAAGCATGGATAAAGTAAAGGAAGAAATTTAAAGACATTTATCTACTGTGTTGCTGAGCTTAGACTTTAAAACTTTTGTGCACAGTGACTTTTTTTTTTCCTAAATCCATCTCTTTGAGGTGATGTCTTTGTAATTACTGTAGATTTTGATCTCCCTGAGTGCTGGGCTGCTGTGCCCAAAGAATTTTCTGTACCCTTTCATTGAGTGTCAGAGAAAAATGCTTCCTTTGTTATGCACATGTGTAATAGTGCCTTGCTTATTTTCTTGGACTTGCCTTTTAGGAAGCAAGAGCTATGGTGGTTCTATTCAAAGCTTAAGTTCTGTAGGTTCAAAGGAGATGCCTAAAGCCACACCACACCCAGAGCTGCCTCCAAAAATGTGTAGGAGGTTAAGGCTGGACACTGCCTCAAGCAATGGCTACCAGCGACCTGGATCAGTGTAAGTGTGAATGAGTTTGTATGCGTTGCGTTTCTTAGGAATGCAGAGTTGAGTCTTTCAGATGAACCTTCGGAAATTTATACTTAATGCTTGCTCTGTGGAGCAGTCACAGTCAACTTCTGGAGGACTCCACTCTTTTCTAAAAATGATGTGGAAGTTATTGTATGCCTAGGAAACATAAGCAATCTCATTGGGTGCCATGTCTAGCATGTAACTGATAACTGAGCTGTTGCTTAATTTGAGAACGTGAAAATCAATGTACAGTGTATTTGTGACGAACTTTCGAGTCAGAAGCCTTCCTGTGGAAGCTACACAGCCACCTTGCCACTTTCCCTTTCTGATACCAGTACAGGTGCCCTTAGCTTGTAAGGGTTTGTTTTTTCTCCTCTCTATCCTGGTTCCTCCCTCCCCTGTTGCCTGATGATTTAAACAAGCTTGTAATGGAATGAGAACGTGAAAGCTGATGAGGAGAGAGTACTTTTGATTTAAAAAAAAAAAAAAAAGCCCACAAGTGGTCAGTTAACAGGGCATGAGGGTACATGGACACTGTCAGAAAGGATCAAACAGGAACCTGGAAAAACAAGTAGAAAGGACCGGTTTCCCTCCCTTTTGTGTTTTTTTCCTGACACATGCCAAGCATTTCTAATGCTATCAGGGCTATTTTGGGTGGTCTTTATGTACATTAACAATTTAAAGATCCACACTATCCTGCTGAAATTGGTGGTATATACCCCTTTCTAGAGATGATAAGAAAAGGTCTTGGAAAGTTTAAGAAATTACATACCATCAGCTAGTTTGTGGCAGAGGTGGAATTTCAACCGAGGGGTCTCTAATTTCAGTACTGTGTATCGTATTTGTTGTTAATAAGATGGCATATCTAACCTTTTCATTATTCATAAAAAATTGAGTAAGATGTCTTACTAAGCCTATTTCCATAGGAACAAGCATCTTAAATTCATTCGTTCATCCTGTTCATTAATAAAGACCTTTTAGTTGCAGTGTGTTCAATATCTAGTATTTCCTTTGGTCATAAAACCAGTTACATTAATATAAACAAGTAGTTTGTAAATCTACCGACTTGTGAAGAGGCATAGTTTTTGCCATTAAGGGAAATTAAACTTTAATTAAATATCTTTTAAAAGATGAGAAGACGTAAACTCAATTTTTGTGGGAAAAGAGAAGAGGTTCTGTATTGTGATAGTACTGACAAAGTAGAAATTAAAATGCAGGAGATTTCTGTACATATGTTACATAATGATTTTCAGGATTTTCAAAGAGCTTGCCTCTGTGAGATGAGTTTGATAATTAAAGGAATAACAGATTATTTTAAAGTTGAGCTTAGAGTATAATTCCCGGAAACTGACATTCCCCTCTAGTAAATTCAGCACTTTGTCTAATCACTGAGGATACCTGGAAGTTAAGGGGTTTTCCTTTTGTACCCACTGGTCTCACCTCTTCAGTGTTTCCTTACCCCACACACATATTCCATGATTTACAATGAAATTTGAATTCAGAAATTCACTTATTGAACACACGTTCAGGCTTTATGCCTTCCAGCTTATAGGAAGTACATTTACATCTTAAAAACCACATGAAACCATTTATTGGTTTTTCTTAGCCATCAACATGAACAGCAGTTCCTTTTTTGTTATGTTGGTTTGGTTCTTTTAGTTTCTTGTGACTCCAGGAGAGTCAGTAACATGCTGCCTGCTGGGAGCAGAATGGGGAGAAAATGTTCCTCTTACTGTTCTTTCAATTTTCTGAGTTAAAAAAAAAAAAAAATAGGACCAGGATAGTTAGGATCTCCTCAAGAGAGAGCTCTGTGTTATCAGTCTGTAATCCCTGAAATGGAGGGTAGAGTTAAAACTCTACCAACCTTAAAACAACTAAAATTTGGTTCCAGTTTTGATATCGTTCTTCAGTAATCCTTTCGTCATTGTTTTATTTTGTTTCAGTGATAGTCCTGCATTTCACATTGAGCAGACTGGTTTTCTGATTGATCTCATGAAATGTGTATTTAATTTTTTTTTTTTTCAGAGTGGCAGCAAAGGCCCAGCTATTTGAAAATGTTGGTTCAGTTAAGCCAGTTTCTTCTGGGAGGTATGTTCTCAAAAATTTTGGAAGCATTTAAAAGAAACAGTGGTGGCCTTGTCTTAGGCTAAATGATGAATCTATGCAGCTGTGTGCTCAGTTTTGCAGATAGATGGTCAGGTCCACTCTCACTGGCCCTTCATGTGGAGATCATGTACCAGCATTTAGTGCCTCAGATTGTTACAGTATACTTCACTTGCTGAAATCTTAGCAAATGGATTCTAAATAGATTTCATAAAAGAAATTGCTGTAATTCTTTGCATATATTTAATGGCAGTCACTTTAGGGACATTTTTCAAAAGTATGTTCTTGGATTTTCAACATGACATAAATTTCTCTGGAGGAAATTTCCATGGATATCCAATGAGACATGGTTTTTCCTATGGACTGCTGAGACAATACAGAGCTGATTTCCCAGGTATCTCTACTGTTTCTGAGTAGAGAGTTTCATTCACACTTTGCAAGCTTTATACTCTGCTCCATTGTTGAAAGGATATGAATTGTTACCTCTTGCTGCTACTAATATGCTCAGTTCTTTAGTTCTGCTTTCTTCTTCCTTTACTCTTTAATTCTTCTCATTGATTTGGTTTTAATATGAATAGTGGCATTTCATAAAAGTGGGGCTTTTTTCATATATTCTTTTTTAAAGGAGACACTCAGTTTTTGTTAATAGAGCATATAAAATATAAGAATTAGAAAACAAACTTTGATTTTTTTTCCTTTTGGTTTTGAGTTTCCTATGTCCAGGTAATTGAGTGTAGGAAATAACAGAATCATGAGTAATTTAGATATTGTGGTATATTTCTTTTAAAAGTTATTCAAGTACTCTTATCAACCTTATAAAAGTATAGACTTTTGTAAGAAGCATTTATTAAGCGGAGTACTGGATGTGCACTAGTTGTTGGGCATTACAGTGACTTCAAACTCTTTAATTGGAGATTAGTGAAAGCTTCAAGTGTTAGTTCACTGGTAATGTGTGAAGGCCTTCAAGTATTAGTTCAAAGAAAGAATCACTTTGATATCTTACTAAGATGATGGCGGTGCCTTGCATTTATACATCAGTCGCAGCACACTTGGGTGCACCTTACCTCTAGATGTAGTGTCTTTTTATCTTCCCCTTACTTAGGCATGATGAAAACATCATTTCTCTGTGGCTGCCATTGTTTTGAGGCTTTAGTATAAGGGATGTAACCACATTATTACTCTGTTCTGCTATGTGATTGAGTTGCTCCACTAGATGGAGCACTCTTATTTAGGAAGCTCAAAAAGTCTCCACGTAGAGTTATAAACTCAGGCTTTGTGCAACGACAGTATTGTAGCCAGTGAGGTTTATCTGAGGTGAAGTTATTGCTAATTGAAAACTTTTCTCAATAATCTTTCATGACAACTTCAAATATAGTCAAAACTGGCAATTTTTGGCAACCTGTAAGGAGATTGAAAAAAATAAATAAAATATAAAAACTCAAGAATAGTCCTACAGTGCCTACCCATGTCATATGCAGTCAAGGGACTTAGGTTACCCATGATTTGGACCTCAAAGAATGTTAGGACTGGCACAGACATTAAGAAGTTCACCATATTTTAAAAAGGGGCCTATTTGATGATTTTAGTGGATGATCTTGAGCAACAGAAAAGCAACACCTCTGGGAGTCACTGCAGGCTGTGGGTGGCATTGACCCCATGACTGGTGATGCAAAGCTTCTGAGTGGATCATTCAAGAGGCTTCTTTATGAGGCCATAAGAGAGAATAGTCAGCTCTTTAAGATGGAGCTGGTGAAATTTAGAAGGATTGAGTTAGAGTAGCAAAAGTATTAAAAGCTGTAAGGACTTTCCTGTGGATAAGATCAGGACTGAGCAACTACTTTGGTATTGGGATTTAATGGCAGGTAACGAATACTGCATGTTTGAGAAGGAATGGGAGTAGAGCTTCTGAACTCAGCTTGTATGTACAAAGAGAAAAACAAAAGTTTTTGTCTCATAGTTTAAGGATCTTTGAGAGGTAAGTAGGAGGCAGTTAGAAATGTATGACTAGATCAAGAAGAGAGCATAAACTTTGATGCTATTTAAGAAACTTCTATAGTTAGTCCTAAAAAGTAAAGTTAAAGGTACCCAGCATTGGTGCTCAGTGAGCAAGAAAGGAAAAATGGCAGAGCATTGGTCTTTGAGAATGGTTTTTCTTAAGGATCAGGCAGAGAGGAATGAAAAGAGAGGTCAGAAGGAGCAGATATGGTCTACAGTGGTTGCAGATAAAGGAATCGGCAGAGGATGCTGGCATTAGCCCTTTAAACTTTATCGGAGATCTTTCAGAAAGCAAGGGCAGAATGGGAGGTACAACCATGCAAATCTGGCTACAGTGGCGTGTTTCCAGACTATGAACCAGAATCTCTGAGGCCAAGGTTTTGTCTAACCTCTCCAAATGAGTCTTACACTTGTACACAAGCACTTGAGAATCAGTGAAATAAAGAAAAATTTCCTTGTACATTTGGTGTCACCTTAAGCAGGCATTGGTTATTTATAGTAGTTTTCTTTAACCTACAAAATACCTTCAAGAACCAAATGTTTCAAGGCTCACCTTATGAAGGAATGTGGAAAATAATCCTCTCCTTGTTTTCAGTCAGTTATGCTCAGTCAAGGGGAAGATCAGTTTTCAGTTCCTATAATTTAGGCAGTCTACACACATGTCTTCTGACTGTTGAATTGAGAATTAAGTGCTTGAAGATTAAGAGATTTAAGTACATGACTTACAATAAACAACATAATGTTTCAGTTGTAATCTAAAAGACCAGCATTTTGTTTAAATTTACAAAGCATAAAAAGGAAGACTCTAACAAAGCCTTGCCCAGTGAGTTACAGTTTTAAGAAGCTATAATTCACTTTGGCAGAAAACCGTGACACACTGAGTGCCACGCATAGGATGCAGAATGCACAACCGTACATGTGAAGTCATAGAATTCAGGACTTTTGAAAATGATTTAATTCTTTTCTCCTTATAAGAAATGTATATATTACTAATCTGGAGAAGTAAATAAATACCACTTTAAGTTTTCTTATCTGAAATGGTTAGTATTAAATTTTGCCTTCCTGTGTCATCTTGTGATAGTGGTTCTCATACTTTTTAGGTATCAGTACACCTTTATGAACTTAAGTTGCTAAGGATCCCAAGAGAGATTTTATGTATGTAAATTGCATCTATTATTTATTGTTTTAAAAATTTAAACAAAAATGTAAATCTTTAAACAAATTATATAAAAAGGTAATTAAAACAACAATAAGCCCATTATATATTAATACAAATGACATGATTTTTATGGAAAGGATAATTTCCAAATTAAAAAAGAATTTAATTATTTTTGCACTTTTGTAAGTATTCTGACAGACATAATTGAAAATTATTATAAATTAATGTATTCTCACATTCCATGACTGCCAGGGCAGTTATGTCTTCCGGTCCCACCCACACTTCTTTCCTCCCCAGATTTCCCTGACCACACCTGAGAATTGCACTGTGATACACGTATGAGAAAGGATCTGCGAAGCTGGTGTTCACTGTGTTACTTCTTCATAGTAGCCAGCTCAGAATAGATACTCAATATAGTTGTTGAGTGAATGAATAAAATGCATGATTTTACAATAAAAATGATTTGATACTCAGCTTTTTTACTTCTTCAGTGGAGTTTCTGCCTGATGTCTGCCCTTGACATGAGCAGCTGTAACTACTCTCCGATGTGAAAGTTCTTTAGCATTGAGACATACAGCAGTCACTCACATATCCAAGCTGAACTCTGACAGTGTTTATTGAAAAAATGCTATCTATAAAAAGAACGTGATGAATTTAAGCACAGGAAGTATTTCTTGGCACGTTGTTTTGCAATGTTGCGGAAACAAATGTGCAAAATGTTTCCTTTTCACGCTAACATTGTTTGCTGGCTCGTCTTCTTCCATAGCATTACTTGTCATTGCTGCCAGATCCTTAATTGAATTGTATATTCTAATTTAGTAAGTCCTCTACTGATGGATACTTAGATTGAGATTTCATTTCTCTTTCTCTTCTATATATAGTATTTCTTTGGCATCCTTCTAGCTCTATCAGTGTGCATGCCTATTCCTTCAGAAGTAAAATTCTATGATATAAAAATGTGTGTGTGTGTGTGTGTGTGTGTGTGTGTATGTGTGTATGCACGCACACACTGTTGTTAAATGGCCCTAAGAAACATCGTGTTGCTTTCATTGAATTTTTGATTTTTCATATGCATAAGACAAGATTGGCAAAAATTGCAGCTGACTTTTTCACACATTTGCAAGTTTTACTAGTTAGCATTAAGGCACGCTGAGAACCAGGAAGGCGGCAGTGAGCAGATTGTTTTTCCTATGATAAGGGAAGAAATGGCTTTTAGAACTATGAATGTCCTTACTTCCTTCTTCCATGCAGTAAAAAGCAAGATTTTCAAAATCCTTTTCAAAGAATATTAATCTTATAAAGAGAGACACAATAAGCAACAGTGTGATTTTCACATCCTCTTGAATACACAAGGCACTAAGAGAGGAACCATTAACACCTAACGAGGAAACTTCACTATCATGGAGTCTGCATTAAACTATCAAAGCTCTCTGCTGAGTTAACACCTGTAGGTACAGAGCTTATCAGAAGAAAATTCCGTCCCATCACTTGCACAAAAAATTGAAAAGTCTTCACAACATTTTGTTCTTTGTGTTTCTTATATACTTAATATTATTAATGTAGTTATGTGATTGTTGTATGTGCTTCTCCCCTCCCCAGGCCATAAAATACTACAAAGAGAGCATTTATACCTGGAGTATTAACACAAGGAATTTCATTTCATTTTAAAGCATATATAGTTTTTATTTTTAATTGCACCATTGCAAAGAATATTGAACCATTATTATTTCTGCAGTTTTCGGAATTATTTCCTTATAGATTTCTTAACTAAGTTGTTGCTCCAGTGACTCAAAGAAATGTGGTTTTGTTGGAGAAGATTGTTGATGTTTTGTGATTTTTTTTCAGAAGTATTTACATATTTTTGAAGAAGTAGCTCTGTAGACCTGTTATATCCTGTCTTTACTTTATCGTCGCTGTGACTCAGTACTCAACATCCACAAGTTAGGGAGGAAATATTTATTGTAGGTTACAGTTTCAGAAGGTCATAGTCCATTCATAGGTGGGCAGCTGGAAAATGGTGGAAGCACATGGCCAAAAAGATAAGTCAGAAAACAAAATAAGCTTTAGGTTTTCTATGGATCTTATTTATCTTATTTCCTATATTTCTTTTAAAACAGCCTGTTTAGCAGTTTCCTGGTAATTAAGTAGTAGCAGTCTTTAGAACAAGCTTAAGCTGTTCATTATAAGCCAAGTAGTTCCCATTAGGAGCTTTGCCTAAGAATGTGAGAACATGGCTCTTGGTGTAGCTCGGCAGTTAAGACTCTTGCCTACAAGCCTAAGGTGCTGAGTTGGATTCCTTAGCATAACACAAACCAGGCGTGGCTGCGCATCATTGTAATCCCAGCACTGAGGAGGCTGAAACAGAATTACCTTGAGTTGAGGCCAGCCTGGGCTACAAAATAAGTTCAGGAGTAGCCTGAACTAAAGAGCAAGACCCTGTCCCAAAACTATAAACCAACAAATAAATAAAAATAAAAGAGAAAAAATAACACCATAACTCTTGTTGGGCCGGTCATATTCCATTTCTTGATCTGCCTATACAATTGTGTTCAATTTATGGAAAATACACTGATGTAGACTTACAAGTACACTTTATTCATGTATATTATATTGCAGCTATTGCTAACGATCACCAGAATTCTTTATGGTTACCTCTATGTATAGATGTACTATGTAGAGTGTTGTGGTTCTCACACATGACCTTGTTCTTCCAGGCAAGCCAGAGCCATGTACTCCTGTAAAGCAGAGCACAGTCATGAGCTGTCCTTCCCCCAGGGGGCGATATTTTCTAATGGTAAGTACATCCATACCCTTCACCAGAGTGTGCCATGGGAGGATGAAGGAATCCTCTGGTGGTAAAATTCTAACATGGAACTCAGGAACCTGATTCTAAACCAGGTCCCTCTCTTCTAACTTGCATAAATGAACTCTTCAGATTCCCTTGGGTCCACGCCTCTTCCTCCATTGTAGCATACACACATGTACCTACCTGTGTCAGTTCCTGTTTGTGTATGAGAGAAAAACATACAGAAATCTACAATCATACATGCAGATTGTTTGATTATGTAAATGTAAAAGGGTGGGTTTTTGACAATTTAAATGTATGTGTACAATTTGATGTACAGTTCCTACCCATGTGTTTATTTTTTGTGATTATTTGAAGCCCATATTGATTGAGTGAAATTTCTCTCTTTATTTTGCCAGTGTACCCATCAGTGGAACCTGGATGGTTAAAAGCAACTTATGAAGGCAAAACAGGACTAGTCCCAGAAAATTATGTTGTCTTCCTCTAATACTATTTAGTGGATGGCAGTATCTTCATGGTATCCATGGTAACAAATAATAAGTGCTATGATTTTATCTGACACAGATATGGGGATCAGCCCACTAAGTGAAAACAGTCAGTTTTGATCAAGTTCTTTGCCAAGAGACTACAGAGCTCCTTATTAATGGAAATGGGGGGAAATATTTAAATTGTGCCCATTCTTTCTTGTCTGGTTTCTTATTTTAAAATATCTTGCTTTACCCCTTTTTGGTAATATGTAATGCTCTACAGTGTTCTCCCATGACAACTGCAGAGTCTCAAATACTGTATTGAGGACTATATCCCAAAACTTCGGAAACCAGAAATCTTCTATGTGAATTGTGAAAATTTTTCCTTACTGCCTGTCATTCTCTGCAGAACTTTGAAATCATTACTTACAACTGTAATTTAAATTGTTCATTTGTTATTTTTTTTCTTAAGATATACTGCTTTTATATATGATTGATTGTTTTGCTGGTCCTAAAAATTTCAAAAAAATAAGTGCTTGTTTTAACATAACTTTATTTTTATTTGTTTGCTAAGTACATGATTCAGAAGCAATGATGTATATTGTATCTGTAAAGAAAGCCAAGCCAAGTCATGCACTGACCCACTGTAAACAACCTATGCAGAATTCCAGCCAACTTCTATGAGTTTGACTGGGAATCAGCTGACTATCCCTAAAAAAGTCCTGTTGGTAAATATTTTCTTGACAGGCTGGATTTTACTCCTGGGTCAGAGTTTACTGACTCTGTCTATAGAGGATATGTAAAGCTATTTTCATAACTGTAGGATTTTTATAAATTTGTACAGTAAAATACAAATACTGATAAGTCATATGCATATATCCTCAGCAGGTAGCATGATAGTGACATCACAAGAGTCGGTTTAAAGGCACATAACGTACATTCCAGTGGTGACACTGTAAAAGGCCAGACTATTTTAATAGTATCTAGTTCTGCCTTCGGACATAAGGAATGAAGATGCTATTTGAAAACACTAATAGGAAAACTGTGCCTTTTAAAATCTGTTCTTAAAACATAAAATAACATAGAAGCACAGAATTCTTAGAGCACAAAGTTTGAAATCATGTCATCATCTTTAGCAGGAACAGAATCTACCCATTATGACATGTGTTTTATGGCCCTTGCCTGGAATTTCACTGAATTAATGGCATATCGAAATAGATATTTACTAACCACTTATGTTTATTGTCAGCAATTGGTTATACATTAACCATTTTTCTGTTATTTCTATTTTTAATAATTCTAATATATTATATCTATAAATACCTTTATATGGCAAAGAGTCTTTCTTCTTAAGATTTCAAAAATCTGATTACCTGCCACTTACTGCCACAGCCCTGTCCTACTTGGCCCCATGATATCCTATGATGATGTCAGAGTTTTCTCTCGTGTTGTAGACATTCAGGTATTTATTGTGTGTAAAGCTCATTTTACATATTAAAGTCTATAATCTCTGTTTCTCCTACTATAAATTAATATTTCTGATGTTAATACAGTAAACACACAGAACTATTTCTCTGAACATTTATGCTTTCAAAAATAAAAATAGTGGTTTAGCATTACTAAAGAGTCCCAGTAGATAATACACACAGAAATGAATGTCTGAATTGAAATAAGTAAATGAAAAATATGCCAATGCTGAACATGTCCTTAATGGGAAAAAATGATCAAAGTTTGTCCATTTCTGTCCCTTCCTCCCATGAATTTCTGTACACTGTAAGGAGGTATGACGGAGCTTCTTGGTCACAGTGCTTGGTACCCTGGCTGGTGCGCTGGTGGCCCTCTGCTGGAGCAGGAGGTGGTGTTTCCACCACACCAGTCCCCTAGTCTGTTTGGGATCCTCAGTTTAAGCGCCCCTGTCATCCTTTGGCCTCCTTCTAGATTACAGCTTCATAAAGCAAATTGGTTTTCCTCCAAAGACCAACTAGGCTCCAAACAGAGATTAAAAGTCTCACTTCACTTGCTATTGTATTGAAAAAAAAAAAAAAAAAAAAAAAAACCCTCAACTTCCACTTTGACATAGACCAGAGCATCGCTGCTTCTGAGTTGTCCTTAAGCTAATCCGGTTAATGCTTAATGAGAAATTAATCCTTTTTTCTTCTAGGACAGGGGTATGATGTCCAGCTTTCCTTACTGAGGCATATTTTATAGTGGCATTTCTTTTTTTGTTCTTCCTTCAAACAGACTACAAACATGCTGGTTCATGTTGTACTCTTATTTGGAATTTGTGTTTTGTTTTGTGGTGTTGGGATTGAACCCATGACCTTGCATGTGCTGGGCAGGTAGTCTAACCCTGGACCTCATCCTCTGCCCTCTTGTACTCTTGTTTGACCCTTTAAACTTTCAGATGTATGACGATGGCTTATTTTTCTTTGTATTGATGATGTATATAAGCAAATCATGGCCTATGCTGGAGACAGGCTAAAGCTGTTTTTTCCTTCAAGTCACCGTCCTACTTGAAGGCATTTGTGAGCTCTAAGAAAATCAAGACAAGTGTTCTAAAACATGTGAGATGTTAGTTATGCAAGGAAGTTCGCATCCGTCAGTCGCTAGAAGAGACAGAGTAAAGACACTTTAAAATGGCCACATCCACGCCTTTGAAACTTTCAACGTGTGCACCCAAACCACTGCTTATGGTGTAGCCGGTAAGTGAAGATGGCACTTGTGTTGTAGGAAAATGTCCCTGACAACAAAACATGTACATGTTTCACAGCTGACTTGTTTATAGAAACTAGTTATTCAGCTGAAGGATTTTTCTGTTGTGTCATGTGTTAATATCTGAGAAGTAAACTAATCTTTATACTCTTGTATTGTTGATGAATTACGCAGAAGTGCTTTCTCCCTGCCGATGGCAGCAGCCTTGCCTGCGTACTGCATTCAGTCTCTGGGCCTCTGTGTGTTGCAGCACGCCTGATTGTAATCACATGTCTCCACGGTGGCTCATGGCTGGCTTGGCTGAGGGAAATTGGGAAGAAAAAACTATAATTCATTTTGCACTCTGCCAAACTATCCGGGTACCCAGATAGGAGAAATAAAGAAACCTGACTGTTACTTTGTAACAGTCAGCTTTATGTATTATAATATGCCTTTTAAAAAACCAGTGATTTGTGAAAAAAACAAGTTGCAGTTACCCTAATCCTGTGAAGAAGACACTTGCTGTAGCCATCTCCCTCTCCGCCTCATTCTTCATGTCTGTGTTGAAAAGGGCTCCGTTCTCTTTGATTCTGGCTTAGAAGCGTTCCTCAAAACCTTGCATTCAGACATCTTCATTTTGTAGCACAGGTGAGGTGTCCCTTATCTGGCATACTTGAGACTGGAAATATTTTGAATTTTGGGTTTTCCCCAGATTTAGGAGTATTTACATAAGCATAAGCTATCTTGTATGTGTGCATAGATTCTAAAATCTGAAAAATGTGAGGATGGAATCCCAAGAACATGAAGTTCATCCGTGTTTCATTTGCTCGTTATACACAAAGCCCGAAGGAAATTTTTTCTTTTAAAAATGTAGTAGATTAAACTGAGTTCCATGGTATGGAATCTTGCCTTGTGATGCCATATATATGTCAAAATTTTTTATTGTTTGGATTAGGATACCCAGCCTGCAGTACCCCCAGCTCCGTGTGAGGATGCCTCAGTTAGCATTAGCAGCCCCGTCTGATTCTACTGACTGAAGTCTGAGGCAGACCAATTCAGGAACAGATAGATTCCTTGTTTCCAGCATGCACATGTTGACCTCACATCACCAGGTAGGAATCTGACATCCCCGTAACGCCTGATAAAAGCAAAACCCACACACTTCACTCTTGACCAGAAGTCCTTTTCCACTTGAGCAAAGGTTGTCCCCTCGTTGTAGAAATCGCCATGTAATCCTCCCGCCTTCTCTGTTTTCATGTTCCCTTCCAAAATGAAAACCCTTTTTAAAATAAAGTTTGCCTTTCTGAACAGAGTAAAGATGTGTTAGAATCACCACATCCGTGCCTTTGAAGTATAAAACTTAGCATTTCGTGCGTGCAGGCTGTCTCCTGTTGATTTCTCTCAGTTTCCTGAGTACGTTCCCTGTATCCTCCCGGTGTCAGTTGCCTCCCTGCTGCAGTGGCACTGCTCCCATTGGTGGTAACCCTGGGAGAACTGAGACTTGGAGTGCAGTGGTCTTTTTAGATAATCAGATCCATGAATCAGATTTAGATATTTTTTTAGCGTAGCTACATCTGTTATTTTAAATAATCTCAGGAGTTTTGCCTGCATTCACAAGCCATTGGCAGAAAACTGACCCGTATGTCCCAGCTTTTGTGTGGGCAGGAGTCCAGCCCCTTACCACTTCTTCCCCTGATGGTCAAGAGAGAAGTCATGGTCAAGGATGAATGCTTTTTGGTTGCTCTATGGAGATGGAGAGTCTGTGTGCTTATTGAGGAGTTAGGAAAGGTAGGCCATGGCCAGCAACTATGATCATAAATATCCTTCACCATTCGGTATGCTCATGTGAAGGTCTACTGAGGAACTTGTTGAGGACAGGTGTGAGGGGTCCAAGACCAGCTCCATTAGGTGGCCACTTTCTGCACTTTGTGGCACCTACGTCTCCCTGTTGAGTTCTGCATCTGCACCCTCCTGGGGTTGAGAGCAGTTTGGCCTGCCTTGAAGCCCCTCAGTCTCAGATTAAAAGCCACATTTTTCTGGCCGTGAAAGCATGTAAAAGGTTTTGTACCCACTAGTGTGTCTTCAACCATCTCCTTTTTGCAAAGAATGATGCTTTCTAGGACTTAAAGACTACTGCATGCACGTGATTTGTCCTTACACTCCAAGGTATCACCATGTTGTTGAAAGCTGGAATTTCAAGAGTGTTTTTTGAACTCTGAGCTGAAACCTTTACACATAAGGAGTTTGACAGGGAAGACGCCTGGGTTTTTTGATTCAGAATTCTGTTTATTCACTGTCAAATTTCAGATACTTTATAGTTCATATAAAAATTGGATATTTAAATATTGTATCTGAGTCATAGAGGCTTCTTTGCAGCTATGACACATAATGAATATGATAAAGATTATTGTCAATAAATAATCATATTGAATTTTTTATTTTGTAGTGTTTGTTTTTATTTGCACTTTGTGTGTGTATACATATGCACACGCATGCATATGCCAATATGTAAATAACCTCATGTTGTGCTTAATCTAAATGGTCACGATATCTTTAATGTATATTTATGCTGTTTTAAATTTTCTTTAAAAATAAACTATATAAGCATATTTTTATTCGGCCTTTCACTTGAAGACCTACTGTCTTAGAGAGTTTCTGGTACTATGAATAGCTATTTGGATTTGGCTAAGTGGAAAATCATTACAGATGGCTCTCTCGCTCTCGCTCTCTCTCTTTCTCTCTTTTGGTACTTGTGATTAAGCCCAGAGCCTTCAAGCTGAGTATATTTCCAGATAGTTTACTGTTTTTATTTTATGTTTTGAGGCAGAGCCACTCCAAGTCGCTAAATTGCTCAGACTGGCCTCAAATTTGCAGTCTCCTCCCTCAGCCTTCTAAACTACTTAGATTACAGGCCTATACCTCCAGGCCTTGATAGTTGATTTTTTTCCTTAACTAGTGTTATGATAAATCAGGAAAATCTTAATGATAACCTGAATAATGCAAGTGTCTAAGGAGGAGTCACTTCTAATATTATTGTTACTATGTAGACATATCTGAAATATGTTTGCAAAAGTTTACAAATCGCTGCAGCAGAAGCATGATTCTACAAACCCCTCTCCCTTGGATATATATTAGTTGAATAACTTTCTTGGTCAGTATTTGACATCTAGCTAGAATTTTGCTTTTCTCACATTGAAAAAGAATCATTTATTTTATGTTGAAAATGGATTATTGGAGCACAGCAGGTCATCTTGCCCAAACTAAGCCTGACAGGGCAACCAGTGGGCATTTAACCTTGGTTAGCCAAATTAAGTATACTTCTCATCAGTACCAGAAGAGATAATAAATTAATGACACAAATGTTAAATGCTTAAATATTTAATGAGCTCCACAATGATTGAGAAAAGACTCATTGTGGTATTAAAGATCATGATTGAGCTACTGTGTAAAATTATTGCATTATGAGAAATTTGTCTGATGAAGCACCTTATAAAGTAATAAAAAATAAACTAGTTCCCAATGCTCACATGAAAAATTTCGATCTAGAAAGTAAGGAATGTAGTGTTTGTTATGGAGATTCCAATCCTAACTATAATATAAATATACATGAATCCACACTCACATATGTAAGTGATGATAAATTTCACTTATGTAAGATAAGTGAGGTAGAAAAGACAATTCTTTAGAGAAATGTTACAAATAATATTAGGAAAGTTACTCTTCCCTCCAAGAGTTAAAGTTTAAACCTCTCCTGCTGACAGATGGGCTACATTAAATTACTTCCAAAAGAATAGAGAATAGAAAGCTATCATATTTACAGCAAAGAAAGGCAGCAGCCTGTCAATACTGTGAGCAGTGTTAATATTATCTTTGTATCATGTCATCAACTTGCACCTGTGATACGTGAAGAGCACCTTACTTCAGTGGTGTTTCTTTCTCGTAACTGCAGTGTCCCCTGAGGAAAACATCAGGCATACCCAGATGGAAGACATTCTACAATACATGTGAGCTCAGTATTCCTCAAGACTACCAAGGTCATGAAAAACAAGGAAATACTGAGAAGCTACCTTAGATTAGCGGAGACTAGGAAGAAGGGACATCCAAAGGCAGTGTGGATGGACTGCTTGCTTGGCTTCTGGAAAAGAGTAGACTAAAAACTGATGATGTCCAAATGGGCTGGATGTGCAGTTAGTAGTGAAAAGAAAAGGAAAAACAACATAGTGTAATTCATTGGGTATGCCTTATATTGTTTTTGGAATTCAATTCAAATACTTATTCAAAACCCAAATGCTTTTTTGTTGTTGTTCATTAAACTATAATCTGTGTGCAGGATGTGTCTCATTTATCACTCAGTTGTAGGCGCTCGGAGGGACAGACATGAGTATACAGTGCAGCAAACCTCTTTAAGCCAATGAATTCATTAATAAACATTCTAAAATCTTTTGGAATGTAGAGAATGTGTTCATGGGCTTGTATTGCCTGTGTATCTGTATCACCTGGTCCAGGAGTAGCTGAAGTCATTCCTTACCATCCTATGACCAGTGTATCCATGAAGTTATATGTGTGGGGAAAGAAATCTGCACTCCTGTCAGTGTGAGACTTTGGTTGATTGAGTTAGGGTGATGTTGAAGAACTCAATTTTCTAAACTGTTAAATTAAAAAATCCAAACCTGGCTAATTAAGCTATTTTAAAGTTTCTTAAAATTGAAGTTCTTAGGCCAAAGAAGTTGTGTTGCTTTGCACAACCATTAATTGAGAAGACAGACTCCTTTCTAAGTTTCTAATATGAGTATTGCTATTAGGGTCAAAAAAAAAAAAATGGCAGCTGTCCTCTTGAAGGGGTTTGGCCCTCCCCACAGTTCTCACCGTCCCACTGGCTTGCTTACTCAACCAGTATCACATTCCAGAATGCCTTTAGCCATTTGAAGTTTTGTTTTAGTACATTATGATGGGGTAATGGCAAGAAAGTATCCTTGATGATATCTAATTTCAACCTTGAAAGTAGAATAACAATCATATATATATATATATATATATATATATATATATATATATATATACATATGTGTGCACATATAAGTATACATATACATATATGTAATTACAAGTCTCATCAGCTTATATTTAACATGTTTCACGGTTGCACCTGTTCATAAGCAGCAGGTTTACACAAAGAATGCAATATTCCTCACCTCTAGAAGTAACTAAATTCACATCTGAAGTTTCCATTTTGCATTCTGGAACATGACTTAATGCTTTCAAGTAAGTTCAATCCCATTAAGCAGTTAAAAATTGCTTCCAGTAGGTAAAATTACCTTATTTCTTGTCTTAGGTGGTGAGATGTTAGCTGAGCCTTGAAGAAGGAGCCCAGACTAGTCCTGAGAACAAGGATGTGACTGAGTAAGAGGAAAGTGTGTCTCTGTGTCACTGGAGGGAACAAGGGATGGATACCAATGGCATTACAAGAATAGTACCAAACTAATGGTAAAATTGAAACCAAGATTAACTCAAATTGCCATTATAACTTTCCCCTGCACAGTTGATTGGTAACATTTATTTTTAGTGCTACAGGGATTGCAACTTTTCTGAAAAGATTAAAACACGCAAGTAGACAAGTCTAGCTTATGGTTGCTGAGAGGCACAGGATGTCCTTGGGGGTTGTGATAACTCAGAGGAATTTGATGTTCTCATTTATGCAAGTGAACAGTTTCCTATTTTCATCCTGCCTAAGCCTAGGAAGCAAGTAATTTAAGAAAATTAATAATTCCTAAATTTATATTGTGTTTTAATTTTGGAGATTTTAAAGTCACATACATTCTCTTTTAAAGTCTACTTCAAAATCTTACACATGCATACATATCATGTCAGCTTCACATTCCTTTCTTCTTTCTGCCTTTCTTACCCTCCCATTTCCTCCCTCATCCTCTCTGACTCCCAAAATTTCACCCATCTGACTCTATTTCTCATACATACTCTGGGTTTCTCATATTAGAGAAACCATGTGATAGTTCATCTGTAATTTACTTCACTAAGCACAGTGGTCTCAAGGTTTAGCCATTTTCCTACAATGTGGATAGCAGTAAGGAGGTTCCTCAAAAAATTGCAAATAGGTATTCCATTTGGCCCATCCATACCTGTCCTGGGTTTCTTCCCAAAAGAGTTAAAAGCATCATATAACAGAGGTACATGCATGCCCATGTTTGCAGCAGCACAACTAATAATATGTAAATCATGGAACATGGCCAAAATACCCATCAGTAGTCCAATGCATAAAGAAGATGTGGTGTATATGCACAATGGACCACTGCAGTAAGATATGTTCAAACCAGCTTCCATGTTCTCCTTTACCAGTGTTTACTAACACTTCATGTTATGAATCAACATAGTAGTAAGGTAATTTTTGCTATGTTCAAATAGTAACTTTAATATTTGCTTAAAACAAATCAAGTCTTGAGTACTATTTCTGATCTTATATCCATATTTTGAAATACATCTTTCACATAACTCTTTGTCCCTAGTACACGTTGAAAAATAAATGCGTAACTACAAGGTCTGTGCAGGTGAGAAACTGTCTTAAACCAAACGCCTCTCATAAGGGAAGTTTCACAAGTTGAAGAAGGAAGAATCATTGTTAACAGCAGTTAACAGCTGTTCCTGGGAAAGCTCTGCCTTCACCTTAGTCACCAGGCATGACCTGCTCTTTCCTCCCTTGGGTGCCTGCCATGTGTTGAGCTTTTCTCTAATTAGATCTCTTCCATGTGCTTCCCATTGGCGGCTGCCCATGAATGGCCTCTGTGAGATCTTCTGAAAGTGCGAGCTAAAATCTTCCCTTCCCTAAGTTGCAGATGTCAGGTATTCTGTCCCAGCATTGAATAAGTAACTAAGACCGATTCACCATGTCTTGTTACACAATCAGTAACTCAAACTGTAACTGTGGAGCCTCACCATTATAAATCCTAAGCCTTTTTTGCTGTATAGGTAGGCTGGTAAAATCTCTTGTTTTCCCTTTTTATCAATGTTTTCATCTCATAGTAACAATCCCAATTTTAGCTGAAAACATGGTACCTAATGGATAACTTTTTCTGGCTTCTTTAGATGTGTGATCAGTGTGGTAAGAAAATAAACATTTACAACTCCGAATTCCTTCATCCTGCTACTTGGAAGCTGAATGATTTTGTATCACAAATAAAAAGCATACTCTCTAGATTTGGTGGAGAAACACAGTAGGAGTCCAGTTTGCATGATTTCATGGAGCAAAACTGCATTGCTTCTAGGCCATATGCTTGTTACAAAACAGGGGATCGTCTGTTGTGTCTAAAACCTCTGTTAGCGGTTGCATGTGGCTAATTAATATATTAGCTAATATATGGACTTTCTGAAATCCCATAATCTTGGAAGTAGGAATGCCTGGGAAAAGGTATACAAGAGCCATGAACACAGGGCTCCCCTGATAAATAGCTTCCAAGGGTGAAACTCAAAGGAGGTAAAATAGAAAATGCAGAAATTTTGTTAAGTGTTGGATGTCAGCACAAACAAGAAATCCTTAATAGTGTAATATGTGAAAAGTGAGGAAGGCATGCTAAGTAAAAATTTTATTCTAACGTGAGACTCAATAGACATTATTTAATAGTTACTGTTTAATACTATTTCTATCTCATTATATAATTATGTGACTTTTATTTTTATTTCTGATACTTTACACCTCAAATATATCTGAGCCTTGATATTTGTTATTGATTATTGCTTTACTTTAGATCTGGAGTGTTCCCCAAAACCTAATGTATTTGGGTATATTGGGTTAACTAGGGAACTATTGAAGGTAGGACCTGACTGGAAGGAATGAATGCTTAGGGGCTGACCAGGAGGGATTGTGTCATCGTGCTGAAAATGAGGGGCATTCAGGGCTTGTGGATCAGGAAGTGAGGGCCCATCTTGAGTGTGGGGGTCCCACCTGGCTGCTTCATCCTGGGAAGCTCTAACCTTGCCTTGGTCTCCAGAGATTAACTCTTTGCTGCTTCACTTGGCTTGTCTGCAACGCCGGAAGCAGTTTCCAGCCTCTGCCATGTGTTTCCACCATTGCTTTCTGTCTTGAATGGAATATGTACAGCCTTCAGAACTTTAAGCCAAAATAAATCTTGCCTCCCTTATGTTGCGTATGTCAGATATTTTGTCCCAGTAATGAAGAAGTAAGAAAATGATGTCACTCTTATTTCTCTTTACCATTCTTAAATTTAGGAATTTTAAGTAATTTGGGATGCCTTATTTATTAAGGCTTCTCTTTCTGATTTTTAAGAAGAAATAGTTCAGAGCTCATCAAAAATTACAACAACAGAGAAGAAGCAGGTTGTGGCTTGTCCCATAAAATTCTGAGCTGTGCACTAATTTACTGTAGACTATATTTGACCCTTTCAAAATCCAACTCATTGCAACTCTTTCAAGCATGAAGTAAAGGGTTCAATGTGCTAATTTTAGGTATTATAAGCAGTGGCAGAACTAGATGGGATTTTAAGGCACTCCGTGTCTACAGTGAATTGAAGAAATGAATTCCAAGAGGGAACTCTACTACAATCTGATATCAGATGTGAATTATTAAGAAGGCTTTGAGCAAAGAACGATAAATATCCCGCTTTTTTCCACATGACCTACAAGTTAGCATGGTTCCCTCTCTAGTACTCTAATCCTCTGTCACCTTGGATGAGTCACAGCCTCCCTTGAGTCTTGGGTTCTTGATTTATAATAAAAGGCAGTGGAGGTGATTTTTAACATGTTTTGCATCACTGTATATCTGAGTTTATTAAAGCAATGTAAAAAACATATGTGTGCAGACACTCAAGTTATGCCACATTCTCGTGGGAGTCTCACTGCCTCAAAACCCATCTCAGACTACAGATGGACCAAATGATTTTTACTGGACTGAGCAACTCTTAACATCCTGTAACACTAACTGTAGTTTTCTTTTAAATCAACTTAATCACTAAGCTGAAAAAAAAAACCACACAAGCACACAAAGAGAGTTATATATTTATAAGCAATACAACATTTCAAGTGCAACACATATATCTGGATATGAGGTATCAATTCAGATACTAAATGGTAGTGTTTGGATGTGATAAAAGTAACAATGAATTTGATACTCAGAAGTGAAGAAAATATATCAGAGCTAGCAATGCATTTTAAGAAATAGTTTAAAAACAAGTTTGCTGTTTACTACAGGATTGATTTATGTATCCTTTGCAGTACAAGCTCTTCTCATTCCATCCAGAAATTCCATATAGAAAAACACACACTGATTCAAAGTACAGATTAGAGCAAATGGTTTTAAAACTTACACAAAGGAACTTACCAAATCAAAACTTGTATTCTGAACATGATTTTTAAGTAAATTTTTACATTTAGCATGCCCACTGTTAAAATATTTGAAATTATTTCACAATTAATTTTGACTTAATCAATAAAACACACTTATATATTTGGTTAAATAATTTATCTTATGAGAAAATAAAGTGATTTGCTTATTTTAAAAATCTAAAAGTGATTGTTTCAGATTATAACTGGGGAGAATCAAAGTGCAAATTAGCATTTTGTGCTATAATGTCAAATTTAATTGTAGGAACGTGTAATGAAAAAGATGACTTGTTTTCCAAAACCAAGTTTTTATTAAAAGCAGTGGGTAGAGACAAAAAGAACGACAAAAGTTTGTTTTTGTAAATCAAACAAAAATTGCTTTCTAAGTAATAATCAAAATCTACTTAAAACAGAGGACAGAAAATAGCCTCAAGGAAATCTGAATTAGGTTTGAAATCATCAGTAGTTTAAGATTTATTAATGTTATGTGATATTGTCAGCCAATTTTATAATGGAATGTGTAAAACTAGAGTAATATTACTTAAGGGATTTTTTTAAGTACCATAAATCACTTCTGATTAAGAGGTGTGTAGGAAAGACGAATTAGATGTTTCTACCATTTTCCAGAACTAAATGAAGCCATTCAGATTCAAATTAAATGAGATTAAGCAAATGCAACTACTAAGAATTTATAGAATAAAAGTAAATAAAAATCTATTGTTTCACTGAGCCACTACTATCTAGGTTTTGGCATAAGGCAAAAAAAACTTTAGAATGAAGTAAGATTTGAATATATATAAAATATATATAATTATATATATATAATTTATATATAACATAAATTCAGACAGGTTAGATAATTCACACCAACTCAATAGGAAGTGTCAGCTCACAGCTTATAACTTTTTTTTTAATTCAAGCTTTCAACGTCTTTCTCTGTATTTTAGTGTTCTCTGCAAAGGAGACTTGGCTCTGTCATTGTCTGGTTTGCTTCTGTTTACATGGCTGCATGCATGCGTGCAGGGTCAAGAGCAGGCATTTACTCTCCCTGAATCATGTTGAAGTAAGCTCTACTTCAGTAGACATAACACAGGTTAGCATGTTGAAATAGCTTCACCACATACGTGTCATTTAATTCTATGCACAAAATATATTTTTAAAAATATAAAAACGATCTTCCACATGAATGTAAGCTCGGTATTTATTCTTGGAAGAAATATATTTTGCAGCTACATAGCAAAAGTAAAACGAACAATCAGATGAAAATCTGATGAATTCGGCCCAGTTTGAATAGCTACTTCAGATACATTAGAACAAACAGTAATCCCTTCTTGTCCGTGTATCACTTCTACTTAGACTAGTGACCTCACTAAAAATATGTATTTAGGGCTGGAGATGCGGCTCAGTGGTAGGGCACTTGCCTAAAATGGGCAAGGCCCTGGGTTTCTTCCCCAGCACCACACACACACACATACACACACATACCCACAAACACACATATTGTTCAAAAAGCACTCTATTAACTGACGTATAAACAGAATTTTTTACACATGAACCTTAAATACAAAACCTTTTTCTTTTCCTGAATGTGTTAAAATCTAAAGGCCTCTTAAATCACAGACATGAAGACAAGTCTCTACTTGGAAGATGGAAGATGGAAAATGTCACAGGGATCTGCAGAGACAGTTTTTTTTTTTTTCCAAGAAATGTCACCTTTCCCAAAGGGTTCCTCACTGATCTGCACAGCAAGGTCTGCACTCGGCGGCGACCTCTCACGCTATGGAGGAAAAGTCTACGGAGGGCTCAGGACCCCTTTCTCAGGTGGGCTAACCCCTCACTGCCTCTCTTCTCCTGCCAAGCTTTTTCCCTAAGCAACACGCTAATTATTTTGAGTCCATAGATCTTTCAGTATTTTCAATAAGTATCTATCATAGTGAACTTAGTACATGCCGGTTATTAAAGACCATACATTTGCTTGGAGATCAAAGATTCAGTAATTCATCAATGCTGTCTACTAATATCATAGCATATTATGTTGTAACTTTTAGTTAGGGCATGCATGTACCAATTACTTGGGAAAACCATGTCTGCATAAGTTTTCTTCATCTTTGAATGATTTTATAGACACTTACATAAATGCAAAGCTCTCTGTGGACGCATCACCTCTGTTTGTCAGGTAGACTTGGAGACTCAGAATTGAAGTATTACTAAAATCACAGTGCCCTGCCTTCCAAAGCAGTGACATACCCATCTTTTGAGACTGGCTGAAGTGCTTGTGTTTGATCTACTAAGGTATTTATTTAAGCACTGTTAACAGAATCTGAAATCGGTGTGGTTACCTCTGTTGGTGACCACATGTATATGTGTCCTTGTCCACTGGTTACTTCTAGTTTTACTTATATACGTTAACCTCCTACCAACCAGATTATTAATACCTTTTTTTAAAGGAAATTCTTAATTATGATTTTTTTCCTAAAGCAGCACAACAAACACTTGCACAGAAACTTGAGAATTTGCCAGGGCTTGGTGTATATTACTAGTCTATCATAAATGAGACGCTGATATAACACAGAAAAGTGAGTGCAAGGAATGGAATTCTGTTAGTGAAAAATGAACACATATACTCTGCATCACTAAATATAAGCTACTCTGATTGTAGCAATGTCTCCTCATATTGCAAGGAAAGGTTTTACACAACGGGTATGTTTTCCATTTGACTACTGGCACTTCAGATAACGTGAGTTATAAAATAAATCCTGGTTTTAAAAACCATAAAATGTGAGAGTATTAATAAAAATAACTGGCAGCTGGTTTCTGCCCTGGTAAGAAAATAAAATACTTTAGCAAATAAAAAAATACGCTCACCACATTATGATGTACAGCGGTTAAAGTGATTAATGTTGGATTTTATCTTATTTTCCTTTAGGCATATTTTATTCACAAATCTGATTCAAGTTTTATCAGAAAGATTATGTAGACTCTTCATAGTATTTGTCATGTGTCAGAATAAGAACTACAAAAATAATATTATTCAATAAAGACTGTATTTTGTGGTTCCTATGAGTAATCTTTGAGGTATAAGCAATATCAAAGTCCTTCAGTGCCAAGAAAATGACTGAATATTTTACTTAATCCTACCTATTCTACAAACAGCTTTCCATTATTGTTTTATTAAGTATATTTAATAAATTTAAAATCCTTTTTTCTCTTTTCATATGATGGTTTTCTAAAAAACATTTAAAGGAGAAGACATACATCTCTACAAGTAACATGTAATTCATCCAACCTTTCCCATGTAGAAATTTATTTCAAATTCAGGGCCTGAAAGAATACAAGGGCTTCTCAGATTGATATTTTGTTGAATTATAGCTGATTATATCTGATTTTTTCATTTTCAACAGCCCAACCTTAATCTTCTTTGCTGAAAAATAGTTTAATTTGAGGAGTAAATTCTGATGCTTCTGAATTGATCATGACCTAAAATATTAAAAATGAATTTCTCTACTTTATGTAAAAAAAAAATCCCCCACCAGAATTTATTTCTATTAGTATATGTTCGTGATACATAATCTTTACATTCATCTTTGGAAAATAGTACACATACATATTACATCTTACTGATTTTTATTCCCCATTCCCTTTGCTGCCCTCCTGTTCCCCCATCCCTCGTTTAAATATCCTCTGTACCCTTAATCGTTTATCTCTTTTAAAAAGCCACTTAAGTAGACAAAACCCCAAGCCCACACTTGCTTGGCCAAGCACTTCTAGGTACTTAGGTTACTCTGATCTCCATAACAATGCATATTAGAGGCTCTGTTATTACATCCATTTTACAGGTAACAAAGCTAAGACAGAGAGCTAGACTGCAAGGTGACAGAGTCAGCCCTGGTGCAGCCTGGAATCAGACTGAAAGTCTGGGCAAAGGATATAATTCAGGAGTAAAAAATGGTTTGCTTTTCCATAGAATGCTCAAGTTGTTGAGGCATTATGCATCCCAAACTGTTCACATACAACTGATCGTAGATCTCTGCTTTCTATGAAGTTATTCTATTTGTTTGAATTAGATCATTTAGAAGATGGATTTTTCTCTCATCAAGTAAACATAACATTCTGCCACTTAAATAAAACACTGCTTTAAAAAAAGTAGATACTCAGAGTTAGCTTAATGCATTAATAGTGTATGAGGAGCCATACTCTGTAGCTTAGTATGGTGCACTGGCGTGCAGTGGTGACAGCAGGAAATCAGTTTTACATTTACATTCATGGAGAATACATTGCCTCTCAGTCATCAAATATTTAATGGCAAATTAGAAAAACTCCACCAGTAATTAAAATATTTACAAAATACTGTTTTATAAGCTATGGATTTTCTCACCACTATTTAAATTTGTAAGTCTGAACATGCGTCATGTTTAATTTAAAAACTGAAAACAGTAGCAACAAGAAAAAATACAATCAATGTTTTATGTTATGAGATCATGGCCAAATGATTAAATAAGACCTTCTGGTTTCTCCCAGTTATTCCACATCTACTTGGTGGAAAATAAACATGTTTACATTTCAAGTAATTAAAATCTGTCATTTTATCAGCTGAAAGAGCATGAAATCTGTTCTACTCTTTCTTTCTTTTCTTTCTTTCTTTCTTTCTTTCTTTCTTTCTTTCTTTCTTTCTTTCATACTGGGAATTGAGCCTGGGGATTTTGACCTGAGTTTCATCCCAACACATTTTATTTTATATATTTTTTTTATTTTTTGATGTTGAGACAATGTCTTGCTATGTCGCTAAACTGCCCATACTGGGCCTGAATTTATGATCCTCACAGACCCAGTCTCTCACAGTCCCAGGATTACAGGGCCATGGCACTGGCCCTAGATTACTTTTATCTTGTCTTAAAAAACTGAACATCACTCATAGACTGTAGGCACTTATTTATTAAAGGAGCATATTTGAAAATTTACTATGCTAAGTTACATGTTTATAATGAGGCTAGTATATAATAGTCTAAAATGCTTTGTTATTAACAATTATGCTGCATTCTTTTTCTCTTTAATGTTTCATATGAAGGTATCTGTAGAATATCAAACTTTTTAAACAGTATAACCAAAACAGTGCATTATTACATCTTACTAGATATAAATGAATTTTTGTCTTTATGATGATACCAACTAGGTTTCAACTTGGTTTCAGTTTATCTGAGAATCATTCCTTGCTTCATTAAAATGTATACTCAGTCAAGGATATATACTGCCAAACTGCCCACATTAATACCCCATCTTAAGCCATATACTTCATTGTACTGATGATCATATGCAGCCTATGTGGAATCATGCTAAAGGTTCAGGTGCTCCGTTTATTAATAAAGAGAGATACAGAAATTTGTGTGTGGGGTGGGGGGTGAGGAGGTATAAATGAGTCTATGAGATGCATCCCCCAGTCCATTTTCATTTTTTAGAATTTTGAGATGGGGTCTTAAGTTGTCCAGGCCATCCTAAATTTCGTATCCTCCTATCTCAGCCTCCCAGTGTGCTGGGAGTACAGAAGTGTGTCACAATGGCTGGCTTCCACGGTTGTTTTGAAACATATAACTTGAAGGTGATTCATCTCAAACCACCAGCCAATTGCTGCATGACACCCATGGCTGAGAAGACTGAGTTTTCTCATGTGAATCATAAAATGTTTATTCTGAAGTCCACTTTTAAAAACAAAGATGAGATTTTTTTGCGTTAGATTAGGAGTAAATACAGGATGGTGTTAGGCTCCCTCTGTCATCCAACTTTTATAGCTTTGCATTTGTCATGTAATCATTTTCAAGAAACGGGCGCCAGTTGGATAGTTTCATCTTACCAAAACCTCTCAATTTTCAGTATACTTTCAAATATTGTCTTCTCTAATCAGAAATGGGGAGCTAGGGATGCAAAATTCATGCAAGACCAAAGTAGGGCAAAATACCTTTAAAAGTCTATTGTGATGAGTGGACATCGGGATCTGTTGTTTACTCTGAACAGGTGAGTAGCAAAGAGAAAGGAAGAGAAATGTGATTCCCTGCGCCTCTTACTAACTATACCACTAGTTTTAGTAAGAACCATGAGTGGGTTTCTTGAACATTTCATCAACTTCAACATAAAATGTGAGAATCTTAGTTTACAGCAGTCACATTACTTTAAGAGGAGTATAAAACTTACATGAAAATAAGTATGTGATGGTAGCATCAAGTTCCACAGTCCCCCAGGTTTTACAGTCTTGCACCTCATGCAGGAAATATTAAGCATATACAGATGAAAGAAGATTTCTATTTTGAGACAGAAAACTTCCCATAATTTCCTAAAGCACATTTGAATAGATGCTTATTGTAATGTAGTAAACTCTGGCCCTCCTCCAGGTTATGAGGAGGAAAGCACACTGCTTCAGGGAGAAACTAAGTTTATTATAGAAGAAATGCTTCACGTGAGTGTTCAACTTCTTACCTCCTCTGCGGGTCTAAGAGAACCATAGCAAGGCACATCTGGAGAATAAGGCTAAGAGAACAAAGGGCTTTCTAGATGTCGTAAGAGTCCACAAGAGGTGGACTTAATCAGAGGGAGCTACCGGGACTATGTGACAAATCTTGGTCTGAAATCCCAAAGGTTCCAAATGACAGAGAAATGAGAGGCTCCCCTGAAAAGAAAGGGTGAGGGTGAAGAAGTCAGATTCCTACATTTTGGGACTGAATCTGGAAGGGAAGGCGGTGGTTAATAGAAGCTCTAGACCGGTAGAGGAGTCCAAGGTATCTGAAGGCTCTGGGGAGCCCAACATCTCAGAGAAGCCCAGATGCAGCACAGTATCACTGGGAGGGAGGCTTGGAGAGTGTGGACCACGGCTCTCCTGAGAGAACCAGTTGAACTCAGAGCAGAAGCCAGATGTGAAAAGAGATCATCTGGGAGGAATCTGCTGTGTCAGCTAGGAAAGAAACAATCCAGTAAGCAAAGCCATGGCACCCTGCTGCACTAGGGCAGGGGACAGAGCCAATGAAGTCACAAGCTACAGACTGACATACGGCAGCACAGCGCTTATGCACACCAGGCCTGGCTAGCAAGTAGCGCAGCCAACAGTCCAGGAGGAAGAAGTCCTCTTGCATCACGCTGGCGCACATACGTCAGCTTCTTCCTTTCCTTGCTGCTGTCTGGCTAATGCAAGTAAAAATAGCAGACTAGCCCTTGAGAGATACTAATGAGGTGACCAGACAGGCCTTTAAAAAAAAAGAAATGAACATATTCTTAACTGCCAAGTTTGCTTCTCAACCTTTTCCTCACTGCCCACTAAATCGCCCTCCTTAAGTCCCTTTAGTGTTGGGAGAGCTCATGAAGTCAAGCTCTTCCATGAGGAAAATAATTTTAGTTCCACAGGACAGTAGCACAGGAAGAACACCCTACACAAACTGTGTCTTTATTTTTCATGGGTACACCACCATTCAGTTTCTCTTTCCCATCTGGGGAATCTTGAACTGTTCTAGTCCCTTCTTTGTGCACAGACTGGGATTTTGAGGCTGGAGGGTCAACAAAGGTAGAGGGGTAGAAAACGGATAGACAAGGATTTTGGGACTTGGCAAAACCTAAGTTTCTTAGTTTTTATTTTCTTTCTTGGCAAGAAATTTGCAGTTTCAACATACAATTAGAGTAACGAGACATCGGTCCTCATGTCTGGAAATTTATATGGTATATTTCATGTATTGTCATCATTCTATCAATGCTAAGTTTAGACTTCTGAAACTGCCGAAAATTTAGAAAGGCAGTCATGCTCACCCCAGGGTTCATGCTTATAGCCATCATTTTCAGCCAAACAATACAACTTCCTTAAAAATGTTTTTTTCTGACTCCAGGATTAAGCCATATGTGACTCCAGTCCCCATACTGTAGTGGAAAAGAATTTTCTAATATATTTCATAAATTGCACTGCTTTCACGTTTACAGCAGGGTCAGGTCTACATCCCCTTAATGTATTCAAAGCCACTGATGATCTTGGTCTCCTCCTAAGTTTCCTTACCAGCACACACCCACACTGTCACCACCAGTGACTGTATACACACTGCTGACCTGTTTGGAATACTTTCCTCTCTGCCTCTGGCATCTGCTGGCCCTGTATGCTTAGCCAGTGCTTTGATCCCATTTAAGCCATGTGCAGACCTGACTTTTCAGGGTGCCTTTGCCCACGCTCCCATGTAAGCTGGGCACCCTGAGGTCCTCCAATCGGGAGTTTACCACACCCCCGGCACAGCATGGTATCATAGCTATTACCTGCCTCTGTTTCCCCCCGAGCCTCACCTCCAAGAAGAGGAGGCTAACATGTCCCACAGTTACCTCCACTTGGAAGGTGACTCCCACCAGCACAGGAAATGCTACACAGTATGTTGCTAAAGCAGAAAATGATACCTGAAGCAGTACCACCCACGTTATTTATTTATTTATTTATTTATTGTATTTTAAGGCACTTAAAAAATACTTAACAGATAATTGAGAACTGGCTATGGCCACCGAATATAAAATGTGTAAGAAGTTTGCAGTTTAGAGTTGAACATGATACTTGGATGCAACTTTCAGAGTTCAAAGGGATAATCTGGTTCTAGCCTGTATTTTTTAAGTGAAAATGTTAGTGCCAAGTTAAGACACAATTAGTCGACAGCAAAGTAGGCATGATTTTCTTTTTCTAAAGCATGTCTCAAATTAGAAAATGGGAGGACTTTCTAAGCAGAAAAGCAGCTTCTGAGCCTATCTGTATTTTACATTCAGGTGGTAAGTGATAATTTTTCTAGCACTTAGCCTGTTGATAGCAGGATAAATAATCCTTCGGGTGTTCTGTCATCCTATCATGATCACTGCTCAATAATCAAGGGAAAAATATTTGTTACTACTGAGGAGAGCTCTGCACTTAACTTTTGTAAGTGATATCTACTCATTCCAAAACATAGAGAACTTTTATGTTTATCTTTTTTCTCTAAGTGTCTATGTTAAAAAAGCGTCTTTGCTTTAAAAAAAATTGTAATAAGATTTTTGCTCTTACTTTCTTGTAAATATAAGCTCTCAGAAAACTAAAATACATAGTACTAGTGCAAAAAAAAAGTCAGATACTTTATGGTTAAAGTGAATTTAAAGCTTCCACGTGAAAATATTTTTCTGTTCCTAGTCATATCAAACATCGTTTGAAGGAATTTTGGCTAACTTTTTACCCAATGGAGAACGTCCAGCTTTGCACCTCTGATCTGTCAAGAGCACAGTAAGCTGCTGTTAACTCTCCTTGTGCCACTTTGGTCTTTCTCATGAATTTTAAAGCCATTAAAAGAAGATAATGTTACATGAAACACTGGTTAAAAACCTGGTCTAGGAGAGCTATTACAGAAGTCAATTGATTATTTTGCTGTTACTTATAAAAAGAGAATTTTGTTATCTCCCACATTGGAGCCACATAAAAAGTACCAAATCAGTGTGGACAGAATTGTTAGGCTGCTCACAGTTCTAATTGGTGAGACCTTAAATAAGAAAAGATTAAGACAATAAAACAGCTATAACTTTATATGATTACAGTTTAGTATTTTCATAGATATTTTCAATGACAAGAGGCTTAAAACCAATGATGTCTAAAATAGTCCATAATAAAAATCATAGATAAGTAAACATCACAGACAAAGAGATGTTAAGTGCAATATATAGTTGACAAAAGAAAACCGGATTTAAGAGGGCTTCTTCTTTTAGGATAATATGTAGTGTCACTTGGACACATCTGGAGTTGAGATGTTAAGAGCAATTTCAGAAAATAAAAATAAGCTACAGTGTGTGTTCTGAAAGCTGTTTACAATGCAATTTAGATATTTCAGTCATATCTGCTAAATATGGCCATTGACCCTGCAGCCACACTGCAGAGAATGAGACCCTACTTTTCCTTTAAAGTAATGGGTGGAGTAAGCTTTCTCAGTTGCCCCCCTGGTATTTCTCTGGAAGTGCTATGTCAGTTAATGCTTTCAACTAGCTTAGAAGTCAAGCTCTTCCCATTTGTCCATGAGTGGTGAGAACTCAAACAAACCTGCGTGTAACAATAAGGTCAGCGTGACACCAAGCAACAAGAGCCAGTAAACTGAAAATGAGGTTGACATTCTGGGACTAATCCAGCGATCCGCAGGAGTTTTCCAAACTCCACAGCTGCAACGAGGAGCGGACAAGTCAGGGCGCAGCCTCCAGGCCTGGGCCCAGAGCTCAGCCGGAATGCGGTCAAGGCAAGGAGGGAACAGATCCCTGCATGTTTTTCTTCCACAGCAGCGACCAAGCATTTGCTGCGATAAAATGCTGCCATTTAACTTACAGGCAAGGCTCCCCGCATTCTCAAATCTTCTCCACTCGTAGGGAGGAGATATTATAAAAAGGCAACTCTTTTTTGCTCTTTTTTTTTTTTCAAGTGTTAAGGTCGCATGGAATCAGGCTTGACTCTGGAGGCGTAAGGTACCTAGCAGTGTGCAAGGCTTTCCTTGAGGTGCGATAAAGATGTGTTCCATTCTGAGCCCAGTTATCCAGCCCAGTTCAGTTTAGAGTTTATTATGGCATGTAGACCAACCCAGGTTGGGCTGTATTTGATAATATGGAATGCCTACTCACTTGCTTTACTTTTTATTCAGTATTGGATTTAAGGATCACGGAACCTGGCATCATTCAGTAGACAGCAGATGCTAGGTAGAGACAGAATGTCCATTTTGCCCAACCTTCAGTAAAGGAAGGAGGGAAACAACAGCCCCAGTGATGTTCTTTTAATTGAAATCAATTCACAACTTGGTCTAATGGCAATAAACAATTTTGGCCTTGGCACATTTTTTGCTACAATATATGGCTAACCATTTCCTTTAACATGTAAGTGATATGAAAATGTGCCATATCTAATGCTACTTATGAGGGAGAAAGTTCTATCCTTTCTTGAGCCATCCTCTTGTCCATGTGATTTACATTGGGACTATGCTTATTGAGTTACTGAATACAAAAATAAGATATTTTTAATTTTTTTCCATTTTTGAGTGCTGCTAACAGAGAAGAATATGGAGTCTTAAAGTATCTAAAAAATAGTATTCTGTTCTGAAATCTGATACATAAAAGACAAGCATAGGTCAGAGTGCCTCATCTTTAAACATTAAAAAAATTATCACACAACAGTTAATATCGGAGGTATAATTGTTTCCAACTCAACGGCTTTTCAGCTTTTTTTGAGGACACTGGTTTCATTTATTCAAGAAGCTATTTCAGTAACCTTCAAGTATTTGTAATATATAACCTTTCTTTCTACACTTTAATTTGACTCTGCAGCTACCAAAAGAACACGACCCGTGAAAGGAAGCTGAAGGTTATGATGACTACATGTTAATGGAGACAGCAGGGGTAGGAATTTGGAGAGAAAAAGATTTAGAGAGGAGATATTGTCCATGTGGTAATGTCGTGTTCTCCTCGGAATTTTTTTTTCCTGTGTAAGCTTAGCCTTAAGTACTAAATCTTAAGGGTTCAGACATCTACAATGTGGACCAAGATCAAAATCACGAGTATCAAACATTCTTAGGAGGTTGCAAAACAGCAATCAGTAACACCCAATCTTGGGACCAGCCCAATTGTACTCCTTCTTGCTGACTAAAATTAGGAAATTTTGAGGTTATTTTGGAAATTAAACTGTGCTGGGTAGGGAAAAAAAAGTACTATCAAGTTACTGTTTTTATCCAAAATAACAAGAAACAAATAATGAAATGACTGCATCATCATCAGCTGTTCTCTGGTCTATTACCTGAGTCTAAAGTAAAAAAGACCTTTTTTTTTTTTTTTTGTCTTTTGGACACACATTCATTCACTGATGTCATATATATCCACATCACTTTGACAGAAGTGAATTTCCCTTAACTACTGTATATAGGGCATATTAGAAACTATTTTCATTAGGATGATATTTGTGGGAAAAATATATGCTTAGTTTCAGTAAACAAATGTACACACTGATTTCATGCAAATGAGTTAATGGCACTTGACAAATTCAGGAGTTACCTAATATTATTTTGAAAGTAGTGTCTTATGCTGTATTTATCCCAGTAAAATCATCTGTTATTAATGCATAAATATTCATGAATGAAAATTTATTTATGAGACAAATATTTCCTTTCTCATTATTTATCAGGCACTGATTTATACCTACTACTGCACTATGACCTTTTTGAGTTATAATCTTTCTTCAGCTCCGCATTCTCAAAGACTTTGTTTGCTAGTGTATTTAAATGTTATAGCAGTAAGTATTCAACAGAAAAAGAAAGACATAGAAAACACTGAGACAATTAGAAATACTTGGGCGAGACTCTCATCAAATATTATAATCAGGAATTACAAATGTGTACATTACCTACATTAGACATTCACAACAAGTGAGCCCAAGCCAGTGGTTCTGATTAGAACTTATTTTATCCCTATTTTATCTTTGCTGGTCCTGAACTCACTAGGCAGCCCATGGTCTAGAACTCATGGCAAACCTACTGCCTCAGTCTCCTGAGTGCTGTGATTACAGGCATGTGCCATCACACACCTGGTGCTGGAGGCTTGAACCCAGGGCCTTGTGCTTCCTAGGCAAGTGCTCTAATCTCTGAGCTCTGCCCTCAGCCCAACCTGTTTTTAAATGCTTTATATGAGTACTATTTATAGATACCTCTTGGCCAATCCATTTTTTAAAATGTATTGTTAGCAAAACAGTTTTGGTAACATAATTATGTCAGTTTTTTTAATCAGATGATATTCCTTTACCTGGTTTATGGGTTTGATTAGTACTTAATAAGAGCATTCTCAGGTTATTCTCCCTTGCAGACCTGCAAGGATTTATCAATTGAAAGAAGTGGGTAATGAAAATGCATTAGGGATTAGCAATGTTCCTATACAATTTTTCTATGTTGTTTTTAACTTTAATTTTCCAATTAAAAACTATTAAATTGAACAATGTATCTTTAATTTGTAAGACATCAATATGTCTACTTTTATAGAAAAACAGAGGCTGCAGTTTCTCTGAGTTGTTAGAAATTTTACACACACATACAGACACACACACACACACACACACACACACAATATTCCTATGTAGGCTTAGAATTAATATGAGTGAATTTAGAAAATAACTCCACTAAATTTTAACAGTGATATAAAGTTGGTATATACAAATAATTCCCTTCAAAAAAGAGTGGTTGTCTGCCTGACAAAGGAACATAACAGAGTGGATTGTGTGTTCTGGTTACTGTCATTGGTTATATTGTTCTAAGCCACTGGGTAGTATTTCCCAAAATATCTCTTGTAGATTTGGGTCAGAGGCACTCAAATATTTTCAGCCTGAGATTTGTCTGTTTCCTGAAGCATCTCTCTTGGGTTTGGGTTAGACACACACACCAAAAAATGTTCAACCTGAGATTCATCTATTGGGCTTCACTGCAAAAGAACACCATCACCCCCACGGTGTGAGCGGTGGCCCAAGAAAAAGTATGTCCCTTGCCCCCTCCCTCACTCCCTTGCTCCCTCCCTCCCTTTCTTCCTCCCAATTTCTCTTCTTTGTCTTGAGAAGATGCTAATAAAAAGCTCTGGACCAAAATAAATAAATAAATAAATAAATCATCTGACAGGAGTAAGACCAACTGACTTTGTACTTGGCCGCTGATGGTAAGGACCAAAGAATTAGGCCACAGACTCTTCTGACGACTATTTCTCCAAAAAGGTTAATAAGAATCCTACAGAACAGACACTGCTGTTGTCTTAATCATATGATTCTTTTTAATTTTCTTTAAAGATCTGTTTCCAGTCTGGGAAACAGCCAACATAAGAGCTATTTTACCTAGTTTGAGAAACATGACTTTATTCTGGTGATTTTTAAGTATGAACTCCTATGTTTTACATTAAAACATTTTTGAAAAATCTGGCTAAGGTTATGGATTTTCACAGAAATATTTAACTCTCCCCAAATATTTAAAGGTTCACTTTTGGGAACTGTGCAGGTAAAGGAACTCCTTAGAAATAACATATATAATAGCTTTTTATTACTATCCATAAGGTTTTTTTTTCCCTCCCAAGTAGATATGTGAGATTCAGAAGTTAAAAATCCTCACCAAAATGATAAGAAATAATATGGAAAAGGTATAGCTTACTTGAACAGTTTTAGTACTTTTTCATTCTTGTAAACTCTTAAAAATGTAAGTACACAGAACACTTTGAAACTCTAATTATGCTGCACAAAGAAAAATTAGGATCTCACAATTTTTCTCATAAATGTACACAGCATGATATGTTATAAATGTAAGGCTTTCAGAAGAATTTTATAAAAACTAGATACTTCATAATCCTACCCAAAACAACAAATCCCCACAAAATTTAACTGTTTGAAAGAAAAAAAAATTCACTTTTTATGAAACAAAAGAGGTTTCACCATCCCTGCCAAGATCTTGGGTAATTGTGCTGCAATGACTTCAGACATCATTTCTGGAAACTCAACAGCCAGCGCCCGGGACTGGATAAACGTATTCAAGCAGTACAGATGAAGCTGCTTGACGAGCTGTTGGTTTAATAAATGGGTAGGAAACAGGTGAGAAAAAAATAAATTCATGTGAAAAATCAAATATTTATTCTAACCCTAGAAATGCTTCACAAGGTGTTTTCTGTTTACCAAAATGATGAATAACTTCTGCCACTCTGTAGGATAATATACAGAATATTATATACTTATGATGAAATGTTCTGATGAAATGAAAAGATGTGAAGACATGAAAGTTGTCCACATTCCCACAAGATCACCAAGGAGAACATTCGAGTGAATCTTCATGTACATATTGACAGGCACACAGAAGTATGCACACTGTATGCAATACTATACATATCCACACATGTAAAAATGTAATAACTCATAAATTCTATTTTTTTCACATAACAATGTTATTCTTCCTGTGTCATTAACCCAACATAAATCAGCAGCTCCATGACATATGTCTTGCGTTCTAAACCTTGGCTCTCTACACACAACTACTTTCAATATTTTTAGCTCATGACTTTTAACATTCAACTCTGGATGACTAATAAAGTTTCTTTTCTGATTTTGATGTTACTGATCTGGGATTCTGCTACAAAAAGTAAAGATTTCTCTGTCTTCTACTTTAAACCCTATTACTCAACATCATTTCTTTTTTCCCATTCTTTACAGACAACATTTCAATTTTTGGTGGAATCAGTATCTGGTATTTATATTATGAAGATTTGTATTGTTTCCAACTGAATTAATTTATTTCATATCTGACATTTTATTTTGAAAGGACTAATCACTTACTGAATTTTTAAATTTCTGCTGTTCTATATTTAATTATCTAAAAGTATTTTCTTGCTAACTGTTCCTTTTAGAATGTCTTCTACCTCTAGGGACACAGTGTCATTGTTATTTGAGTATCTTAGTTTTACTGTGTTCTCTGCATTAGTGCTTTTTTTCAAATTGCTCTTATTCTACTTTTCTCTAATTTTTTTTCATGTTAGAAGCCTTATTCAAACAGAACATAATCTGGGCTGTCTCTTCATATTTCAGGAGAAAGGCCTTAAAAATTGACCTGGGAAGTGGATAGCTTTTTTTATGCCTTGACTGGCATTTTAATATGGCTTCTAAACATAGTAGCAATAAAAGCTTATATTCAATGTCTGGACTATCACATATATCTTGTTTTATTAATACACATCTGATGTCAGATATTTCTGGGGTGTTTACCACAGGAGAGAAAAAGAAAAGAAGAATCAAGAAATCACTGAAAGAATTTAAATTCTAATCCAATTAATTCTTTGAAATCCTAAAAATAGAATCTTAAAAAAATATCAGCTTTTAGCTTTTAATATATATATATTGCCTGATTGCCCACTATTTACAATTCCATCCAAAATGCTTATTTTTCACATGTATATGTTTACCATATATATAAATTTTTTCTAATTATAAATCCAATTAAATTTTCATGTTTAAACCATGTTCTAAAATGTATAATATTAAAAACTATAATTTCTATAAAATTATAAATATCCTATTAGTCATTAAATTAACCTCAGGTTACACAAATGCATGTAAAATAATATTTGATGATCTGCAATGAGAATAAACTACATTCTGAACAATGTGATACAGACTTAAAAATTCAAGTATAAAAATGAATGTGAAGAAACAATATCAAGTAAAATGCAGGTTTATTACAACATTTAAAAAGAAATTCAAAGATTGGTTTATGTTGTGGAAAACAAACTACTTACATCATGCAAGCTATCGAGAAATTTTGTGAGTTGATAGAAACGCTGGGAACTCGGGACAACACCCTTCTGCCTCAAGCCGATGGCCTTGATGAGCTCCCTGATGTAGCTCGCCCTCATCTCATCAAATTGGTTCTGACTCCTCAGTCCTTCCAATGGAACTACAAGCAGATAATTACAAATGACAGCCATATTTACAAAAATGACACTAACGATCTGTAGTGTGTATCTCTGACCTAGGTAATGATTTCTTTTGATGTGTAATTCTAGATAAGCAGGAATAGGAAAAAGTGCCATTCATCACAGGCTATGTAAACTTCTAATTTTGAAAGAATATACAGATAACGAGGTACAATGAGGACACTTCCACTTACCTGTTTAAGACCTTTATCAATGGATGATGCATCTAATCTAACATTTACTCAAAGGGCACCTGCCATTATGTGATCCTATCTAAAATAATCTGTTGGTTTATTTATGCCATTTAGACCCCATCTGGGTCTCCCAATGGCTTCTTGGACAAAACCCTTTCTTTTTTGTTTTATTCAGTAAACATTTGCTTACCAAAAAAAAAAAAAAAAGAAAGAAAGAAAGAAAGAAAGAAAGAAAGCCAAGCATACAAATCAAGAGAAACCAAAAATATTTTGATTATGAATTTTTGATTGTTCACATCCTCAATATAAATGCAACTCAGGAAATTTTCACGTTTTGCTCATTTGAAAACTCAACTCCTACAGTACAATTGTCTCTATATACCACCATTTGTATGCATATGATCTCCTTCCTGAAATTACTTCATAGAGCAGTTATTTCAATCTCTCACACATCTTTACAGTTTTCAGCCAATCTCAATATTTCCTTTATTTATGAACATGAATATAAAAATTTTAAAATATTTCTTAATAAATCTATTCACAAAGATTTTCATAGTTTAGGAGGGAGCAATGTTTGGTAAAAGTGTGCCTTCAACCAGCCATCTATGTCTAAAAATCTTTATTTTGATTTTTAGTGTCAAAGAGGAAGTTTAATTTTAAATAAAATCATCAAAATTTTTCCCTTTGCATTTTTTTACATAAACATTTCCAATCTGAGATTTGAAAATTACTTTTCTGGTTTGTCATTTAATGGTTTGAGTATTTATGCTTAACTCAAATATCTGATATCTACGTTATGTTATAAGTTGAGGTAATTATTTAAATATTTTTTCTAAATATAATGCTGTATGTTCTCAATGACATTTATGCCATACTCATTGATTTATATTGTTTCCATTATGGCATTTAAGTTTTAATATATATTTTTTCTGATTTGGCTAACATTTCAGTACATCCATTCTTCTCCCATGCTGTATTCCTAATTCCTCTCATACTTTTGTCATGATTGTCTACTTATCCACCTAGACTTAAAGATGAATTTTAATAACCTTTGCCAAGTTCTCATTACTGCTTAAAAACTTATTAAAATTTTGATTAGCATATGGGGAAAACATTGACCAAAATATTTGCACCTTCCCTCTCTCCTTGAAGTGGTAAGTAGCCAAGAATATTGCTTTCTGTGGTCCATGAGTGGAAGCCACATGTAAATCAACCTCCTTTCCTCGGGAGGATTACGGAAGCACATGTCAAATGTAGTCTGACTGCCCGGGGCCCTGAGAGATGATAACAAACACAGCCTCCTGCCCTCTGCACTGCCTCACCATGATGTAGTCTACCCATAAACACAGAACTATGGTGATGCTGCAAATGAAACGGGACAATCTGGGACTATATGTGAAGTCCTTAATGAATATTGGTTTCATTTTTCCATCTAAGGTAAATACAATTATGTAAGTCATATTATCGTCTGGTGATTCCTTAATGAATTAAAAATGAAACATAGATCTATTAAGTTAGTTGTACTCACTCGTATTAAGAAGTAGTAATACTTTCATACACAGGAACTCTTCCTGGCTGACTTGAAGCTTGACAAACTCCTGTGGGATCTGCCACATGGTAAGGCATAGTGAATAGAACGACAATTCTTTCATCCGCTGTCTTGCACCATACACAACACACAAAAGAAAAACCAACAGAAAACAATGTCTCAGGCAGGTTAGTGCAATTCGTCAGGGTGTATGATATGGGCAACTGTCTCTCATACTACTGAGTATAACTGCTGAATTAAATCAGCAAACTAAATATTTGAAAATTTAAACAACCTAAAATTATTTCCCAATAATGTCTTCATTTTTTCCCCCTCAGTGCTAAAAACCGATGTCCAAGCCTTCCCACTGAGCCACATCCCAGTACTTTCTTATTCTCTCTTTTTGAAGTGGGAGCTTGCTATGCTGCCGAATTAACCCATATGGGTGTGAAATTGACAGTCCTCCTGCCTCTGCCTCCTAGGGTGTTGAGGTTACAGGCATGTGCCACCACAACCAGCTCCCTGGTTACATATTTAAGAACAAACAATTTAAGAATTAGAAACTGTTATTAAGTACACATTGACTAAATTTAGTATTACTTCACCACAGTATCAGCAACATTTTAAATGCCTAAAGCAGGAAAGGACAGCAAAGTCATAGGAGTTGAGGATGTGGAGCTGAGGAAGGCTTAGAAATGCTGAATTTACTGATGGTCTTTCAGATGAAAACAGACCTCCTATATGTATATAATTGGTTCCAGTTCAATGGAAAAGATGCTTCAGTTTACAGAAGCCACACTGCGACCCTTCTAGGGGAAATGTATGGTGACACTAAAGGTTGTGGACACTTACGTAACATATTCTCTTAACCACATTCGGTTTGGCAATGCCCACCACACTGGGATGAAACTAAAAGAGATAGTGCCACAAGGAGTAATTATGTGAAATCTTCCAGGAAAGTGTTATTTAGGCCACTAAATAAATACATGATCATGTGCTAAAATATAACTTTCAAATTTATCCCTCATGCATACTCATGATAAGGAGGAAAAGAAAAGTGACTACTTACTCATTTATTATTAGGTCAGGTGCAAAATACAGCATTTGCCCACTGACATGCTTGTAGGATCTCCATCCTAGTCCAAACACCATCAAGCTCATCCACGAATACTGGATGAGGGTTATCTGGTCATCAATATGTAAATTTCGAAAACCTACAAAACACATTTTTAAATGATCACAAAGATCACTTGTTGCAAAAATGTTGAAAATCCACAGAAATTTGAAAACAGGCGTTAAGTAGTATATTTCCAGTTTCAATATATTTGACCTTTTTATGGGCATCTAAGACTGACTTGCTTAGCTACAGTTAGACTCTCCAAATAGTTATCCAATGGGGGATGGGGGGAACTGGCATCAACTTTTATTGTTTTCTTTATTTTCAGATGACTTCAGTATACCTCCAAGTACATGTCTCTATAATGCTCCTATTAGGAAAATTTATGAATCTTAACACAACTAATATAGAACACAAAATGCTATTTGTCAACTGAATATTTAACAATTTTATAAAGGGACAATTAGTTCTGGAGGAATAGTTAAGTAGTGCAAAGCACCTGCCTAACAACCTGAAGACCCTGGGTTTTTCCCCAGTACCACATAAGCTAGGGCATTATGGCACATGCCTGTAATGCCAGCACTTGGGAGGCTGAGGCATGAGGACTGCCACTAGTTCAAGGTCAGCCTAGGCTCCACAATGAATGAGGACCAGCCAGAACTACAAAGCAAGACCCTGTCTCAAAAACAAAAGAATGAAATAAATTTAGGATAATCTGATAAGAGATCAAAACATTTGCCTAATTTTATAAGTGAAATGAAAAGTAAATATTTACCTCTCTTTTTGTAATACCTATTATTGGATTTTCTCCTCAAATTAGAAACAGTTTGGGAGAGAAGTTCCAGTCCTGCCTTTTCTACTTACTGAAAGCCACTGTGGACCAAGTCATACAGTGTCAATGAATCTGAACTTCTTCATAGGGAAGATCACAACAACAACAATAACTAGTTCAAATATCAGCTGTCAGACTCAACTGAGATGAGGAGGCAGACTTTAAACACGGCCCAGGCATTTCTTATTGGCCTATCTATGCCTCCCGCAACAAAGCTGTTCAGGGAGTAATGGCTGATACTGCGAAGGGCAGGATCACTCTGAAAGAAAATCTCTAATTTTAAAATAGTGACATCAAAATTACATGTCATTTTGTATACAAAATACAACTCAAGTATAAATATTAATGACAATACAACTCAAAATATAAGCATCATATCTAGAATATTTGCTCCCTAGAATGCAAGTTTCCTGTACCTATTTTGTGACACAAGTGATATATTTCATATATACAAATGTATAAAGTTATAATCAGTTAATTAGTTGTATTAGAAGACTAACATCCAAGAATATAAACTCTAGGAACACATTTATTATTTTCTATATTTCTGTGCTCACTTTTGTAATTCTCTAAAGAAAGTATTTTATCATGGTTAAATATGTAACATAACTGTGCCATATTTTTAGGTGTCTGTTTTATGTTATGTTAAGCCTAGACTAGTTTTAAATTTTGCACAGAATTATATAACAGGCAATTCATTTATTTTTTCAAAAAGCAGAGATTATATTATATGCTTCTATTCAATTTCTCTATTTTTTCTTTTTGTTTTTGTATTTTGAGATTGCTGAGTTGAAATAAAAGAATTTTTATTACACTATAAAAGGAAAATTTTACTAAAGTATCTTAAAACTTGCCTAATGGCCAGAAATAGAGCCCAGAAAACAACCTCTATGTATTCACCCTTTGGAGGGCTCCTCTGTGGTAAAACACAAGATTCAATGGATGTGAATACAGCTGGTGAGGAAGTGCAACCTTTCCCTATCAAGTGTAACATCATTCCATTATTTTATACGGAAACAAAGATGAGAGCACGGAGATCAACAAATGCCAAATGGCGACAATGAACATGTAAGTTTGGTACACTGGGAATGAGGATGAACAGTGGAGAACAGAGTTGTGACAGATGGTCAGTCACTTACTGTATTTAACAAGCAGTATAAAAAATGAAATATTTCATCTTTTCTTCCCAATAGTTAGTATTTATCATGCCCTAATGATATACAATAGTTACATTAAGTTTGAGAAATAGATGCACACAGATGTCACATCAGTGTCCCAGTCACTCCCTTCCCCTTTCCCACCTTCTAAGTGACCTGACCTGATGATTGTGGAAATACTTGAGTTACAAACTATCAAATTCTTAATATTTAGAGAAACTAACAGGTGTTACATGGTAAAGAGATGGTCTACAATACCTGCTAGATTTCTCTGATGTTATTTCCAGAGTCCTGATAAAATAGATAAGATATGTTTGGGTGAAAAAAAAATAAATAAAAGTCATGCAAATGAAATGTCTAATGGACAAGGAGAACATTATATGTTCAACCACTTTCTGACACAAGACAAGAAACTTTATATCCAAGGACCTACTGAGCAACATAGAGAAACTTCAATCCAATGTGTCTTTGATACCGTATATGAAGATGGACTTGATGTGTGAGTGATCTCAGGCCGTATAGTGAGGTTTCTAACAATTCCCTACTTGAAATTTCTGGAAGTTATCTTAAAGCACCTAGTCAGGGAGAAGCACTATGCTTTCAACCAAATGATTAAGATTACAAAGATGTTTCTGCCTTTAATGCTAGACCAACAAAAAAAGGACACCGTTTTAATCTAGAATAGTAGTACTGTGGTTTACAAATGTGAGGGAGACACGGTAATGAAGGGCTCCTTCACAAGAGTCTGGGAAAGCCCAGGAAGACCTACCGAGGGGCTGTCTCAGGTGCTCTGACGGCGAGTTAGGGGCTAGCAAGGGGGAGCTGTCTGAAGGAGATGAGCATCCAGGTAGGGTAAAAAAAAACAACAAAAGCAAAGCTGCTGGGTGGGGTGGAGCACTCAGGAGGCTGAGGCAGGAGGTTTGCCACGAGTTCAAGACCAGCCTGGACTACAGAGTGAGACCCTGTCTCAGGAAAAAAAAAAAAGACAACAGGCAAAAGGAGGCAGAAAATGGACCAAGGAACATTTGGGGGGAGTTGCTTAAGAGGACTTCTGAGTGCTAACGCTGCAAAGTCAGGGGTTCACGTGAATCCTCAAATGGTCTTAATCCTGTGAATCCTCCTACAGGAATAATGGAAGCCATCTATGTAATGACTCACATATTCAACAGATAGACCTGCCACAATGTGACAACTAAACGGAATGGGAACTAAGAAGAAAGTGATCAAAGATGATACCAGATGTCCTACTTGAGATGTCAAGATACCAAAAAAGACTTTAGGTTTATGAATAGAAGGTCATACTGACTTAGAAGCTCATGTGTGTAGAGATGTGTACCAAGTAGTTAAAACAAATGGTTCAGTAGCTTAGTACCAGGCCTGGGCTGATGCTATGTATTTAAAAGTCATTGGGATAGTGAGCAGAGGCAGCTAAAGACAAGTCCATGAATGAAATTCAGACTGTGCAGAGTAAGAAAGTAGGAGTGTAGAAGAGTGAACTTGAATATGCCCAATTTGTGGTAGAAGTGGGAGAACATATATACACGAGTCAAGAAATAGCTTGCATGTAGTCCCGAGGTTCTTCAGCATAGAAGGGCTGACACTATTCATATGACAAAAATATTCTGTCAACACTGACAAGAGTCATTTCTGTGGAATAATGTATTAGAAAAGTGATTTAGTCTTCATAAAACCGCTTATTAGGTCCTAACTTTTCTCCTTGCAGGGTACTCACATTTCCCTCTCAACACTATTTGGAAGGAAATAATTTGATTCACCAATAAATACACATCCCTTTGTGCCCTTTCTCAGAAGACAATACAGTCTCTCTAGTTCAATGACCATTTGCATCGTTCACTCATTCATTCATTCATTCATGCTACTTTCAAAATGAAATCTATGCAAGTATGGTTTACAAATAACATAGGCCACATTGCAATCATTTTAATGTACCTCTTGTTTATAGTTAATGCAAGCAGTGTATATAATATGGTGTTGCTGATGCTCTCACTTGCTACGCTTATGTTTTGCAACATTAAAAAAATTGCCATTGAATGTAATGTAAAAATTTCCTCTCATTTTTTGAAGTATGAGGTCAAAATTTTCTGTTACAACTTGAAAAGCTCATTTAGCTTTTATCAAAATTAAATTATGTTTTTAATAATTGCTTATCTTTTAAATTCACCAGCTGATGGTAGAATGTAATCTTTAAACAATAAAGAACCTCTGAAATACATACAATAGAAATAATTTCTATCAACAAAATTCAAAGAAATATCTGTAAATAGAAAAACAGAAACACTAAAAATATATTCTAAAATTTGTATATTTAAAACAATTTTATCAACGCTATCATGACATTCTACTCAGAAAAGGTCTATCAGGTTTGAGAACCAGAAAGTTTTAAATATCCAGAAATTTTCTAATGGAAAAAATTATCTGTTCAACATCTTTAAGCTAGGATAAAACTAGTAAGAACCTGAGCATTTTGTTTATTTAAAAAGTTACTTCATCTCCACCAGAATACTGAATTTTACTTTGTTCAATATGTATCTTTAAAAGGACTCAACAAACACAAATCCATTTTTCTGTTTCTTTCTGTAAACTTCAGTGATAAGAAACAATCCATCTATTGTATTTCAAGCCTTTCAGGTAGAATAATACTGAGAAATATGTTAAGGCAAATTGGAAAGGAATTCTTTTCTTTAAAAATGCTATTGAATTTACTTGAGGACTAAAATGACACATATTAGTTCTTAATCGGATATTAGAAAAATAAGTTGGTATAAAAAGATGAGTATCACTGGCATGAAAAAGATTGTAATTTTTGAAAAAATAAAATGTCTTCTTTTTCTTTCTGTAGCCCAGGCTGACCTCAAACTCTGAGCAATTCTTATGCCTCAGCATCTTGAATGGGAGGATTATAGGCATACACCACGACATCTGGTTTATGTGGTACTGAAAACTGAACCCCGGGCCCTGCAATTGGTAGGCAAGTGCATTCGTCACTGAGCTACATCCCAGCCCTTCCTATTTCTAATTATAAGATTAACACTTCCACAAATAATTGCTATGTATTTTCTTGTTCTGTAGTCTAAGATTTAGCCAAGAAAGAGCTTCATCCTGTTACTCTTTCAACCATATTGGTCCTGTTTATGTGAAAGAAGCAAAAACAGGTGACTAAAACAATTTCATGATAATAGAATCTGATTCTCGGGGCCGGGGGGCTATCCTCTCGTAGTCTAAGTATAAACTAGAGGAATCATGACTCTGTGTTCACTCTATGTTCACGTAATTTACTTACATTTAAATTTTTGTATGCTTAATTAATACGTTAATTACATAAGTAGATAACATAAATACCACATAAGGAGATGCGCTCAGTTTTATTTTCAATTAATTGAAATGTGCTAAATTAGGATTTAGAATAAACTAGATATTTTAAGAAGATGGGCAACGTGCCTTTCTCTGACCTATTATAATAACTGTGGTTGAACACATACATGTAAGCTACTGATTAACTCTTTCACTTACATAAATCTCGATTTATGAACAAGACTCAATGAATTTTTTACTTTGGTATTTTTCTAGCGCAAAGATTTTGCACTGTTGAAACATACAGTAGAACATGCTATTTATATTACAGTTAATTTGCTGCAGACAGCATTTTAGTTGATAGTATACATGCACAAATATGTACAGGTACATTTTTATTGAATGCTATTATATATAAATTATTATTACCTGGTAATAATTTAGACCATTTGACTACTGACAGAAGTTGCCTCTCGCCTAGGTGATTAAGACTCGTCAGCAAAGAACTGGAGGTGTCAGGCTTCGTGTTGTCGTGTCCTGCGTAGATCACGTCTGGTTCGATGCTTATTAACAGGTTGATAAGTGGGGGAACCAAATGTAATTCTTGGTTTGGTGAAAAAGTGATTCTTTGGCTATCATTTGGAATGCCCATGGACTGAGGGAGAGCAACACCATCCAGGGCTCTCATGACTCGCACTTTATTGAACTTTTTAAACTTTCGACCTATCATATACAAAGAAAAGAAAAGAAATTCATGTAAATACACATGACCTAAGCATCCCAGCAGTATTCTATTTTTCATAAACCTTAAGTATCACAGTATTATAGATGTTAGACTCAATCTGAAAAAAATGGAATAAAATTTAACTGTTTGACCTGTATCTCGAACTAAGTAAGAGGCTCAGCATTCGCTGGATTGGTGGGGGTTGGTAATTTACTGGGTCCACCAGACAGGGGGTTATGTAAAAAAATGAAAAGACAAGTCCCTCTTAGTAGGTTCTAAGCTCAGTATCGGGCAATCTTCTGACAGAACTATCTTTTAAAAGCTAATGCTAAAGGATGCAGTAACTGAAACATAGTTTATAATGGTTGTTGAGTCTTTCTTGAGATTTTATTCTTTTGATAATTTGTTAAAAGATATGCATACTTATGCAAGCACCCCAAAACCATTTATTCAATTTTGGTAAATTTGTTGGTCTCTCGAAATTAATCCATGGACTATGATGAGATCAAAGGCAGCAATAATGAGACTATCCTTTCCAAACCGAAGGAAGACAAAGTCTGCAGTGTGGTCTGTGCTGGTCAGACCACATTTGTATTTTTAAGCAATGTGTAGAATTCCTAATTTGATTCACTGTGGTATTAGGAAGAAAAAACGCCTGACGATGGCATAAGCAGAATCTTCCTCCTGAAGATGCATGGAGGCAAGAGCAGGATGCTCATCCAGGTGCTGCTACTTCACCAAAGCTCTGGGTTCTGGGAAGGATTACAGGGAGGTCCAGAACTGGATGGAATTCGGTCCCACCTGCTGTGCCAGGCAGGAGCTGGCTATCTGGATGCAGTGGCTGTGCTGTTTAGCCGAAGAGAGGTCCGCTGTTACTATGACGTAAGTAGATGCTGTAATCTGCTGGCTCCAGTACCTGATCTGGCTCACTGACGTGTTTTGTTTGGCTCGTGCAGCACTGGCCAGTTATTAAAACATCCCTCAGTTAGGCGGCAGCAACCCATTAAAACCGAGCTGCAGCTGCTGCTCATAGACCTGCCCACGCCAAGGCAGACACTCCACTTTGCCCAGTTCCCACGACAAACCCGCAGCAGGCCACAGTCAGTTTCCTAAGACTTGCGTGCCACTCAATTCACTCACCTGCTGGTCTTTGTAATCACTCCTCTTTGTGGTTTCTGAGCTCAGGTACTGTCTTAAAGAAAAGCAGTTTACTTCTATAAAATTCCAAGGAGTCAAGGTTATGTGACAGGGAAACAACTGTCACGGACAATATATAAAAAGGAATCACTAGGATTTGCAGGGGAAGGAATGAGTCACCGAAGGAGCAGGGAAGTAACATTTTATCTACTATACACTGTGTCATTCAGATCCACAACAGTCTTCAAAAATGAAGATTATTAGCTCTGTTGTAGGCTGGAAACAGAGCAAAGAAGATGCCACACTCGATGCTGGTACCTCAGAGCTTAGAGATGTGGTCACTGAGCCCTATATAAGGCTATCACCAACACCTCTAGAGTTTTAGGCCTGGGCTATGTTGGTAAGATTCTGGTGAGAGATTTTTAGCAAGAGATGCTGAGGAAGAGCACAAAATTTGAATTCTATGTTTTTTTAAGGTTGAGTCAAATCCTAACATATTATAATTAACCAAAAATGTACCTTCCCCGATCTGTGATGATAACTCCAAAATAGGTTTCCCTCCAGTTTAACTTTTTATTTTTATTTTCAATTTTATTGGTAATAATGAAAGGCTTAACCTTTATTGGTTTCAAAGTAAAACTTAATACAGAAGGTAGGCTTCTAATAAATTAAAATTCAAAATCAAATCAATAAAATCAAATTCAATACTTATATTTAGGGAAAAATTGTTTTATACTTACAAAAACTGTATTTTCTGGAAGTTTACACAGGTTACCTATATAAAATCAACATTTCTTACAGGTATCTTATCCAGGTGACTTGACAGTTCATTTGTATAGTAATTCATATTGAAAAAAACAGTTATGGCTTCAAAACAAACAGAAAATAGTTTAAGATTATGAGAATCATATCTACCCCATCCAGTTTTTCCTATAGCCATCTTCAGCATAGAACCACTTTCTAAATCTTTCTTTTCTGAAGATACATTTTATTGTCATATACACAGTAATAACACAATTAAAACTATACAGCTAAAAAAATCACTATATAATTTTTTCTAAGAGGGTGCATCTGAGATCATGATTTGGATCTTGTTACTTCTTTTCTCTTCCCTCTGGTTATGAATTTTTACCATAGTGACTTAAAACCAAAGGTAAAATTGAAAGTAAATCATTTGATTAGCTACATGTTTTAAAAGCTAGTAATTAAATATACATTTAACCATAATTTTCTTTGATATTACATGAAATACGAACTACAAAGATATGTCTATCTGCAGTGATCCAACCTGACTTAAATTAACTTTGTTCCACTGTATGCTGGAGTAAAATATGGAAAGGGTCTTTCTGTGGTGCTTCTGCCATAGCAGGAAACTTTAAGTTGGGGTCTAGCACTCAACAGAGATGTAAGATATATAACTAGACATATAATTTTAGCAGCCATATATGCAAGTGTGAACACAAATCCGATCTCAACAGGAAAATAATAAATATTGAGAAGGAGGTTAAAATTCCCTGGTTCTTGATGGTGGCCTTTAATGCAGGTACAACGTCTCTGTCATCCTCACTGTGCGGCAGTGTCCGCTGAGGAAACATAAGAATGTACTGTCATACTTCTAATCTCCCCTATGTTTTTGAAGTCATTGAATACTGAGTTACTGAAGTTTTTATTTTGGCCTAACTTCAGAACTTGAATTAAGAGTATCACAGCAAAACTACTAAAAAGGGAATGTGAACAGCAATGTGACATTTTTTACTGATTTACTGAAGATTTATAGAGATTATTCTTTCACAGACATGATGGCTAACCTCACTCATGAAGGCCACTAGTAAACACTGCAATAAATGACTCTGCATACTTCATATAATTATAATTTTAGTATCTGTTTTTTGGGAACATAGGAAATCACAAGTACTGGGAATTCAGGAACAGCTCGGAATGATTTTGTAACAATCCCCACTTTATTGTACTTCTAAAAAATAATAGCATCTGGTGTTTTGGGTAATGTATGATGACAAAAGATGTAATAGTAACAGCCCTCATACCCTCTGCATGTAATGGCAGGAGGTGATCTGCACTCGGTTCTCAGAGTTTTCTTAAAAGAATTAACAGTCCCCTGTCATTCAACTGCAGGAATGGAACTAGAAACAAAGAACTGATCATTCTTTCCTTCTATTTTTCTTTTTCTTTTTCTTTCTTTCTTTCTTTCCTTCTTGTTTTTATTTTTATTTTATTTTATTTTATTTTATTTAGGACTGGGGAAAGAGAAGCAACATCCTGAGAAAATTTTCTTCATGGTCAACCTACACGATGCCCAGTACTCTGTCCCTCCTTCCTGTTCCAAAACACAAACTGCCTGCTACTGTTATTCCAGCACTGAATCCTGTTCTCTCTCACCTCCTCAGGGCCTTTCCTTCCTGCCCCTATCTGCCCTGCCATTTGTATTCTCTAATAGTCCCTCTCAAGCATGAAGACATGGGCACTGTCTCTGCCTTTCTCCTTTGAGCCCACTCCAATCAAATCTGTCTTCTACTTACTGCAAGAAAATTTTCCTCCGCCAGGTGACCAGTGATTTTCACGTGTCATAAAACAATGGCCAATATGGGTCTTTGTCTCAATCAACATAATAGAGTAGACACTGTTGAGGATTCCCTCCTGGTGACATGTCAATCACTCCACTATATAGGGCTCTTTCTTCTGACCACACCTTCATTCTTTCCACCTGGCTTTTCCACATCTTCTTGACTTCCACATCTCCTAGTGCCAAAGCTCAAAACCTTTCTTGGTCACCTATATTCACTTTCTAGGTGTGGTCTCTGGTTCAGTATCTTAAATATCATATGAACATGGGATGGTTGCCATATGTATAAGTCCAGGATCAACTTTTCTGAGAATTTTAGGCTCAACTATCCAACTGCCCATGTAGCATCTCCACTAGACAGTGAAACTTAACATATTTGTTCCTGCCAAAACCTCTTGAGTCAGGGCATAAGATTTCTGACTTATTCTCTCACTTCACATCTATGTCATCAGTATATTCTGATGGGTATGATGAGAACACAACCTCAAGCCAAACCTGCCTCTCCACTTCTACTGTTTTCCCCCAAAATTAGGTCACCAGTGTCACAAGTGACAGCAACATGTACTGGCTGGTCTCCTAGGCTTCACCTTCCATAGGCTACTCTCTGCAAAACTGAATGTGCCTTTAAAAACTTGAATCAAACTCTGTCATTCCTGCTCATGAACTTGGACATCTATGTCAGCTCTGCAAGTTCTAACCTAATCTTACATAGCCATGGTTTCACATTCTCCTCTGTGTTCCCCCGCATTGACACTAATCTCAAATACTCTACTAGGAAAATAGTTTACACTGAGCATTTGGTTATTGTCTCTGTCTTCGCCTAAAATATAGGCTCCTTGTTTATAGCACCGTATCTCCTACAGTAGACACTCAACATTTTTCTTGACTAAATCAATAATTACACAGCAACAAAAATCCTATTTTTCACAGAGCTCCACAATAGCCTAGCCTCCTGCCATATACTTTTCTCTGTAAAGACTGAGAAGAAGCCCAAGGGCACTATCGCTGCAGTAAAAGACAGTCTAGGGTAGGCAGTTTAGCATATTTCATAACAAGACGCTCGGAGTGTGCATCTGCCTGCTTTTTTTATCCCACTGTCTGGTGCTTTTTCTTCTGTATCCATATACCTGAGGTTTCAAGCCTTGTAGCCCAGATGATAAAGAGATAATTAAAATTCAGCTTGCATGAGCAGGAAAAGAATTCAAGAAAATCTGAATAACAATTACTAAGTCATACAGCAGGTCAGGATAGAATGACCCAGTTTTAAATGTGTAAGACATAGCAGATATAAAATCTGAGGCTTAAACTGGGTGTGGTGGCACACTCTGGCTGAGGCAGGAGGATCACAGCCCTGCTTGGGCAACACAGACACTCCGTGAGAATCTGTCTCAAAAAAAAAAAAAAAAAAAGCTGAGGATTTAGCTCAATATGATCTTGGATTCAATCTCTCACAATGCCATATACATACATATGTGTGTGTGTGTGTGTGTGTGTGTGTGTGTGTGTGTGTGTGTGTGTGTATAAAAATATTTTCAGCAATGATACACTGAAAAATATAAAATCAAAAATCAGGCAAAAAATACAAGCTGTAAGAATTGTATGAAATGGATGCAGGCAAGAATCTTACAGCCTGTCAAAGATGAAGTAGCATCTAAATTTCGAGAAACTAAGCATCAAATAAAAGGCAAAATGTTTGCAAGCAATAGGACAAAATGAGATGGCAGGAAAAATATTTTCATTAGAAAATCTAAATGAGGACAAGTAGCTAGTGTGAAAAACTAAACCAGCAACACAGAGTTCAGACTTGAGAATATTTAACAAACTAAATATTAAAGGTTTAAGTAAGCAGAGAAAATTGACAGATACAGAGGACAAATAGCAGAGAGAGCACACACATTAGCATTGACAACTATAAACAAGTAAAGAAAATATGACACAGAAAATAATCTTTAAAGGCAAACATGAAGAAAATATTCTTGTAATAAATAGGAAGAATTGAATTTTCAGATTCAAAGCGGCCTACTTTGTTTCAAGAAAAATTAACAGATCAGGACAGAGCTAAATCTTGATGAAGTTAGTTACCTTTGAGGATTAAGAAATACAAGTGACCACAAGCAGGTCATTGACAAAGGAAAAAATAATTCCTCAGATTTCACAGCATTAAGTGCCTGCTGACAATGGGACATTTGAGGAGTGAAGGGAACCGCCTAGGCCATACCCTTCTATGCTTAATAAAGCTGTAATGAAAATTCAGAGGATCAAGGAAGTAACACACACAGGAGGCAACTCCCTCACAATTCTGTTGTTCCTCCATTTCTCCTACCTACTTTTCACCATCTCAAGCAACACAAATTAATTTTTGTCTTTGATAGAATTACCAAAAATTATCTGTAACTTTTATATGTTCCCAGAGTCAAATAGCTTATCAAAACATTTCTAAAATAATAACATCAAAACAAACAAGACACTCTCTTTGAAATAAAGAAAAAAATCCTCCAACTAATAAACATGGCTACAAGTCACACATTGAAAAGAACTGTTTTTCCTGCTATGTGAAAATATACACAGTGTCTTTCCAATCATGCTTCTACATTAGGCAAATGTTTGACAGTAGTACACATAGGTAAGTGAAGTGGTAAAAATATGGTGCATATTTCAACTAAAATTTATTCCAAAAAAAATACAATGCCATTAATCACCTTCCAAATACTCCTCCATGTTTTGATTACAGTTATTTCGTATTTCTGACCACTTCTTGAAGCAGTTTACAGTTGGGTTACAGCAATTTATGTCGAATAAAAACATTATGGAGTGTCCTCATCCACCCTCCTCACCCGATCTGGCACTGTGTGACTTCTGGCTTATTCCCAAAGTCAAGATGACCACGAATGGTAAATGTTCTGAATCAAAACAGGACCCTGAGGAAGCCACAACAGGGCAAGTGAAGATATTTATGAATGAGGACAATCAGAATGTTTCAGAAAGTGTCGAGAGATGGGATAGAGTTCAGCGTGAAAGGGACTATTGCAAAGAGGAGTAATGGTAATGTGTATTTTATTGTAATAAATTTAAAACATTAAATGTTCACCATATTTTTGATCATCCCTTGTATGGATGTATTGTATATGCAATATACTATAACAATATACAACTGCCATACTCATTTGGATACTAGTGGTATCCAACTACCATTAAATACCCCTTCTAATCATGATTCTGTAAATTTATCTCACCTCAGAATATTATATTTGTCCCTAAAAATAAATGCTTAAAAAATTTTTTGAGGACACCAAAATATACTTTGTGCTAACTTCTGTTCTACCAGTGATAATTTTTGTACAAACAGCTTCAGAACAAAAGAATCTGAACCCATCATTCAAAACAACTTTCTGTGTACCAAATATTGCTATATTTTAGATATATATTTTTTTCATTTTCATAAGTACTCTTAATATGTAGTCTTAGTAGAAAAAATTGACATGAAAGGTTAATATGCATGCTTGACATCTCACAGCTATTAAAAATGAGGAAAAGTAAAGCCAAAAAACTATGACTCTGCACCCTTAATTATGGTGCCATCCCTTTTCCTACAGAGGAGTTCTGATAATGCCTACCTAACTCACTGATTAAACTGTGAAAGGTAGACTCGGTTAAAATTGGCAGGAAATTCTAAATAAACTTTGACTGACAACAGAGACAATTAAGTATCTTATAATCTCTCCAGAAGACCTAAAATAATGGATAAAACATAACAAATTATTCTTTGAAATGCACAGCTAAGCTCTTCAAAAGCTTTCCAGTGAAATATCCAGGGGTCCAAAATGAAGAGCCTCTCTGTCTACTGGCAATGGCACCTGGGCAAGAATCGGATCCACTTCAGTGTTGCCTGGCACTTTGGGAAAAAGTCAGATCTGAAAAAGATCTTACTCCCAGGCCTCCCTCACCCAGCTGTGCTGCTTGTAATTATGGTACTTGCAAGGTTTGGGAAAACTAAGGAAAAATTAAATATTAGCTGGTACTTCACTAGTAAAATCCTAAAGAAAGTTGAAATCACGCAATTATCAGTTTTCTCTGGAGAGATAAACCCTCAACTGAAGCCATACAAGATTTTTTTTTTATTTTTTAAAAATTTAACATTACCAAATATCTGGGATTTAATGTTACAAAAGGTATAGCAGTTACAAACGTATTGGGTCCGGCTCCTACTGGTTTGATAAATCACAGTTTAATATTAAGGAATTTTGAGATCTAAGTGCGTTGGTGACCAATGGAAGTCAGACAGAAATGTTTATAACACCTTTTTCAGAAACGATATTAGTTTATGAATAATTAGGACTTTTTTAAAAGAAAAATAACCTGGTCTACTAGCATGCTGAAAACAGAATAAGAAGACTGAGTTTGGAAACTTCCTATTTATTGTTTACTAGTATTAAAGAACTGAAAACACAAGAATGGAAAAGATAAAAGAAATAGAAAGAAATAAGTACAATGTCTAATATTAAAAAATCACCTCTACTAAAGTGGAAAAAATTAATGAATATAGCCCAGAAGACATGATGAATTGGAAGGCAAAACTAACTACATTCCATAAACAATAGCAGATAACGATACAGATGATAGTAAGGAGGAGTAAGAAAGCAGATAGACTAAACGAGTCCTCTGTGTAACTGCGAAGTGTTCTGGAGGTGGACAGAGCCAATGAAGAAAGAACACTGGGATGGCTGCGGTCCTCCTAGTACTTAAGTGTGGGCAAATTGACTCAATAAAAAATAATGGTTGCTAAATCTGGACCTTGTTCTAACACTACTGCTGTTTACTTAGCAGTCCACGCTCATTTGTTATTTTTTTATTTCTGGTAAAAATATTTTATATTGAATGGATTACACAATGCATCCACGTGATACATTCAATTTGTTTTGGAAGCAAAGGAAGAGCACAGTGCTGGCTATTAATATGTAAGTCTGATGGTAGCCAGAAGCTTTCTGGGAAATGGACAAGGAAACGGTGGATAAGGATCAGCAGGCCAGGAAGAACCCTCTGACATTACAAGAGGACATAATCGGCTGTACAGTCATGGGGTGCATTTGCAATCATCTTAACAGCCCTTGCACAGAATTACAGGAGACTGTGTAGGTCATGTTATTAGTCAGAATGACAGAAGGTCGACGATGATCACTGTACAGTTCAGGGGCCGGTCTTTCAAAACTAGGCTCTACAACCCATCTTGCACCGGCATGGCTTACTTTTCCTTTCTCACTCCACCTCAATAACCAGGCCAGAGCAGTTGCCTGCACAGACACCAAAGAAAGCAGGCCTGCTACAGAACAGAAAATAGAGAGAGAGAGAAGTAAGTGCCAAAAATATTATACTGGAGTTGATTTTTTAAAAAGTGTATGTATATATGTGTCAATCATCCCAATGAACTGCAAATGGAGGATCTGAATCCCTGAGTGTTCACTTTTTTGCTAGGACTAGAAAACAATAGATACTGGTACATTCTCTTGGACAACTCTAGAGGAAAGCCACAGAAGCAGTTCCACATAAACACAAGGAAATGAGAACAGATACTCTGAGGACTCTTCCCTGGCTGGTGTGTGAGATAGGGCTCAGGGTAGACACCAGGGATCAGAGAACACCATGTGGCTACAGAGACTTCAGTGTGGTACATTTGGGAGTAATGACAGAGATATCACCTCTGAGAACTGCTGGTTCAGATGCCAGGTTTGTCACAGAAAAAAAGATGCTACAGAACAGGAAGGCTATGAGAGAACAAAGGAGGCAGGTGGTAGCCACTAGCCACAGCAAGTTCTTGCCTTGGAGAGAAAGACAGCCCATGGCTTCAGTTCTCATAGCACTATACATCCAGAGAATCTGCTAAAATTCAGAAATTCTGAAGTTCTTCAGAAAAAGAATCAAGGCGTCCTTGCTTGTGAAGTGTAGAAGTAGGGAAACAAAGCAAAACAAAACTTTTACTAAACAATGCTTATTCTCTAGCCTCAGAAGTGATATCTCCTTTCCAAGAGAGGTAGCGGTGGATCTAGGCAGACAATTCGGACAGTTAGTGGCTTTCTGACACAACCTTTGAAAATTTGAGGATAATACCTCCTAAAAATAAAGAAATAAATGGCTCCTGCCTTGAAAAATATTTTGGAAAACAGTTATTCATTTCCTCCCTTTGTATAGAAAATGACTTCTCTTTTAAAGAGCTGATTACCTCTGTCATAGTTCAGTATTCTCACCACACATGCAAAATACAGAGTTGTACTCATTTGGAAATGTGTGTATGTGAATCATTCAGCAAAAATCTTCTCTAAAAGAAACAGAATACCTAAACTAGAAGATATATTGCCGCAGTTAAGGGTGTAACTATCTTTCTACAAAGTATTGTACAGCAACGAGCTAAACGCAAAAGTTCACCATGACCTAGAAGTGAAGTGATTCATTGAAAATGAGAATCATATGCAGTGAAAAAAAGTCAAATAACTTAAACATAATCCTTATAGCAAGAACACAGTCACTGGAACAGACAAGTACAAATGCCCATTAACAAAATTTGTGCCATGACATGTCAAAATCTTGTATCTGAATTTTGATATTTGTAGAACTTCATTGTAAATTTTAGAAGTTTTTCACCATTCTCTTGTGTTTCACCCTGAGTCAAACGGTCTGTGTGTCTGAAAGGAGAAACCTCAGGAAGGAGTGACAAACATAAATGAAGGAGTGGAGAGAAAAGTAAAGCAAGAAAGAAAGTAAGAGGACAGGAGATGTGGGCTCTGTTTCCAACAGTAGAGCAACAATTTTACTTCCACAATGATCTCTTAATTATGGAAGGATCCAATTACAAACAACCCAAATTAACACTCAAAACAAGACTCTCATTTGTGACAAAGCCCAAGTACCACCTCCTTTACCCAGGACACTGAATAGGGTACTAGTGACTCAAATCTAATGATACCCATTGCCTGCCTTCTTTCTGGTTTACAAAAGCTAGACTGTGTTTTCCCAGACTCGTCACTGACCCCATCAGACAGAACAGTATTAGAATCACGGCATATCTGGCTTCATTGCCCACTTATCTCTTACTAACTAACTTCTGTTCACATCTACTTTGAAATAATTAAGTGTACTACGGCTACATTTCTCAGTCTCTGCTGAGGATGTCATTAGATAATACAAGCCTGAATACAGGAAGTTTTTGGGTTGTTTTGTTTTAGCCCCACGATTATCCCTGAAAAAATGATATTTCATTGCATATTGGTCCTTATAAACTGTTTCATATTGCTAACAATTTTGAGAAAGTGTAACTCTGGGGGACTAAGTCTACCAGGCATCAAGATGTAGGCAACTAAGAAGAGAAGGTTTCATAGGTATTACTGCACCGCAACTTAGCATGCAGGGTAGGTCAGAGTTCACAAAGCATGATGGGAGTGCAGGGGAGGCAAACCACATTAAAAAGAAAAAAAAAAACATAAAACCACATGCAAAGTCAGCACAAGAAGCTTACCCAGGCAACGAGCCTCTCAAAGGACTGGTGGGAGAAGGGCTCACAGAATGTAGCTGCAAGGCGTGGAAGGCGCTGGATTTTACATGTAGAAATTTGAGTTTACTTAAGGATAATTCAAAGAGAATTTTTTTTTAGAAAGCTCACTGGTCCCAATGCCTGAAGAATAGGGTTCAATCTTCAGACTGCATGACCCAAGCTACCTTTCAAGCTTCATTTCTTCCCGTTGCCACAAATAATTTACTTTCCTAGGAAAATTATCCCTGGAAAGTACAATATTATGTTTTTTCACATGACTTTCATTACAAACACTTGTCCTTTTCCACTTATGAAAGAGCCACCTGCACACTGAGATGCTCTTCTCCGAGGCTCCCACCAGCCCTCTCAGAACTTAATTCACTCTTCATTTCCTCACAAAGCAATGTGTAGTACTTCTCTTAGGTCACTTCATTTTTATGTTATACAACTAACTTAATAGAGATTAGACTTACTGTGCTCAGGGACAACAATACTCAGCAGGGTATTTAACGCAATAGACACTAAAGAAATACCAGCCTAATTCACGCTTTCCCACAGCTGAACACATCTCATTTGTGGTATGTGAGCTGTTTTTTACATAGTAATTAAATACATATTTAAACAATTTTAAATTTATTTAAACAAATAATTCATATTTTAGTCATATGACATGTACTTCTTTTTAATTATCCCTTTTATTTGTATCTGCTTGTGATACATATTCATTTACATATATTGAATAACAGATAGCTTGGGAAAATGGTACATGTGCATATCACATCTTGATTTTCTTTTTCATTTCCCCCCACTCTCCCCCATGCTATTTGGCCCTTCCCCTGTCCTCAGGTCCTTTTCTATCTCCATGAAGTCTACCTTTCTCCTATCTTCTGTATTACATTTTGATCTTAGTTATGAATATTAGTTATTTTGGAAAATTATGACTAGTATATCAAAACCATGATTTCAGTAATATTATTGCTTAAGATATGGATGAGTAAAATGAAAATATTAAAATAAGTAAAGGGTCCAGGACTGACTCCTCTCCCTGACTCTTACCATTCCATTCATGCATTCCACTTAATATTTTCACAGCACAGATCTCTTGACATATACATCACTTCTCTCTCACTAACCCTTACTTCAGACTGTAAGCTTTATGAGGGTAGAAATTTAGTCTACCTTCTGCTGTACTCTCAGAACTTAGACTAGAACCTTTAAAACAGCAAAGGCTCAATACATAGTTACTGAAAAGAGTGAATTAAAAAGAGGAAATTAGGAATAGACAGAGAGAAGGAAGGAAAGAAGGAATAAATTTAACTAAGTAATTTTATAGAAGATGTGAAAATAAACCAAAGAATGTGAAACTGGTTAGATGTGAATGGGAAGCAGTGGAACGGTAGACTAACAGAAAAAAGGAAAACTGAAGAAGGTAGAGAAAAATTATAGACTGTTGGAGAAGAGACCAAAGTTACATGATCATTAGATCTAAGATTTTCTAGGTTACATCATCGATTGTCAGAAACATTCTGCAGGTTCTACCTAACTCTAACATTTCTTTTCTGTGAGAGAATTAAAGAGTCTTTTTAAGCTATGTGGGAAAGCATTCAAGGTTAAAGATTCTGATGGGGTCTAATGTCTGGTATTAAAGACTGCAATTCTCCAAGGCAAGGATGTTGTTAAAACAACAGCAAAAAAAGCATGGCACCAGGGGTCAGATTTTTCCTCTAGATGCAACAAAAACTAGATGTGTGTTTTGTCAGGAAGTCCTAATTTCTGAAATTTAAGGGGTTACTTAAGATGTGGTTAAGTTAAAATACAGAAAAGGAAGTTGAGGTGTAAGAGTCAAAATTTCTATCTCCTGAAAGAGTGGGTGTAGTCATCCCGTTAATATTTACTGAGCATCTCCCTAAACCAGGCATGGCTGTAGACACAACTGAGAGTATCTGAGCACATCTACCCTTAACTTAGGGAAAACAAATCTCTGATCAAGAAATTATAAAATACAGTGAGTGATCTAATTAAGTGCACTACTATAAAGTGCCCAGCATGTTGCCTGGGTGATCAATTTTGCCACAGCATCGTGGCAAAAACCTATCAAAGAAAGGTAACATTTAGGTAAGGCTGTAAGCCTGACAAATATTAGTCTAGATACATTTCCCAAAGGAGGAGGCACATGACTTCCATGGAACATAAAATATCATTTTTAGTTTCAATAATTGTGTACACATTTCATTATGCTTTCTTTTCTATTGAAATTCTGCTTTATTATTTGAAAGTCATAACTTGAACATGACTGAGCATGGAGAAGGCAGCAATGACTTAAAAGCATACAAATCAAAAA